>WBMY01013818.1:79148-222044 GCA_013397315.1 Donacobius atricapilla
TTTCATGTTTTTTTGTTCTCCTTTTAGTGTGTGTTAATAAATCTAACTGTTTCTATCTTTAAGTTAAGCCTGTTTTGCCTTTTTTCTAATCCTATTCCATAGTAGAAAAATATTTAGACCACTACATCTTTTGGTGTTTCCGCCTGGTTTCGAACTTTAACCCTTTACAGCGAGGTTCCTGGTTCTGTTTTGTTGTTAATGCTATAGTTTGTTTGCCTTGTTATACATATTAGTAAAGAACTCATATTCCTAACCCCATACCTTTGCCTGAGAGCCCCCTCGATTTCAAAATTATAATAATTCTGAGGGAGGGGATTTGCGTTCTCCATTCCAAGGGAGGCTCTGGCTTTCCCTGGTGTACACCTGTCTTTCAAACTAAGACAGGGCTGTACAAAATGTTTGTCATGTGCTTCACACAAAGAGACTTTACTTGAGGATAGGAATGCTGCCTTCTTGTTTTTCCATCTTGGAAGGCAGGGTGGCGGGATGGGGGGACAGAGTGATGAGGTGGGTGATATTTGATGTAAAAGTGAAAGGTATTAAGTAAGGCATTGATGGGAGAACATCTCTGGGGTGCTCTTTTTCTGTCTACAGCTGTAGCTGTAACATCAGCAATGCCAGCACCACCCAGACAAGCCAACCTTTTGATGACACAGGATTTTTTGTAGAAAGCAGAGCTAGGAGGGGTTGCAAGAGGAGAAATAGTTTAAAAGCCCCCACAGATTGTTGTGGCATGTACCCCTTCCTGCCAGCTGGCCTGTCCATCCTCAGCTTTCTGCTGGCTGGTGGCACCTCTGCAGTGGACCACATCCTTCCTCCTCCTCTTGCAAGGTTGAAGCTCCCAAGGAGCAGCAGAGTGTGGCTCTGGGGTGCTCAGCAAATGAGAGGCTGGAGGCACTTTCTCTAAATGTTTCTCATTTGTTGCCCGGTAAATGTAAGCTCTTCCAGAATAATGAGGTTGTAAGTGTATATCCTCTGGAACTGATTGAAAGACTAGTTTGCTCCTGTAAGGTATAATCCCACTTTAAAGGCCCTCTCATTTGAAAAGATAATCTTATTTTAAGACTCTGGATATTACCAAGGCAATTGCTTCCATTTAGGGAGGAAGGGGAGGAAAAGAATATAATTGGGATAAAAAAGAAAATTAAAAAAGAGCCTAGTAGTACCTTCATGGTCCTTTCTCCAGCCACATCTAAAAGAGTCCTGCTTGTGTGGGGATTTGGATGTAATTATAGCTGCCCTTGGAGCTCCCTCTGATTGTTCGGAAGAAAAATTTCTCGGAGAGCCACTGAAATCAAACCACCCTGTTTTTGTGTCCAGCTTTCTCTTGTCATGTGAGGGAGGTAAGGGGATTTCTCCTTCCTTTCTGCTTCTCCTTTCTTCCAGCAGACAGCAATGGATGCTTTTTTCCATGTTAGCATAGAAAGTGTATAAAAGTTTGCATACGTAAAAGACATGAAAAACTTAAACCATCACCAAGAGGAACTATTCTTTCACTTCTGCATTCTGATTGATCCTTTAAGATCCAGTGATTGTGGCAGGAGGCTGTGAGTGGAGTGTGAAAGGAGCCGCCATTGATGATGTCTCAGTCAGCGTTGTCACCTTTTGTGTGGCTACTGTCACTGCTGCTGATCTGCAGCCCTGCAATGAGCAGGGGTGCTGCCTGAGTCCAGTTGCCACTGCAACCAAGGAGCTGGGACTCTCCAGCGGGCTCTGCTGAGAGCATCCAGGGGCCTGGAGGGGAGGATCACTGTAGGTGTGGTCTGGGGCACAGCTCATGGAGAGGAATCCCATCTTTGGGACAGACCCACCTGGCAGCCTTCTGCGATCAAGCTCCATGGAGCTGGCCTCATCCACATCATCATTTGGGAGCTAAGAAGCATGAGGCATCTAGATGGCAGGAATGATGTGTGTATTGTAGCAAAGCTAATGCTAACACCCAGTGGTAATGCAATCTTCCATGGGTATTGGTAGCAATGTTCTGTTCTAAAATAGTAATAAAGGGCACATTTGCTTATTAGTAATGAATGTCAAGCCATTCACCATCATGAAATATCCTATTTCCACGGCTTTGATAAATAGCTGCTGAAGCTCATGAATTTTTAACAGCAGTCCTATATTTAGGGGTTTTCAGTTTCTGTGTGAGATGAAAGGCACTTTGGAGATGGAGTTTTGGAAGTGCCTTGTCTTCTGCAACCGCTGGTACCAATTTAAAGCCAGTGTTGTCCTTCTGATGTATGAATACTATGTTGACATTGATTGATGTGATTTTTTTTCTGGAGATTGGGCTCTAAGCCTGCCTGTCACCATAAAGCAAAATGCATAACTGCAGAGGGACCTGCCGTGTACTTTCCTTCATTTGCACATGCTGCATGTTCACTTTTCCCCACAGTTATAGAATAAACGGAACCGCATCTTCTTCTGCTGTGTAGGAAGCAGCTAGGCGGAAAACAGGAAAGTAAAGCTGAAATCTGCCAGTGGGACCCCAGATGAAAGGGCGGGACTCAGCTCTGCCATGTGACAGAGGACAGAGCAAAACCGGGGTATGGGTTTTCCAAAGATCTGGACCCTGATGGTGCTCACTCTCTGGCTTGGTCCCCTGAGCAGCACTGTGCTCGTCCGTCAGGGACACTCTTCTGGACAAAATGAGAGCAAGAAGGAAGAGTGGCACTATATAGATAATTACAAAGGAGGCAAAAATCTCTTGAGCTTCTTGTGCAGTTCAGAAGCTGAGACGTGGGGATCAGAAAGCGTGCGCTCAGTCAGGGCTGTGCTGGAGAGCCAGAACCCCCAGTTTCACTGACCTCAGCCCTCTGAGGACACTGATTCCAAAGGGTGTTGTGACAGCCTCGCTGCTGGAGTCATTTTTGCAGCAGATTGAAGTCAATTGGAGGTCATTAGTCAGTGCTAATTGCTGGAAAGCAATTAGTTTGTTTAGACAGGGCTGTGGTGGTTCCCATCCATGGAGGATCTTGCTTGTTGGATCCTCTTCTTTCCACAGCCATTCCTAGTTCCCAGCTGACTCGTCTCAGCAGAATGGTGTGCAGTTGCCTCGACTGTAGAAATAAGGTGATTCATCCCATTTCTTGGGGCAGCACATGTCTCAATCTTCTCTGAGATGGTCATTGCCAAGTACATGATGAATGCATGTAATGCTGAGAAAATTAGGGAAATCTCGGCCTGGAGTAAGGGAATTGCTGGTGGCAGGGTAAGTAGTAGGCTGAGAAACCTCCCAGTTGAGCCTGGACATGATGAACTTCACAGTGCAGTAGCTGAAAAATTGGATTAAATAATACCCAGACCATTAGCAGCTAACTCTGGGAGTCTGTCAGGTGTGCAGGTGGTGTGAGCTGAGGGTCCAAGGTATGCTTGGAGGAGCAGAGTGGTGCTCAGAAATCCCAGTTAACTGAAAAAGGGGCTCAAGAAGATGTGATGATGCTCAAAGGGCACAAGTAAGTTCCCTGTGCTATAGGTTTCAGCTAGGCAGAGAGCTGACTGCAGCTGGAGCTGGGCTTGTGGCTGATCTGAAGTCAAGCTGACGCCAGAGATGTTGGGATGCCTTGGAAAAGGCTAGCTATCATCCTGAGATCCGTGCTGCCTTGTCACCTGAAAATCCCTCCCATGCTAATGTTTACACCCCCAAGAATTCCCTTCTAATGTACTTTCATTGCTCTATCAAAGTAAAGGATTGCTCTAATTTCCCTTTTACTACTTTAGGTAGGTGCAGCATTTTAACTTTGCAATCTTGGAATGGAAATTTTCCCTGCCAGTTTATATGCAAAGAGCAAAATGATGGATGTGTGAAGTATGGAACTCTCTCTGATATGCTAAATATAATTTACATAAGATATAAGTGCCTGAGCACTTTAAGCACCTTGTGTTGCGATGGAAATGGGAAGTGAAAGGATGTCTTTGCTTCTGTTGTGGCTGAGAGGGGAAGGGACCAGATCTTCTGTATGTCATGTAAGCTTAAATGGAAAATCCTAACATGCTCTGGGGTCCTGTCCTGTGCTCCCCAGGGTATCAGAACAGGTGCTCTCTGTCATGGCAGGGCTGCCCTGCCAACCAACTCTTGGCCTCTAGAAGAAGACAGGCCATGTGTCCTCATTATCCAGAATTAGTCTCCAAATGATGGTANTCACTGAGATCATGGCTGCTGCTTTCTGATCTTTTCTACACCAGCAAGGCTCCAAGACTTTTTTACAGTTGCTGCCCCGGCAGANAGAAGACAGGCCATGTGTCCTCATTATCCAGAATTAGTCTCCAAATGATGGTAAACATTGATTATATCAAAGTAAGAAAATAGGTAATGGGATGCCTAATGTAAAATAACAAAGAGATTGTAATAGCTTTTTGTATTGGTTTGGCATGAATGGTAAAAAACAATGAGTGATCTTCTTTAAAACTGACAGCCAGATCAGCCAATCAGATACAAGTGTACACCTTGGGGACACGGCTTAAATACAGGTGGGTTTGGGGAGGCTGCCCTTTTTCGCCCTGGGCCTGCCATGAGGTAATAATGTTTTGGGCAGCAGCAGGGCCTGGCTTAGGCCTCGCTGCCCCAGGTGGCTGGGCCCAGCCCGGCGTGGCTCTGCCGCTTCTGGAGCCCTGGCAGAGTCAAGCTGGGCCGCCAAGCTGGCGACTGCCGGCAGGGTTGGGGCAACCGGGACGGGCAGCCCTGGCTGAGCCGTGCTAGGCCCCCGAGCCCAGCAGATGCTGGCAGAGAAGGGGAAATCAAGGTTTTTAACATCCAGCCGACTCTGGGCCCTGCCAGTGCTACTGGCTGGGCCGGGGGGAGATGTCCCTTCCACACCGCACCCCNCTTCAAAAGGTGAAACCCCATATGTAAGTCCACGGCCCATGTGTAGTCACGGGAAGGGCTACGTGATTGGGAGGCCCACGATTGCAGGTTCCCGGGCAGGCTGCTTTTGTGGGAGCTGGAAGCCACAAACAGACTGTGTCTCTTGTGGAAAGTTACCAGAACAAAAATCAGGAGGGACTTGTCTCTCTCAAAGACTGGATGAAAGACTATTTTATAAGTGGTACTGACCTAGAGTTCTGAGTTCTGTCTCTTTACATAGTTTTGTGGAAAAGTAAACTGTTGGTAGGGGGGAGGGGAGTGCTTTTAAAAAGTTTCATGGTTTTTTTGTTCTCCTTTTAGTGTGTGTTAATAAATCTGTTTCTATCTTTAAGTTAAACCTGTTTTGCCTTTCTTCTAATCCTATCCTGTAGTGGAAAAAATGTTTGGACCACTACACTAAATCTGACAAAATTTGGTGAATGTGATACCACTACATCTTTTGGTGTTTCCACCTGGTTAGTAAATTTTAACCTTTTACAATAACTTACTCAGTAGAAATGCAGACCTCTCCCATTTCATTCACACCACACCTTCTCTGGCTCAACCCACCAAGAGGCACCTGTCACAGATACCTGGCCAGGCTCAAGAGCTTCAGTAGAGGTGCTCCCACCGCTCTGCCTCTTGTTGACACCTCTGTTGGATGACTGCTGTCTGGCTCTCCATGGGCTGCTCCCAGGGGTCTGGCACAGAGCCTGGAAAAGCCACTTCAAGGTGTGGGATGGTGCCTCTGGGCCTGCTGCATGATTTTACTGTGGGATCTGTGCCCCACCCTGCACAGCTGCTGGTTTGCAGCAGTTGAGACACGAGTGAAACATTAGCAAAATGTTTTATTATTGATGTATCACGATAGTTTGGCTCTCTTTACATTTTAGCTCATGCCACTGCCTTGCAAAGAGTATTTTCACTTGGTCGACAGTGAAACATTAATATGTTTATTTATTCATTCATTCGTTCGTTCATTTATTTATATATAAAAGGTATTTATATATAAAATTCTCTCTTCAGAGAGAATTTGACTGATCTCATTGATTTTAAAAGCAGCTAAAGATATTCACCGCCCCTTGCCTGTGCCATTTGATTTAATGTTTTTCACCATGGGAACAGGATTTGGTGAGCTGTGTGTGACCAAGCTGGTCTCCAGGCAGTGAGAGCTGTGAGGCTGCACAGATCCAGCAATTCCTGAGCACACTCACCTCCTGCACTTGCAAGTTCACCCTGGCAGGTCCCTGCTTCCTGTGAGGGACAGACAGCAGGGAGGCAGACCTGGTGCTGTCCAGGGCTGCTGCTGGAGGTCAGGGAATTGGGTGAAACATGCAGTAGGCAGGTGATGAATGTGATACCATTCTTTACCCTGAATCCAGCAGCGATCTTGAGCTTGAGTTTAAAACAATGATTCTGAGTGTACAGCGGAAAAGGCAACTAATTGCTTTAAGGATTACTTTCGTTTCCCTGTGTCAAAAGCTTTCAGGTTGGATGCCAAAGGTATTGTCTAGATTCATGTCATAAGGTCTGCTCCACTAACATCTGTCCCTCATAGATGACAACAGCAGAATTTGCAGAGAAAGAATAGTGGGGACAGCATGAGAAAATGAACCGAGGCTGTAAATTGGAGTTTTCTGTGCTGGTAACTCTTTGGCCAGGCTGAACATCTTTCATCTCTTAAAGCAGTGGGAGATTTCCCAAGTGTTTTCTTGTCCCCAGAGTAGATATACTGGCTAGCAATATAAAGGCTTCATAAAAAAAGTGGATGTTGCAGCATTTAGAACTATTGATCCAGTAAAGTGCTGGGTTTTTTTGAAAAGTAATTTTTTTGTAGAGATGGGAACAATAAATGTGAGAGGGAAAGGAGTAGCTGGGAAGAGGGTTTTGAAAAGTGCCACCCCCCGAGGAGTGGTACAACAGCACCTTCCCTGCACACCTGGCCTGGGCAGAGTCAGTTTTGTGTTGTGCCAGCCTATCCTCTGAGTGCAGTGTGATGTAGAACCTTCTGTAAATCACTTGTGGCCAGGGCTGAACAGGATTCTAATTTTACAGAATTGCACACTGATTAAGAATAACCGGACAAAAATTCATTCTAGCTCATTGTATTATGGCTAAAATAATTTTCTCTTGGCAGATGTAGATCCAAACTTTTCCTCTGAATCTGGACATGCCTTTGTGATAGTCTCTCCAAAAGGTGTGGGCTCCCTGTCCTGCACAGCAGCCGCTGCCTGTCAGAACACCTGGAGTCAAGTGCAAAACAGCATAGCTCTTCACACCTAATGCTCATCTGTTCCTGTAATATTAGGTCCCTTTCCAAGGCCAATCCATACCTTGCTAATGGCCATCTAATTCCAGTTACTTCCAAATGTGAATAATCCTAATATTCATTCATAGTTCTACAAGTTGCCCCAGTGCAAGGTAGAACTGCACCCCTGGAAGGAGTGTTTGTGTTGAGCTGCAGACTTCAGCCATTGATTTTCTGGGAATGTGACCCCCAGGAGCTGAAAACTAGACTGAGTTGTGTATGTCCAAGGGCTGGAACCTGTTGGGAATGCACTGAGAATGCGCTGGGTGCTGGGCTGCTCCCAGAATTGTGCCTAATGTCCTCCCAGAATTGTGCCTAATGTCCACGTAGGAGGGGACTGGGGAGGTGCTGAGCTCTGTGAAGATCCTGCCCTTCTGCTGCTCCAGGCTGATACCTGCCAAGTCTGCAGGACCAGAGTGGATTATTAGGCAGAAGTCTTTTATTCTTTTAGTTTAGGTTCATTGGCAGGGTGGTTGGGGTTTTCTGTGCAATCAAAATAAACCTGGCAAAATCTGCACCTATTTTCTGTACAAAGACTGGGACTCTTTTAGCAAAATGACAAACTGTCTGAGCTTTTATAACCCACTAAATAGGGCAGCTGTTGTTGGAGTGGTGTTCCAGCAGCACCCTTTATTTTTTCTCAGAAAGGAGCTCCTGTGTTTTGCAAAGCTCTCCTCTTATCTGTACTCATCTGCACCTGATGTAGCTAATAAAAATGCAGCAGATTTCAAATTTGCATACATTAGTTTATAATTGCATGCTTCCAAGTGTAACCCACTAAACGTGTTTGTGTTCGGACGATGTCGTGGAGGATGTGCTGATGGACATCTTGGATTTTCTCTGTAAAGGAGGTGACTTTCCTGCCAGTGTGGGGGGGAACCTGAACTTGAGGGAGCACTGGGCATTTCTGCTGCACACAGGAATGAGGGCCAGGATTCCCAGCCAATGACACTAGAGACAGCTTATTCTATTTTTGTACTGTTTTTTCCCTGTATGCCTTTACCTTAGGTGCACTTCGGGTTCCTTGAACCTCCCAGAGACTCTTGATAACGGATATTGGATTTTTATCATCTGTCTGTAATGAATGTAAAATCTCAGAGGCAGCTGCAGGAGGAGGGGAAGCACACACGTGTATTAGTTACTAACTGTCCTGGTTTAGGGCAAATTTTGGGAGGAAACCTCTGAATGGGGTTCCTCTGGAAAAAAATAACCAAACCCAAATGGCCCATCCCCCACAACTGGTCCAGAAAAAAACTTCCTTGGAGAAAAGTGGAAAAAACTATTTATTTAACAAAAAAAAAAGAAAAAAAACACCAGTTCTCTGCCCTAGCTAGCTAAAACTAACTAAAAAGCACAGGAGATCTCTGTCCCTCAGCAGTCCAGCCGAGCCTCAGCTAAACAGCTCAGGAGTGGAATGTGTGGGGGTTAACATAGTTTTCAAAACAAATTGCACTCTAAGAATCAAACTTAAAGGTACAGAACACAATATACAGAACAAACAATTGGGGATACAGGCATCATAAAGTCACTCTAGGACACAAACCATTTTGCATATTGCTGCAGGCAAACCTCTCTTTACCTTTGCTTGTGGAGTGAGGAATGGTCAGGAACATGAGGGAAACATTGGGTTTTCACATAAGGAAGAATTTTGCTGAGGAAGGATGAATCCTTTCCACCTCTTCATTGTCTCCCAGCTTCCGTAGTGTTTTGTGTTGTTTGTTGGGGTTTTTCTCAACCTTGTGCTTGTCCTTGTGCTGGTATCTCCTTGACTACTTCCTTAGGCTGCATACCTAAGGGTGTTTCTGGCAACCTTTGGCAGCTCTAGAAAAGCACATGTGCTGGGGTGGGAGGGGAAGGCAGCCTGGCAGGACTAGTTCTGTCTTGGAAGGAAGTAGTCCCAGCTCCTGGAAGTAGTCACAGCTCCTGGAAAAATCATAGCTCCTAGCGAGTGAGTCCTGACTGGTGATAAAAAGTCACAGGCATCACTGATTCTCATAAAGGAGAAGAGAATTGCTGTGTTCCTCTGTTATGGACTTCTTAAAGATGCCATCTGTACTGCTCCTGTAGCTCCTGCTAGTTTGTTAGGACTCATTATAGAATTTGCCAATTCATAGGAATACAATGAACAGTAATAACCCAAGGCTTTGGGCAAAAGACTGTATCTAAAAAAGAGTGTTTTCCTCCACAGGTGCAGTGCCTGGGTAGAGCTGCTTGCATGAGGAACAAAATTAAAATGCAGCTGCCTTTTGCTCAATTGTTGCTTCCCAGGCAGCAAAACTGGGAGAGTGAGTCATATTTTTTATCCATTTAATCTTCTGTGCAGTTGCTAATTAAGTTCCTATTGCTGGACCTTTATTAATGTTAGAGAAGTGAAAGGCAAAAAGAACCTGCTAAAGATGTGAAAGGCAGTTTGATTTTTTCCAGCTGATGGCTGACTGTGGAGAACTGACCATTAGCAGAAGGCTGTTGTTTCAATATCTGGAATTACTGAGAAGCACTTGAATGCTAGAGCATTGTCTTCACCCTGACTTTTTGATTTATAACCTAAAGCCATTCCTGCAGCCTAATTGGCAGGCTGTCCTTAAGAGCTTTATACATCCAGAGCAGCAATAAAGCATTTGAGCAAATGGAGGGAATTTGTCTTTCAGTGACTTGCAACAGTGCATTTGCAGCAAAGGCTGTGAAATGCACTGTGGTGTGCTCCTCTCAATGGTTCTATGGATTGTTGGGCAGTGGGAAGAGAGTTGCCAGCCCCTTCAGGAGATATGGCACTTGCTCTGGACAGCTCTGACTGCTTCCCTCGAGGAAGGAGCCATGCTGTGCTCTGGGGGGGGTGTCTGTCCCTGCCTTGGGTATCTGTGGGTCACAGTGTGGTGCTGGCCACAGACGGAAATGGCGCAGTAAACATCTGGGGGAGGTGATCCCCAAGGACAAGGTAAGCTGAGCCACAGGGGGGTGAGGTAAGAGCCTCTGGCAGGTGGCCACGGGGCTGGGTTGGGCAGCCTCTCACTGTGTTACTAAACAGCAGGTGAGGTGGGTGTGAGGAGCTGATTAAACATCTGAGCTTTCTTTCCCTCCTCCCTACTTTTTGCAGCTCTCCATGAATTCCCCAATGACATCTTCACGAATGAGGACAGGAGACACGGAGCTGTGGTCCTGCACGTCCTCTGTGTAAGTGTTGTGACTTTGCCTTTCTTCTCTTGCTGGCATGGACAGGGCCCAGTGTGCTCCAGAGCTCTGACTGAAGTTCTTTTCTCTTTGCTGCATTTTCATTTCCTGTATGGACTGTGATGTCATGGATGTGATAGTTTTTTGTTCTTGGGATCTTCTGATAAGAACGAGTCAATAATGGAAGAGTGGTTTAAACTCGCTTCCTGTTTTCCTTTCTTCTGTAGACACTGTTAGCATGTCAGGCCATAGGAAAGAGAAAGTTGTCCCTGAAAATGGGACTGTTTGGCATCTTTAAGATGAAAACTAAATGTCAGCTAAAAGATACAACAGTTCTGCAAGAAGCAGTTCTGGAACATTCTGAAGTGTATGAGATAGAATAATTGACATAGTAATATCCATGGGATTACATGGGTTGGAAAGTTTGCTTTATCAGCTCTATGAGTTACATTAGAGGCATTCGTAAGCAACCAAAAAAATACCTGCTCCTAATGAGTGTTTAGAAGCTTTTAACAACTCTTAGCTTAAATGAATGGTCACCATTAGCTGTGAAAAGTGATTAATAATTTCTTTTTCAGTATAAATTAGACTGCATTGTGTATTTTAATGTGAGCCCTCTGTGTTAGGATTTTTTGGCTAAATAGCTGCAGAAATTCACTGAGTAACGTTGCTATTGACCATGCCTGGCAAGTACAAGAATCCCAGGTTTCCATGGGAACATTGAGCTTTGAAATGTTTTGGAAACTGAGCACTGGACCTGAGCTGGATTTTATATCACTGACAAGAATACTCCTAAAAATTCATATATGAATGCAGTTCTGAATGCGCTGAATGTACCTTTAACATGTAGCAAAATGGAGTCTGGAGGACTGAACTGTCTACTTCAGAATGAAAAGAAAAATCTGTTTTTAATGAGAAGTAGAAAAGCATCCACTGTCTCAGCAGAAATGTACTGTTTCTTCCCTGCTAGCAAACAGCAAGGCAGCTCCCATGATCTTTTGGTGCTCCATTGTTCTCTGTAGCAGTTTTGTGGACTTAGGAAAATTTACTGACCACTCTTTGCCTTGTGGTCCCTGAGGTGCAGGACATGGCTGGGTTCAGCCTCTGTAGTACTGGGATAGCTGCAGACAACCTCTTGTCAAAGAAAAAAATGAAAAAGATAGATAAAAAAGAAAAGATACTCAGAGAAAACTGTCAGCATTTATCAACTTGGCTCTAGTCTGAGTTGGAAGGTGTACTCTTTGTACTAGGGTAGTGAACCTCCAGTTCTGTTTTTTACCTCCCAGAAATACAATTACCAAAAGTGTGATGAAATCAGAGCAGAAGCAGAAATGCTCTTTTTTGGAGACAAGAGGATACAGACACCAAATTTCATTGTCTCCACTGAGGTTTCTTCATGGATTTGAGAAAACTGGACTGTAAAAGGGGCTCTGTAATGGTAGGGAGAGCAATCAGTGATGATTAGAGGTCATCACCATGCTTCTCATGTTAGTGACCTCCCCTCAAACAATTTCTATTCATTTTGGTAAAAATGTTGTTCTTTCTCCTCTGCCCCTTTGCTTGTACTTTCATGTTTATTTCTGAGAGACATCAAGGCAAAGCTGATTTACCAGAAGCCAGAGGAATGGGACAAAAGCTATCACTGGGACCTTGGGGGAGTGCAGGAGGCTTCCCAGGGCATCTTCTCCCTATTGTTTAATAAAAAGGGAAAAAAGACCCCAGCAAATCTTCATACCAGGGCTGTGTCAATTACTAAACATGATCAGATGCTTCACAAAGATGAAAGTTAATCCCTAAACACTTGAAAAATCTAGGAAAAACTGGGCAGGTCATCAATAGTTTTAGGTCTGAACTGAAAATACTTCGGTTTGAAGGAAAAGTGGGCCACTGAGGACATATTACAGGTCAGAGTCTTGATGTTTAATTTCTCCTGGATACTTTTTCAGAGCTCAGCAGCTGACTGCTTCACTGCCATTCATTATTTCCATGTCCCCTCTGAGAAGAGGCTGAGCTGCTAACTCCCCGCTAAGTCACTGGTTTGGAATGTTCAGTTTGGAGGGGCCAGGGTCTGGATTTTAATTCTGGTTCTGTTCCTGCAGCCTGGGAGCTCCCCAGCACCCAAGGGCTTCTTTTTGCAATCTTAACATTGTTGTTTGTAGAATCATAGACTAGGTTGGGTTGGAAGGAACCTTACACAGTATCCAGTTCTAACTCCCGTGCTATGGGCCGGGACACCTTCCGCTGTCCCAGGTTGCTCCAAGCCCCATCCAACCTGGCCTTGGCCACTTCCAGGGATCCAGGTGCAGCCACAGCTTCTCTGGGCAACCTATGCCAAGGCCTCAGCACCCTCACAGGAAGAATTTCTTCCTAATACCCAATCTACCCTGCCCTCTGTCAGTGTGAGGCCATTCCCCTTTGTCCTGTCTCTCCAAGCCCTTGTCAAAGTACCTCTCCAGCTCTCCTGCAGTCTCTTTGGGTACTGGAAGGCTGTGCAGTTGCTCTCTTAGCCTTTTCCTGCTTTCCAGTTTGTTTCAGCTGATGTCTCTGTGCAGATCTCCAGCCCTGCCATGCTCAGGAACACTGGCACTAGTTACCCCTTGAGACAGGAGGGAAACGGCTTTGCTGAGAAATTCCCAAGGTTTTGGCTGGCAGCTGAGAATGGGGGTTTGGATCTCTGTGTTTACCTTGGTGTTTTTGACAGCACAGTGTTGCTTCCCCTTTTCCCAGCTTCCTCCAGCAGATCTGGAGTGCAGTGCCAGGATATGTCGGGTTGCCAGCATGAGGAGCCTATGCAGGGTCAGAGCTGAGCCTGTCCCTGGGCAGAGGTGAGCCCTCCACACTGAGCAGGGTGGAGAAGCAGTGTCTGTGCTCAGCCATGCCTCCTGCTCCTGGCTTGTCACGGCTTCCAGTAGCCATGGGAACTGGGGCTCTGACAGGCACCTGCTTCCCTCCTGCGAGGCACTCGGGAAATGTAGGTCACCCTGAATAGGTCCTGTCTCTATTTCTGCATCAGGTCAATACCCAGATGCATCTCATTTCTGCAGCACAGAGTTGTCTCCTTAGAGGGGTGATTTCTGCGGTGCCCTGGCCATCCATGCTGGTACTGTGGGAGCATTGCTGGGCACAGCATGGTACACAAGCTGCTGGCCGGAGTCAACCTGGGCTCTTTGGCTTCCTGCTTTGGTTGGGGTTTTTAAATTTCCCTTCAACAGCGGAGTTTTAGGTGGGTTTGTAACGCAGTCAGAGTTGAGGAAAGTCCTGTGCTTGGTTAACGTGATATCAGGGGTGGCTCCTTGCTAGTCCTGCACCCTGGGGCAGGAGTCTGTGGAGCAGCAGCAGGGACCGTCACCTGGGCCTTTTCCAGCCCCCTGGGAAGAAGACAGGGCTGTAGGGATTGCTGCTCCTACAGCATTACGCTCTCTTGTGAAAAGCTTCTTTAGCTCAGTGAAGCGAGTTTTAGTTGAGTATGAAGACTGTCATGGGAAGCTCAAAAGACTGCTGGACAAACATGAAAAATGACCATTTCTGTCCTGTGCAGTGGAACAGGTATTTTGAGTAAGATACTTGATGCAGAGATTGCATGTTTGTTAGAATCGTCATTTTAAAATCAGTCCTAATGTGGTACTTAATCTGGCATTCATAATCCTTTTATGCAGGGCCATTGCATTTTCCTAATGTTTTAATGTCCTTTGGGGGAGGAGGAGTGAGTGTGTTTCTTTAAGTGTGTTACGTAGCTAAAGACTCCCATATCATCACTTGGAGCCGAATACAACTGAGTGAAGCTGGGGCTGAGCCTTATTTTGTGTGGTGAGTCCTCCACATTGTGCTCTGCTTCCATTGCACAGGCCATATTCTGTGTCCCTCAACCAGTTCCTCAATTCCTAGTGGCAGTTTCAGGTGGAACAGGCTTTAGTCTGTGCTACCCTGCAGCTGCTGCTCCTTTCCAGAGCTGCTGCTCCCATGGTGCCTGCAAGGTGCCTCCCATGTCTAAAGCAAAAATCTATGTGATTCCACTCCTTGGTGGAATCTCAGGATGACTTAGATGGAAGATGATACCACCTCATCATGCTGATGGCCTTCTCCTCACGGGACATGCTATGCAGACTGGCCTCCCTGATGCTCCTGCCTTCCTCCCTCTTGCATAAGAAAGCCCCCACTGGTCCCTGGTCTCTTTCCATGTCTGGCTTGACGTTAAATTAAATGTTTTGCTTGTGTTCCTGCTGGCCCAAACTCTAAATGTTGCTTTGCTTTGTTTATTTAAAAAGCAAACAAACAAGCCCCACCAAAAAGCCTGGAGAACTTGTAAGGAAGTAACAGTTACTGTCCGCATGTGTTCAGTGACTGTGGGGAGCTTCCAGTGCTTTAGTCTGTGAACAAGGCTGGGGTTCAGCCAGATACTCCTTGGATTCTGACACTTGACACTTTATTGCACCCAAGCCACTTGAATGAACTTAGGGAAGACTCACAGCAAAGACCAGATTTGTGACAGAAGCGAGGTTATTAAAGTAAATGCAGGAGTGTACAGGTCATGTGGGCTCAGCTTGATCGGTGCTGACAGCCTGGTGCTAGCACTCATCCCGAGGAGTGCAGCAGGTTTGGTTCGTGCTTCCAGCTCCTGTAGCAGGGGGCCTGTCCCCTCTCCTGGCGGGGATGAACAAGAGCGTGGGGGGGCAGTTCCTTCACATTTATTTTTCTGTTCCTTACTCATTTCAGTGCCCTTTTTGCCTTTCGTCTTGTACATGAGACTACTAATGAGAAAGCATGGGTGGACAAAAGAAAATTCCTTTGTCATTCTTGAAGGTTGTTTTTGTTGTGCCTTCTAAAAACCTGGACACCATGAGATTCCACTTTAATGCTGGGACATGGGGATGCTTTGGTAGTCTTGCATGCACTGGAAGCAACACAAACCCTCCCTCCCCTAGGATCATTTGAATGTGTGTATAAAAATCAAGAGAAAGAATTTTCTAGGGTGAAAAACTGGTGAGTGCCTTGCCCGTGGTGTCTCTGGTGAGCCCTGTGGAGCTCGGCATCACCTGCGGACACCTACAGACAGTGCAGTGCATGCGTGCCACGTGTGGGGGCATCTGGGTTGAGCTGCTTGGGCTCTGGGGCACGGGCTGCTGTGGTGGCTGCCTCCCCTTGGTCTCCGCTCCTTTGGCTGCCTCTGGGAGGTGCAGGAAGCCCAGCAGCCACATGGAGCCCTGTGCTTCATGGGTGTGGATTGTATCAAAAGGAGAGGACACGCTCACTCTACAGGGATGATGCTGACAGACAAATTGACATTCTTGAGAGGCATTATTGTGTGTTTGGGCAGGACAGTGAAGGGATGACCCACTGCAGATTAATATGCTTAGCAAATCAAAAATCCAGGCTGAAGTTAGGCTCCCGTTCTCTGGTATATTTCAATGGAAGTTGGCCACATCACTCTCTGGAGCCCTTTCTGATCTTTGTTCCTATGACGCAAAATGCCTGTGTGACGCAGTTCGTCACACACACACAAACACACACTCACACTTTGATCAGAAGGCATGAACTAAAAACTATGTTTATTTGAAAGTCTGACTCCAATATATAGTATCTCTACAAAGGCCAGGGATCGGGGGAGAAGGTTGACACCTGTCCCCATCCCATTGGTCGAGACAACTGTCCATCAGCTGTCCATATCTCTAAGAACAGGAATGAAAAACTTTCCTTGGAAACTACAATAGCATTGGCTGTGTTTACAGACCAGAGCGTGAGAAAGAACCCAAAACATGAAACCGTGAAACAGGAGAGAAGGATGAAAAAATCAGGGTGACACCTGTAAGCCATTTTCTTCCTTTATCTCTGTTCATACATTTGGTATTGTATTAGCAGCTGGTGGTCCCTTTGCAAGATCAGGTTCTTTGCTGCACCTGGCAGAGTTGGAGACCTGGAATTTTGCTACTCTTGTGGTCCTCAGGGCTGTTTTGCACTGTAAGATTTTCAAAAAGCCTAAGTTACTCTTACTCGTGTTTATGACGAGGGACAAAGAAGCACAGAGCTGTCCAAATAACATTCTAGCACCTATTGTGTCAACATTGTGTCAAAATCATTTGTTATGATGAAATTCTCATCTCTAATCCTGAAAAAAATACACTTGAATGATTTTTGAGCTCAAAAGGTTTTCATGGCTGAGATGTACAGTAATTACTGGGTTTTTGCAGCAAAGTTGTAGTTCTAGCAAATTAGAAGCTGTGTTTTTGATGAGGTTGGGGGATTTAAACCTATTCCTGGAAAATCAAAACAAGAATAAAAACTGGAAACCTGGAGGCCATTTTTATTGCTGCTTTCTTTCCAGAAAAAATACTTCGGTCTCCTCCCATCACCTGAGCTTCTGCAGGGCTTCAACAACAAGCAACGCCAGAGAATCTGATGGTGATCTGCTTGGAACTGTGGTTCCCTAGGATTAATACACTGTTTTTCTACAAATATTGGCCACTTTTCTCAGCTGTAGTTAGTCACTGGAGTTGCACTGCTTCTAGAAGTAACTGTGCTTGTGCTTGGCAGGTGTCACCAAAAAGGTGGAGCTGTCTTTGAACCTTGCAGCAAGTCTCGTGCCAGAAAACCAGAGTGGGCTGGGAGGCAGACTCAGCCTGGCTGTGCTCTGCTGGTACCTGGCTCGCTTTTCCCCTGGTTTTTCCCTATGCCAATGAGTATTTTCCCATCTAGTGGTAGTCTTTGTGTTGAGATGGGGAGTGAGCTTCTTTCATGTGGGCAGGATGGGCCAGGTTGCCCTCCCGGCCTTTGCTGCGTGATGTCAGCCAAACTGTGTCCTTTGCCTCTGAGGACAGAGGTCAGGCCCCAGCACATTCTGTTTAATAGTACAGAAACCCAGATTAAATGCTTCTTGCATGAAATTAAAGAGCCGATTGGCTCAGTGTCCTTTTGAATCCTGTGTTCCCCCTTGGTTTCATTGGTTCCTATGTGAAGTTCAGCAAGATTTACCAATAGGACCCAGGTGACATGGCAGGGCACTTCAGCCCAGAAAGACAAGCTCCTTTCCCCTTTTTCAGAGCACTAGATTTCAAAAATGATTCCTCCAGGGTTTAGATTGTCACAGAACACAGTGATAAAAAAGCTTTGCACTGCATAACGGGGGAAAAAAGGAAGGCAAATATATGTCAGTATGGCTTAGCAATGTCCAGGGACTTATAAAGAAAAAAAAAAAGTAATCTTTATAGTGAAGATAAAATATTGGCAGCTTTTGATAGTTTATAAGAACTTTTGGATAAATACACCATCTTTCAATTAAATCCAACACACCTCTATGAATGATTCGTGTGAGAGCATATTATTTTCTTTTCTTCTATACCAAATCAAACCTGAGATGCATTGGGATGCTGCCGTTCAGTTCTGTGTGACTGTCTCCAGATTCAGCCTTTTCTCTTCTCCATTGCAGGCTGTGTACATGTTCTACGCATTGGCAATCGTCTGCGATGACTTCTTCGTCCCTTCGCTGGAGAAGATCTGTGAAGTAAGTGTTAGATGTTCCTTCCCCATGTGCTGCTTTCACAGCAGTTCTGGAGAGCCTTGGGGTGTGGTGATGGTGTATTTACTGTTGTCCTGCAGAGTTGCCTATGCTGCTTGTCTTGTTGGTCAGCAAGACGTGTGCATGTTGACTCAGCTCCGTGTTCTTCCTCACAGGACAGGCTCTCTAGGTGCTCCAGGCATTCACACTGTGGTGGTCGCTGTTGCCTCTTGTTTGCATGTCTTTGCAGATGTCTCTGCAGAAACACGAGGCCCTAGCCTTAGCTGACACAAATCAAAATCTCAGGTGATTTACCCCAGTAGGAATCGTGGATCTTGTACCCTGCCCTCATGGTCATGACTGTCCTACCCTGTGCTGTGTGAGTGTAAGTTGTAAAGCAGCAAGGACAGCTAGGTCAGCTGTAAAGAAGCTTCTGAATGCTTCCAGCAATTGCAAGGGACTCTGTTTCTCTTTGGTAAGGTCAGGATGCCTAAATTTTAGAAGACAAGGCACACGTTTCAACCTAAATCAGGTCAGACAGCCACAGAGTGAACACAGATCCTGTACCTGAAGTTACTGTGAGCCGTATCTGCTGTCAGTTCCAGACAGTGAAATCTTTGCGTGTGGAGAATATGGTTGGTCTCGGCAAGTGGAAGGTCTGTGTCATTTATAGAAGACACCTGCCCATGTGCCTGGGAACAAGTGTCACCTGTTAGGGCATGGGGTGTGCTGACCCTGGGAGAGGTGTGGAAGTTGGCAGGATAAGTCATTTGTGCTGAGCACGCTGATGGAAGCTGCCTCTAAACTAACCTGATAGCTGAAGTTCAGCAGCCTGCTGTGCAGGCCTTTTTTGCATCACCAAGGAAAAAAAAAAAAAACAGGAACTTCCACTTGTTGGTGCTTAAGTACAGAGGTATTTGAAAGGTAACAACACAAGGCAGGAGCTTCCTGCAAAGTTGCTGTACCCTCTGGGGCTGAATCTGGGGAACCTCATTGCAAGATTAAGGAGAGGGAACATTGGTGTGGGCATGGGGATAGGAGATGCTGGGGAATATAGACACGCTGAGTTCTCTGACCTCCCCTCTGCCAGGCAAGTGAACCTCACTGGGAAATGTGGCTCTAGAAGCTGGCTCAGGTGTCTGTGGATGAACAAAACCTGAGCTGAGTGAGCAGTGTACAGGACAGGGTTGTATTTTCGGGTGCTGTCAATATGCTCAAGGTCAAGCCAGCCATCCAGATGGACACAGAGAGACAGAAGATGAAGGGAGATTGTTATTTCTCTTGGCTAAACCCTCGTTAAATACCACCCATGAGTGTGTTTTGATTGAGCCTCAGTCATGGCCCAGAGGCCCGACCTGGGTCTGTGGAGCACTGGCTCCTGTTGCAGTTCTGCAATGGACAAGCTCCATCACTTCCCTGCACTTCTGTTTCCTGCACTGCTCAGTAGGAAAGCTGTGTTTACAAATGACGATAGGAAACACTGTGCATGGTGTTATCAGTTTCTAACTTCACTGATGGTAAACTTCATTGTCACAAGTGAGGGACTTTTTTATGGTGATTAACACTCTGCACATGCAGGATCTGTGTGTCTCTACCTGCCCCAGAAGCTGGTCAAACAAGTGCCAGCCATATGATGCCATGTGTTCTTCTGAAAAACTCTCAGATGTGCTTGGGTTTGTACTGATGTCTGAAAAGCAAATACCCTCCCTGTGTGGTTTACTGCAGTATTTGCAAGCCCCTGGGCCCTAGAAGGCAGTTTTCACTTGCTTAGGTTTTTGCATTTTGTTGCTTAGGTTTGCTTTATGTTATTTGTTGTCTTCTCAAGGGTACACAACAATTCCTCATGTGCCTTAGTGGTTCTGAACCATTCTGTTATCCAGTGCCACCAATAAGATGTGTAAAAGACAAAGCTTAGCAACTGAACACCAGATCTGGAGTACTTGTATTGAGAAGTTACTGTCCAGGAGAAAGGTGCTGTGGCATTAGGGATTATCAAAATGGGTCATATAAATGGTTCAGACTTTTACTGTTTTATTGCTTCCACTTGATTCTCTTCCAGAAAGGTCTTTTCTCACCCCATAGCTAATGTTTGGAGACATTTAAGTACTCTTATGTATTTTATGCACCAAGAATTCAGGCCTCCTGCCTGAAGGTTTTTTTTAAGATCTTGAAGATCTACCAGTAGTTGTTCTACATCTTCTCACAGTTTAGATGCTCTAATTCTAAAACAAATGTCCTTTTTCTGGCTTAGATCCATCTAGTTTGGGAAGCAGTTGTTGAGTTGAACCAGCAAGCCATTTGTGCTCCCAAATGTGTGTTGACATGAGAATTTGCTCCAGAACACTTGCTATGGTAGACGTTCACTTTCTGTGTTAGTTCAGATGTACTTACAACAAACCCCGATTTTAATTTGTTTTCTAAAGCAGTTTCTACTTGCACTTGCCTGGCTGCTCCATTCCTGATGTTACAGAGCATTTACACTATGTCAGTGGCAAACATTTGTCTGCAAATACATTTTTGCCTCCTACACAGTGCTGTTTTGTGCTCTGTTATATCTGTTTAATCATCATGTGCATATCAGTGAATTCTCTAGAAACTGTCCTTGACGGCACGTACTGTAGCTTTAAATTAAACCCACGCCCCCCATCCTCCAGAAGTCAGCACAGCTGGTTTCCTTGGCCGGTGGCTTTGCTTTCAAGAGGCACCGTGAGTTCCAGCAGCTATTGTAGGATGGCTGTCTCCATAGTTTCATAGAGCATCCTGCAGAAGAACCTGGCCTTTGGGGATCTGTTTCTGGTCCCGTGAACTTCTCTCATGATAGTTTTAATTCTTCTTAAAATAATTTTCCATAAAGCTGTATTTTGTTGAGTTCCACAAGCTTTATAGCACTCCAGCAGTGATGTGGTCTTTTGCTTCAAAGGCATTCCTGGTGAGGGTACATCCTGTCCTCTTCCCTTTTCCCCATAACTTACATAAAAAGGATTGTTACCTATGTATGAGCAGTGGGTAGAGTTACCGTCCCTTAGGGGCCAGGAATATCCATTGTGGAATATTCAGAAAAGGCTGCTGTGAAGATTTTTGCTCTCTTGTCTCTGTGCAAAGGTACTTTGGCACAGGTGAGCAGCAGAGGAGCCCTGCAGTGCTGCAGGGGAAGAGGTACAGGGGGAGGTTTCCTGGGTCCTGCCAGGCTGGGGGGGCTGCCTCAAAAGTGACACTTCCAGGGATACTTCCCACCACCCTGGGCTGCTTTCCCCATGCTCCTGGCTGCCTTTCCTGTGCTCCCACAGTGGCAGCTGGTGCCTTGGTGTAGTTACAGCTCGGGGTTGTAGCCGTATGACAGGAGCTGGTTGTTGCTCCTCTTCAACAGGGAAAGGTACCTTGTGGCATCTGTTGAGCAGCAACTGGTGCAGATGGAGCAGTGGGAGTGCAGACAACATAGAGGGTGTAATTAACCAAGGAAATCCTTTGAAGCAGCATATGCTGATGATATTTTCATAGAACAGTGGGTCCTCTCCCTTCCAGAAGCCCCCATTTTTCAGACATTCTCTAGGTACTGCTGAAGGACAGGTACAGGAGGTAAGTGATGTAGTCCAGGAGAAAGGGAGTAAGGAGAGAGTAAACCAAGGCATAAGTTGTACCAGGAAAGGTGGCTGGAAGTAAACCAAGCCTGAGCCCTGGCCCTGCCCTTTACAGGCCAAAGTGAGAGAGATAAGGTGTGTGTTGCTGGGGTCATGGAGCAGACAGACCCGTGAGTGCTGCCTTCCTGTTGGCTGGACTGCTGACCTTTCCCTCCTCTCTAAAAGTGTCACTGCCATAACCTGCCCTCTCTGCCAGGCGATGCCGATGTCAGTAGCCAGTGCCTGTGGTGACTTTTCCCCTCTACTTAACCTTTGTTTTCATGAAACTTAACAGGTACCCTCTCTGCCCTGCTCTCAGCAGGCAGTTTAACATTGGGAGTGGAATTCCTTCAGTGCGGTAATTACTGACTCCATGTTTCTCTACAGCGCTTGCATCTCAGCGAAGATGTGGCTGGGGCAACTTTCATGGCAGCAGGAAGCTCTGCTCCTGAGCTGTTCACATCTGTCATAGGTAAGGAGCCTGCTGCCGCTTCCCAAGGCCTGCATGTTTCCCTGACTATTTTCAGAGCTGAAACAGGATTGCTGCTTGCCTGCAAGGTTTGTTATAAGCCCTCCTGGGCACACATGGCACTGACTATGGGGAGTCCTTGCCAGGTGAAATGACTCTGGCAGAGTCATTATCTCACAGCAGGGCCTGGATGTGGCCCTACTAAGCCAGGACCAGTGGGCACTTCACCATAGCTGCCCATTAGCCAGCCTGTGCCTACAGCCTTATCCTCTCTTGTCCTCTTTTCTATCCCATCTGCCATGCCAGCTCTAGGGTACAGCAGGGAAGGATTTCCCCCAGCCTCTCTGGTTGGTACCCTGACACACTGTTCATGTTCTCAGTGGCAGGTTCTCTGCTATCACTTCCCCTCTCGTTAGTCTTCCAACACCGCTTTTCCCTGGAAAAGCCAGAGTGGGGAGGAGAAGAGGATTTGAAATGCTTTCTCACAGCAACAGGTTGGTCAGAGCATCACACTTCCAAAGCAGATCTCTGCTTATAAGAAGTGTGATGAAGGGATTCAGCCATCCTTAAGTGTGCAAAACCCAGGAAACTCTCATGGTGCCCCCACGGCTGTGAGGGAGGGGCACTACAGGCAGTGTTACAGAGTGATGCTGTGCCTAAGTACGAGGGTAAAGTGTTCCTGCAGTCTGACTCACCCACCCCTCCACTGGCGGGGTATCATCAGGGCAGCAGCTAGGAGGGTATGGATTCTCCATCACCGAACAGAATTAGTTCTCAGCTCAGATACCTTCTCTAGGAGACACTTGTCTTCCAATCACAGCTGCCACATGCAGAGCACTAGTTAATTCACACAAAGCTGTGTGCTCTGCGGAGAGGTCTGATTACACAAGCAAAGCCTTATCATTTGGGAACTTAAATTGGACCAAGATGGGATTGTCCTTTGGTTAAGAGTAATGCAGTACCAGGGTGAAAATAAAACCAGATTCCTTCAGGTGACTCTAGAGAAGCCCTGATGGTCATCAGATCATTTTCCTGCTGTGGTGTAACCCACCAGGTGCCATGTGTCACTTGGCAGGTGAGTGCTTCTGTGTTTTTGAGAAAAGAATGAAGTCGGAAAAAATACATAAACTGCACTGGCCAGATGAGTTGTGTTGGAACCTGAAAAGCAAGTGGTGAATTTTAACAGGCTGACAGCTAGCAGGAGATGGAGTGTTATTTTTAGGCTGGCTTCCTAAGGAGAGGATTTTGTGCTGCACCATGATGCATGTGTCTGTCAGTTCATCTCCCTCACCATTAGCCTCATCGGCCAATTGTAACAAAATTTGACAGAAGAGCTCTGAAAAAAGCTTGTAACATAGCTCCATAACTCATCCTGAGAGGCATCACTTGGCTTGTGAGTAGCTGTGACCAGACAGTTCTGAATATCTCCGTCTCTGAAGCTTCATCCCTGTTGAAGCCACTTGGGATGGGATATGGGGAGGAGCAGAGTATTGCTCAGGGAATATCTTACGGGAGACAGTTTCCTGTGGATTTGTGTCCCACCAGCTGCATTCACAAGCTTGCAGTGTTTTGTCCTGTGTATTGCCATAATGTTGGGTCACAAGGCCAGGAAGTTAATAAGTTGGATGTGTCTGAGGTGCTTGGTTTCCATCACACAGTCCATCCAGGTCCCCTCAGAAAGCAACTCTCTGCAGTTTGTGCTACTAGATATGAGAAAAGTGGCAGAACTAGTACCTGCCTTTAGATTCATTAATGGGATATGAGGTCTGCAATTCTATGTGAAAAAAGTCAGCTCTTTCCCATTTACACAGCTTCTCTTGAACTTGTTTTTCAGGTGTTTTTATTACAAAAGGAGATGTAGGCGTTGGAACCATTGTGGGCTCAGCTGTATTCAACATCCTCTGTATTATTGGTGTGTGTGGGCTTTTTGCAGGACAGGTAAGAGCATTTAATGATTCCTTACAGTTCTTGCTTCACCCTGTGCCTTGGCTGTACTGCAAAATCAGATGCCAAGTTCACAACCTTGCCACAAATTTCTCTGGCTTTGTTGTTTTTAATAGGGCCCTGTGCTGTTCCTCCTGCATTTTTGAAATGAAAAACAGAGCAGCAAATGTCAGCTTGGGCATTTTAAGCTGCCCAACGTGTGTAGGTGGGCAGAGGAATAAACACTGGTTGTTTGCTCCTAGTATAGTTTGTGACTGCTCTCTAGCGTGTCAAACTGCTCGTGACAACACAAACCATTCATCTGAAATTAAAGTAATTAAGTTATGAGATCTGAGTTGCTGTCTGAATTGCTGCATGATTGACTGTATAATTAAACACCTGAATCTGCATTTATCTTTGCACTTGCCAATGTGCTGGGTATTTTTACAATCTCATAAATGTTCTTTGACGTGTCACTATGCAGACTTATTTGTAAAGAGGAGAAGCAGGGTCATGTTACCAGCACAGGGTGATGGAATAAGAACTGAGGAGAAGAGACCTTGGTTAGTCTGGGAAAGCATGCAGAGAGGTGGCGTTTTCCTTGTGATCCAGTTCTGTTTTCATTGGCAGTGAACTTCTGCAGACTGAAGGTGAACATTTTTAGTGTGAGGAGGCCTCAGGATAAGGTCACAGCAGTACTTTTTAACCACGTGTCCTGATTTGCATGGAACATGCAGCTGGCAGCTAAGGATGCTCGATGTGTCAGTGGTTCTGCTGTAACTCTTACTGTGAAAACCCAGTTAATTGAGGTAAATTTCTAATGACCAAAGCTTCCTCAGGGCATGAGGCTCTGTTTCCCAGAGGTGTTCTCCTGTCATCAACAGGACTTCCATCTCAGGCTGCTTTTTTTATGCAAATGAAGGTGATTAACTATCTAGCAGTTGATGGTAGAGGAGCCAATTCTGATTTTTCCTCTCCACAGTACTGATTGTATGCCTCAAACCTGCTTTAAAAATGGCTACAAAAGCACAGCTTACTGTGGAAAAGGCCTACTAGAGTTTTGGGCTTGACAGAGAATGTCAGTCTTCTCGAGAGGCCTTTTACAGGTGGGAGATAGTTGTTTCAGAAGGATAAATCACCACCAAAATACTCTTGTAAACGTCTTCAGCTGTCTTCAGCCTTCTAGCCGTAGTAGCTTTCAGAAGTTCAAGTCATCCTAAGTGTGGTCTGTGAGTCTTTTTCAGGCCAGGAGTTGAGATTTTGATAGCTTTGCCCCATCTTTTTTTTCCTTGAGACTCTGCTGGTGATGTGTGTGTGGCTTTGTCAAGTCACATAACCTCTCTTTGCTGCAGTCTAACCCTCAGAGGGTGGGTGAGCACTGAAATGATTGATGTCACCATATGGAACTGTGATTTTAGTGAGCAGATAAGAAATTTTAGTGTCAATAATTCCAATGCTTTAGACAAAACTCTGTATCAATTTATGCTTTTCATTGTTTCCCACTCCCAGCCTTTCACCAAAAAGTCATTCCCTTTTAGTGGTGTGATTCATCATTTGTTTTGTGTTAATATGAATAGGAATTTGGCTTTATTGTCAAGTGTCTCTACAGAGGCACTAATATAGGTGGTAAATTTGGTTGTTGGTGAGACTTCTCTTCTGCTGGGGACCTGGATGTCAGTAGTGAGTTGCCAGGTGAGCCTGGGGGATGGTTGTTTGTCAAAGCTGCTTGCTGTGTTCTGAGGGGTTTTTTTGGGCTCAGACCTGTGGATTGAGCAGCTAGAGCCCTCAGATTTTCAGATGTATTGCCTGTGGGCTGGGAATCCCAGAGGTCAGACCTGCAGGGGCCTTCTGCTATGTTTCCAGCAGCACTCTTTCAGAAAGCCTTCTTTTGATTTAGTTTTTATTTGTTGGTTTTTTGTTTTTTTTTTTTGACTGGTAAACAGTTGAATAGTAAAATACTGCCCAGCTCTCTCCAGATAATGTTTTATTTTTAAATTAGGTTGTAATTTGTATGTGCTGTGTTGGATGTATTGTTCTTTGGCCTAAGAAAAGACTGGGTTTGGTTACGTGCACCATGTTTAGAAAAAGAAATAAATGCACAGCCCCAAAAATCTGGGATGCATTTGCTTGAGCACCAGCCCTAATTGTTTATTCTTCCAAGCCTTTACTGACTGTATGTGCACACTTTTCAGGATAAATCAGAATAAGCATCCCACTGCTGGAACAGGAGAAGGGGTGCATACCCACACCTCTGTGCACTGCACACCTAAAAAAGGCATTGAAAGAGCATTGTGAGGGTTGAAAGTCAAACACTGAAAAGTTAGAAAATAGCAGTGTGAGGGTTCCCTCTGCACCCTTAATTTGTTCCCCCGGTGCGTGTGCATTATTATCCAGGCTTTAATTACAAGGTCCCTTGCTGTGGTCTCCACAGGCTCCCTGCCTTCCTCTGCACACAGAATGGACTTTGCTCACTTAATGAGCAGCTATTCAGGATTTTGTTTTCTCTTATTGTTCACTCTGTGCCCTTCTGCCTTATTTACTAGGCTCTATTCAAGCCCTGTTCCAGAGGCAGAATTATTAATTTCCTCTTGAACTTCTGCCAATCTCGTGGCTATTGTATCTGAGCAGTTGATGAGCAGTTAATTAATTCTCCCCAAACCTCTGCGAGATGAAGGGATGTTTTAAAGATGGGGAAACAAAGCGCAGAGAGATTAAATAAAAAAGAATAACTCGTTGTTTTAGGGGCCAATTAGAGCTGGCACAGGCCTGCTCTTTCCCCTGGTGCATAGCATTCTGTGGCATGCTTGTGGGTCCTGGCTCCAGATCCTGCTCGTGCTGCTCCATAGGGCTTTCCTTGCTGGACTGGCCTTGGTTTGAGTGTCCATGTCAGTCTCTACACAGCCCAGCTCTCCTTGGGAGCATTCAGCTCCTTCAGCCATATGAGCCCCACTTCTTCTCCTCATTCCCACTTCCTTCCAGAAGACACCACACAGAATGCCTCTGTCCTGAGCCCTGCCCTCATCCACTGCTGTGTTTTTTTCTGGAACTAAGCAAGTGATTTAACTACATCTTCTAACATTTAGTGGTTGCTCTTGCCAGTGTGATGGTGTGCCTTCTCCTCACTCCCCCTCCAGGCCTGAGAGAAAGGCTTTCTGCAGATTCCTCCCTTGGTTCATGCATCCATCCATAGCTGCCTTTTGAGCATCCAGCTTTCTACCATTGATTTTGATCCATTCTCTTCTCCCCACTCCCCTGCTCTACCTCTCCTTGGCCTGACTTCTGGCTAATGTTACCCATGCCAGGGAGGCACGTCTTGAGGTACAGGAGTCTGCTCTGCAGCCAAGGAAATAATATTTTCCACTGTTTTCGTCTCCAGAGATTTTGGACTGGAGGGATTTAAAAAGCGACAAATGGATGCAGGCTGCCCGTGCGTTTGATGGCCAGATGAAAACCATCCTCTAAAGGCTGAATTGTCTAAACTAGCATCCACACTCTGAAAATCAGAGTTTTCAAATATACCTTAAACTGGGCCTCTGCAGAAGCAGAGGAGCTTCACATCTGGTGTGTGTTGAGGTGCTTGACCAAGGCATGTTTGGAGACAGAGCTCAGGTTTTCCCTGTGGACAGTGAATGCTGTCCACTCACTGCCTGTGGCAGTGAGCTACAGAAGCTCCTCCTGCTTTCTTCTTGCAGCCTGGTGAGATATTCTGCATAGCACTCACACCCAGAGGAAGGTTGTTCTTATGTCATCCAGGTGGTAGATGCAACTTCTAAGCTGTAGATGGTTTCAGTATACAGAAATATGTTAGGAGCTGTCCTCATTCCCCACCTGCCTGTGCAGTGCAGGTTGGATGTGTCTGCAGTTGTTTGCTCCTCTGTCCCCACACTAGGGCCACGAGCTCGTCTCCTTGCAGGCAGGCAACTGCTAAGGCACATAACCCAGCTGTTGGTTATTAGCTGCTGCGTCTGCTTTGCTTCCTTCTGACAAAGGGGGAATGAGGAGGTAAGGGAGCACTGAGGGAGAATGCAATGGCAGCAGATGCAGCCCTTCAGACAGTAGTTCAGCAATGTCCACAGAGACATGTGCTGGGTAGCAGCGAGGAGGCTGCTGTCTGCATTGTGATGGATTGTATCGGGCTTTTTCCATGCTTGCAAGCCAGCTGTGTATGTGGAGCTTGACTTTAGCCCGGTGTCCCCTCCAGGCCTTGACTGCTCTGTCCTATCTTTTCTCATGCTCATGTTTGTGCTTCTCAAGCTCTCCCCTCCTTCCCCTGCCCTCTCACCATCCTTGGCAGCAAGGACACAGCAATCTCAGA
The DNA here is from genome assembly GCA_013397315.1 of Donacobius atricapilla. Taxonomy (NCBI): domain Eukaryota; kingdom Metazoa; phylum Chordata; class Aves; order Passeriformes; family Mimidae; genus Donacobius; species Donacobius atricapilla. The sequence goes on from WBMY01013818.1 coordinate 107,278, forward strand.
AGCAGTCCTTGCTTAATTCAGCTCTCATTCAAGCCAGCACAAGTGGAGTTTGTTCGGGTTTGGACATTCCCCCATGCAGATTCACCTTGTTTTTACAGCTCTGCTGCTCTCTCCTCACCATCCTGTCCCCCTCTGTCCTCTCCCAGCACTGATCCCACAGCGTTTTGCAGCATTGCAAAGGAGGGTGAGGAATGCTTGTGTGAGAGCAGTATAACCATGAGTTGCAAGTCACTCCAGCATTACCATGTAATTTTGAATATGCATGGCTTGATTTGTTAATTAGTATTTAACTGGTCTGTTTTTTGGTTGAGTCCAAGTTTGTCCATTTTACCTTTCCCCAGAAACTGACAGGCTTCTCTGGGTAGAGCAGGGAACCAGGAAAGCTGGGTTGTGCCACAGATTGGTTCCAGTTATTGGTTCTGTCAAGGGGTCTGGTAGACAGTGAGGCATCATTCCTGAACATACTGGAGCAGAAAAGTACTATCCTGACTGTCTGACCTGCCTCCTTCTTTTCCAGTGGGATTCTTTTACCTCAGAAAGTAAACTGAATTCTGCAGGCTCTCCTCTGTCCAGGTCACAGAACCCATGTGCCAGCTGAGGCACCTCTAGGAATTATCAGCTGCCGTGGGTTATGTCAGTGGAAAATATGCCTGAGAAATAGTGTCAGGCATATTGACAAGGACACTAAACAGAGTTTAATAACCTGGTAGAATGTTTTTTAATGAAGCAACTGGGACTTCTGTAATCTGTTTTACCCCACTTCTGCCATTCAGCCAGCTTGCCTCTTAATCTTTTAATTTCACTCACAACTCAGACAATAGCCGTTACTGACTTTTGGCTTTATGATTGCATTCATGAGTTTTTTTATTTTCTTCTCTTTGACTGTGGAGGAGTTTTAAAAGGGGAGAGTTGGAATGCTGACACATTTTCTTCATAGGTCTGTGACCATCAGTGGAAAACATGTAAAACTCTGGGCAGGTAGTTTAAGAGGAACTTAATACCAGCTGTTGGGACTGATCACTGCTTTCACAGCCCAGGGCACATTGGGGTTTGGTGCTGGCAGCATTTTATAGTGACCATGAGCCTGGTCTTTCATTTACAGGGCTGTGTTGCAGACATGAGACAGACTAATAAGTCAGACTGAAGTAGTGCCAGAAGCCAAGGCTGTGGTCCTTGAGTACCTGAAGCTGCTGGCATGGCCATGGTGTGTAAAAACCCATGTACAGGAAAAGCAGAGGGGGATGGTGGCAGGATGCTATGGAACATCAGGCAATCTGTGCCAAGACTGCAGCTGAGACAGAGAGGTGTGTATGGAGCTTCAGGATAGAGAGTTGCTATTAATTCAGAGATTGTGCCCAAGGCAATCAGAAGAGTTGCAAACGGATTCCTATCAGCATCAAACCAAGGCTACTTCCTAATTGCCACAAAAGACCATCACCATTTTAATTTAAGTTTTTGCCATCAAAATTGACACACAGATCAATACTGCAGATGCACCATTTGTAGGATATTTTTCTCAAATCATTTATAGTGTAAAAGCAGAGAAGATCATAAAATCTGTTTTTTACTTCTAGCAAAAACTGGCCAGTCCGAAGAGACTGGGAGATGTTTTCTCTGTGCATGCTTTCCTATCTATAGATATCTTTGAATTCTGCTGTGGATCTTGTGGCCCAGCAGAGGCCTTGGGGTCCTGCTGCCTCAGCACTGTAGGAATCAGAGCTAAAGAGACATGCTTGTCCAAATAACTCCGGGATGATTATGACTACCAGTTGAGCAAGGAAATATTTCTGGCTTTGTCCTGAGGTTTGGAAAATGTCCACTGTTTCCATTCTGAGAATGTCACATAGATTGCTGTGGCAGTGATGAAAATATCAAGAGAGGCTTAAAAAAGCAAATATTCTTGGGGAAGTAATGAGAAAAGATGGAGTTGGTGCACAGTGCACTCTGAGAGCCAGAGTGACAACTGAGCTCTGCAGATAACGGCAAACCAGAGGTGAAATTGGAAGAAGGCTTTCCACACAGCAGGTCCCTTAGATCATGGCTGCTTTAACTGTCTGAGAGAGACTGATATTTTAAGGCCTGGATTTTTCTTTGGCCTGACCTGTGCTCATATTTGGTGCTTTGCTGAAGCTGGGAGTTGTGGTTAGTATTGGTCAAAGCTTCAAGCCAGCCGAAATGCTGCATCATGGGATCCTGGGGTCTTTGGCCAAAATTATGGTCTGGAGACTGAGCTGGATACTCATAGTGTCCTGGGATATTTGGACATGACCATGGGGTATAGAGGGAGTGTCACTTAGTCCAGGACATTCTGCTGTGCTGTCAGTCCCAGCACAGGGGCCTCTGGCTGACGCGGGCTGCCTGCTGGCTTTCCTGGGGCTCTGCACAGGAAAGCAGTGGCTTTCCATGCAGGAATCTGTCTAAAAGGTCTGCTGTGACAGGGTGGTTCAATGTGCCAGGAGGGGGTGTGGGATCAAGGCTCCTGCTGTGCTGGGAGATGGCACCTCTGAGATCCTGTTGGACCTGCCTGGCAGATCCTCTGTCTGAATTATGGATGTGTCAAAAGTGCCACCAGGAACCCACCACCCTCCAAACCATACCAAGTCCTGCGTGTCTCTTCCAGGAAAGGTGCAGAGGCTCTGCAATGGCTTCTTGCTGATAGCTACAGGTGGATAGCCTAATTTAATGTAAAGATGAATACAAGTAAGGCACGGTCACACTCCCATTAATCTGTGATGCTTCACTGATACCATGACCAATGAGAATGAGCAGACAGGTGTCCAGGTCATTGGAATTACCTGAGCTGAGCAAAATAATCAGCTGCAAAGTTTAAAGACAGAGCTTGTGCCCTGATACCTGAGGTAGAGCTCTTTTTATTCTTGTATAATTCTGAATGCATAAGACATGGATTAACTGCAAACTATGGCCAGCCTGATTCCCTGAAAACCTGTCGCAGACCTCCACCTGAGTTCACTGCTTTCTGTAACAGTGGCCAACAGTTGGTTGTTTCTTTTGCTTTGGCATGAGATCCAGCTTTGTTATCATGGGGCTGATTTGAAATCGCATTGAGAGTTTGCAGAACAGTAGTGTCAGGAGCACAGACCCTCTGAAGGGAACCCCAGCAGGCATCTGAAGGCCCCTCCTCGGCTCTGAGGGCAGGAGCAGTGCGTGAGGAGGTTCCACCACATGTCTGGCTGCAGCTGACCCAGAGGGCTGACACAGTGCACTGCTGACCAGCTTTTGTGGGCCAGGGGCTTGCAAGGGATCACAGCGAGCAGCAGCTTGGTCAGTTGGCACAGACCAGCACTCAGATCCCAGCATCTGCTAGGGTGGGGTAAGAGCTTCCCTAATCACTTCTGTGCAGTCCACATCAAAGAGGGGCAGCATGAAGTCTGACCCAGATTCTCTGCTTCTGGCTGCCTTTTGACAGTGATGGATTCACTGCTGGCACATCTGTGTTGACCTCCATAGACTCTAAAGGCTAATCGCTTGCAGGGATTGTCTTTAATTTTTTGACACCCTTGTCCAAGTATTCCTGCCTGTCCACATCAGAAAATTAGGTTATTAGCTCTTCATGTTAGTGTAGGATGAAGCACATAATCACGGCAATGATTATATTGTTCTATTGTAGTTATCAATTTTATTCAAGCGTTAATTCTCATGATTTTCTTTAACAATCAGCTCATTTATCATATGACAGATATGCATCCTGTTTAATAATCATCTGCTGTTTCACATGATTCACTAGAGATTAAGCCCAACATTTTGTTCCCTTTCCCAGGGCCTACCTGACCCAATCTAGTTCTCTTGATTTTAGAAACATTTTAACCCTATGCCAACATTAATACCTAAAAGTCTAGACCATCTGTGCCAGAGGGTAACAGGGAAACAAGATTAGGGAAATTGCTTCCAAAGCCTAGCATTTCCCAGCAGTGTTAGTAGCTGAAGCTTGAGAATGTCAAGCAAAGAACTGGCCATGAGATGAGGAAAACCCCCAAAACAATTTGGAGTGAAGAAGATCCCTCAAGAACATGGATGTGATTACATGCTTCCCCTGGAAGTTTAGCAGCCAGAGTACTTAGGAGTGCACACGCCTCTGGACTCCTGCAGCAGGAGTATCAACCTCTTTTGCTGAGGGAGCAGCAGCTCTGGTTTGCCCCACTTGCTTCATCTCGGGCCCATTGCCGTCATGGGCAGAGCAGGCTGGAAAACAGCCATCTAAGTGGCCTCTGGTGATGCATATCTCCTGGATGGGAGAAGAGCTTCCATGCTGCTAAGAGCAGAGAAACAATTTGGAAAAGCAAAAGAGAGAAGGGTCAGTTTTACAGAGGATAAATGGTGAAGTCCTAGGATGAGGCATGGGGCATATTGCCACTGAGGTCCTGGGTGTCTGAGCCAACTTCAGTGCTACAGGCAGCAGACATCAGTGTCTGATTTTAGGGGATTTTCCCTCTGGTGCCTGATCTCCACATGTGTGCTAGGTGGAGGAGATGGTGTGTGCTGCATAGGGCTGTGGCTTCAGGAGTTGCAAATCTCAGAAATCAAGCTAGACCTGAGAAAATCTTGATTTTTCTGCTCTGCAGATCATCAAAAAGGGAAGTAAGCATTCTCAGTAGTCAGTGTTATATGTAGGATTTTTCAGGGTGAAGGTTTACCTGTGAGAATCCAGGTACCTATTATGGGTAAGTTTACCCCTAGGAGTGATGCTGTGGCATGAAGGGGAGCAGGCTCAATGTGTCTTGTGTGGAGCCATCAGGGGATGCTCTTGTTCAAGCCTTGACTTCAGAGCTCTTCTTTTCAGCTTAGGAGAACTGGGTTCAGTCCCCATTGGGTGGTCAAGGGGCAGGTAAGAGGCATTTGTTTGGGGTTTGGATTTCAGGTACTCACTTGAAAAAGGAGGAAACGTCACCAGACTGACAGTCAGTGGTTCTACAGCTGTCTCCTTATGCTCAGCTTCTGCAGGACAAGCTCACTGCTGGGTTACAGTATGACAGTACTGCTTTTTAAAACTCAAATTTGATAATATTTTTACCCAAGCTGATTGCTTCCCTGATTTATTTTCTGCCTTGCTGATCTGTAGTTTAAGTGTTTTCCAGCGTGTTAAGATTTACGTGGAGTCCTTGGTGCAGCAAGGCACAACTTAGGCCTTCTGGAACTCAGTAGTTCTGCCTCAGGACAGGGTTCTGACCAGCAGGCTGACTGCTGCCATTGCCCTCAGTGCTCATGAGCTCCTTTCACCCTCAGTGCATGGCTGCCTTATGTGCGTGGCTTCCCTATATCACGTGGATCAAATGGTTCAGAAACTTCAGCTGCATGACTTGGGCCCTAAAGATGTCTGACCCACTCAGATGTCTGTGAAATGTGAGCAGGCTGTACAGGTGCCAGGCACGAGCATGTTCCCTTCAGTCCAATCTGGAATCAGCACAGGAGTCCTTGTGATTCCCACAGGATCTTGGTCTATCAGTTCTGGGCAGTAGGTCCCTGCTAGAAAGCTGCATTTAAGCATCTGGATCTTACTGTGCTCATTCAAGTGTCTGAGGAAAATTCCTTGGGAAAATATTATCCTGCACCTTCAAGATCATTGTAGAATATCAAAGAACAGGAGGAAGACTACCTTGACTCCTTGTAGGCAGGGCACCTTGCTTTCAGAGGTGTGCTGTGTGGTGTGGTGACACCCCTTAGGCCAGGGACAGAGATTATGAGATGGAGCTTCTTCCTGTGAGGGCTGTCCATTGCTTCAGAAATGTGACTTCTTTGTGGAGAGCTGTAGTTTACAGCTGTAAAATCCCCACCAGCACCCATGCTGAGGCAAGTGCAGAGGGACTTAAGCAGCATCCTGAAAGCTGAGTGGAATAATGTCAAATTGTTCTATAAACTCTCTTGCAAAATTTGCTCAATCAGAATGAAGGGTCACACTGATGTAAAATGTGAGATTTAATTCAGGATCTCTGAATAGAATTATGAACCCAGCTCCGTGTTCCTACATTTGGAAATTTCCATCAGAAAGCATCTCCATTCATCTATGTCTGTGTGCCTTGAAATGTATTGTCAGCTGGTAGAAATCTGGTTTGACCCAAGGGCTTTAAAAGCCTGCTTTTTTGCTTCAGGTAGGAGTTTCTAACATGTAATTGGTTGCATAAAGAGACTTTACACTGGGCATAAATTACATTAATTTTTTAGAAAGCCATGCTACTAAGAGACTGTATAGATTTTTTAGGTATAATAGTCAGTATCTTTTTACAGCATTTGTTTTGTTAATGGTTTTGGAAAATTTCAATATTGTAAGAGGTAATAAGAAGAGAAATTTGGGAAACTTTCTGGTAACACTGAAATAGAACTGAAAATGAAGTTACTGTTCATGTGACTGAATTCATACACAAGCATGACAGGAGGGTATGGTCAGAAAATTAATGTATATGTTCAGATCCAAGTTAGTATAAATGAATCATCACCCATCTTCCTCCTTCAGCATTACACCTTTGAAGGATGTGACCCAAGTGTTTGAAATGCACTCCAGAAATGGGAAATACAGATTTGAGGAGAAGCTTCTGCTGAGGGCACTTCCTAGAGCTGCAAAAAATAGAATCAAATTGAAGATGTTACCTCCACATGACTGTTTTAATCTGTCCTTTTGAATACTGTTAATGAACTTAAAGACTAACTCATCCACCAGTGTTTTCTTCTAAGATCTGATTTGCAGGCTCGTGCCACCTGCAGTGACAAGTCTTCCTATTTTCTGTGGCTTTGGAAGGTGTCAAGTGCCATGAACTGCACAGTGATCCCTTTTTATTCTCCATTGCATATAAATTCCTGGGTTTTGTTCGTAACACTTTGCTGGAGCACTGACTTGAGTGTTTGTCCCCAAATGCACGCAGAGCTGTAGTAATGCTCATCAGTGTGGTTGTACTGATAAAGCCTGAGCCCCTCCCTTCTTGTAAAGCAGCACCCCTTACAGACTCCTTGGGGACACTCAGCCCGATGTGGGGGTCAGCTGAGTCCACAGGTACTTCAGATAGGGCTGCTCCTGTTTCCCTTGCAGCTGTTCCCCCAGCAGCCGTAGAAAGTGCCTCCTGCCTTTCCTCTTCCTCAAGTCCCAGCATGCGTGGGGACAGCTCCTACAGAGTGACAGGCGGAACCTGGGTGCACACTGCTCGTGTGGCAGTCATGCTGGCGAGAGTCTGGCTGACACCCTCCCTTTGCCTGTTTCCCCAGGTTGTTGCGCTGTCGTCGTGGAGTCTCTTGAGAGATTCAATCTACTACACGCTGTCTGTTGTTGCACTTATCGTGGTAAGTTTTTGAAGGTTCTTCATCTGTGGGAGCCTATGTCTACTACCACCTGTAAAGGGAACCTGCCATGGCATCACAGTCTTGCAGCTGAGATCCCAGCTCAAGCACTCACACTCATGGGGATTTCTGCTTATGGAAAACTGCTTGTGGTCTCTCTGGTTCTGCTGGGAATCATGGCCTGAGGGCAGGAGATGGAGGAGTGTCCAGAGAGCCCAAAGGGTTAGCTGGGGCGGGGCATGGTGGCCCAGTGCAGACATGGGGTGCAGTGCTAAACCCATGTTCTGAGCCCCCAGGAAGCTGCAGTGGGTAGGTCAGTGTTCTCCTGGCAGTGGCCTTCATGACTTCCTGAAAAACATGTCACTAACCTGTAAGGAGGCAGCACCTGTGCCCAGAGGAGAGAGATACTGAACAGCTGCTACAAAACGTTTAGGTTAGTTTTTCCACACATCATAGGGGCAGGTTCAGTGCATGCTGACAGCAAGTCCTCAAACAAAGACTGCACTTTCAGCAGTTATTTAGTGCTGTGCCTATCCCGATTTTTATCAAGCTCAGAAAATGCTCCAAATCTCTCAGAATTGGGCTACTCAGTGAAAAAACGTTGGCGCAAGTGTTTGATAAAGACACTACTGTCAGTTTAGCAATACCTTTGCAACCAATACTAAACAATGCCAGGAAATGTAAAAATTGAGTTTTCAGGCAGCAGTTGCACTTCTTTTTTTCTCCCCAGCCTAACCTAGTACCCTAAGACAGGAGGAGTGATTTTGTGAGGTTAACTTCCATATGTCAGCGAGAAGGGGACTTTAGAGTCAGAAGAGAGTCAATTGCATTTCTGCAGTCTGGTTACTTTGGTTAGTGTGTTTCAACAGTGGATTTTGGTTTGTTTCCTCCTGCACAAGCCCATGTTTCCAGACATACTCTGTAGCTGCAAAGCCTCTATCTGCCTCATCCCAAACAGGGGATCTTTCTCAACCTGTTTGTACTTTTATTCCCCATATTGCGAGGCCAACCATTTCGTACCTAGTGGAAAACAACTTTTCTACATAATTATTAGCAATGAGCTGCAAAACAAAAAACTTTTTTTTTTTTATTTTGACAGCTTGAAGGTAATCTCATACCAAAAAGTGTTGTTAAACAACAAACAGAGCCACACACGCTAATTGTTGCGAATTCCATTGCACAAGCTTAAAGACATCTAGCAGACGTTCTCTTAGGTCACTCCACAGGAAGCACAGATGTGGGCATCTGCCTGGCATCTAGCCTCCTGGTGCTTGGATTGGACATTTCATTTGTTGCATGGAGGCAGACAAGTTGAAAATCTGTTCACTCTGTCATCAATTTTAAATTCTTTAAGCAAGGATGTTTTTTTTCATGGCTAGTTCATCCCTGTGGTTGTCAGCTGCATCAGGATGTGGAGAACAATTCTCTACTCTTTTGTTCCAGTGCACCCCTGAATTCCTATCTACTATTTCTGTGTCATAAGAAAGTTGCGTGGCTTGCAGAACAGACATCTCTGTTACCCCTAAGACTTCTCTCGTATACTTTATTTCTGTAAAAGCTGTTCTTTGTAATTACTTTGTAATTACGTAAGAACTGCAGGAGTTCCTAAATTTTGGAAGCATATCCTATAATACCAGAATACGGTTATTTTTTCCCTAAGCCTTGAGTTAGCTTCTCTCCAGCTGTATGCCCACTCTTCTACTCATCTTATCAGTGGAAGAGTTCAAGGCCCTCCAGGCAGCCAGGGTAGCAGGATAATGCAGCTCCAGGCATTAGTGGAGGCTTGAAGGCATTGCCAGAATTTTTATTCCTGTGTTACCGCAGTACCTGGCTAATTTGGCTTGGGAGAGGTGGAGCACATCCCAGGTCTTTCCATGTTACTCCATAACAATAATCATTGTAAAAGACTTAAACACCCATTAGGGAAAAGCAGAGAAAGGTGGGAGGAAGGGAAACATTTTAAGTGTTTAAAGGCTTAGCTTCCCGCTGGCTGATGTACCAACCCATTTGTATGCGATACTGCTCCCCAGTTGATAGTACATGAGAATTTCTCCCTTCAGAGTCAAATACTGCTTCAGTTTAAGAAGTTTCTCCTTCCCTTCACACACCCAGGAACCCCTGGCTTCCCAGTGTCTCTCATTTTTCCTGTCCCTTTAAGACAGAATCAAATTGAGGTGGCAGGACATTTTTCCTCAAATTCTGTTTTGGTTCATTGATTTGGGCTTGTACAAACCCCAAAGGGAAAATGATCTATTTTATCAAAAGTAGAAAGGGAATCACAGTAATCACAGCAGCTGACTTGGGATTTGATTATTGAACCAACCTTTTCCACTGTGAAGAAATTCAGGATAGATTAAGAGATTCTTAATATTGTACTTTGAAATTATCTCAATGGCCTCACTTTTTTTTCCTGTATAAAAAAGAGAACATTACTGGGATTCTGCACTTACCCTTTTGGGTTCTTTTTGCACTTCTGTAATTCCATTTATTCGGTTCATTGAGGCTACTCTTTTCACATGAGCTAGCAAGCTGTCCAATGACAATATTTTCCTCAAATTCTAACTCTCCAGTCCCCTGTGGCTCAGGTGGGAGATAAGCCACGGACTCTGTGCAGAGCACAGTGTAACCTGCCTGTGATTTCCCCTTCATTAGATTTGTGTGCTCCTTTTAGAAGACACTTCAGTTTTTTGTATGCAGGGATAATTTTTCCATATGATTGCATTGAGACTTCACTGCAACTGGAATAGAGTCATCAATCTTGAAGAATTACATTGTTTGTAGAGGTTTTTTCTTATGGTGTTTTCAACAATAGCCTGTGGTGCTCTGTTAAAAGTTGCACTCCAATGGTATCTTTACTAATCATAAATACACCTGAGGGGAAATATATTTCTTCCAATGCTGAGACACAGCAACTTAAAAAAGCTTGATACTGTGCTGGGTAGGTCAATATGATTTTGTCTCCGTTTGCACTAGAAGTATAACACTGTTGTAAGAAATAGAGCAGTATAGACTCACCTGTTTACTGCTCCCCGCCATTTGATGTGAGTGAACTCTAAACCCAGAGGTTAGAAATGGACAAACCACATTTACCCTACTTAATTCGTCTTGATTCAGCCCTTAATATAATAATATTACAATGCTACCTTGTCTTCTTGTAGAGTTTGGCAAAACTTACTCCTTATTCTTTTGAAAGGAAAAAGATGACCGTGTATCCTAACTTGAAGGGACACGATCAGAGTCAAGTAGCAAAATTGAAATGGATGCTGTTTTTAGTCACAGAAGTCAACGGGCAGACTTTCAGGTCCCAACACACCAAAACATTGTAACCTAAAACATGTCTTGTCAGATTAGATCTTGGTGACTGGGAACTGTAATTTACAACATTTTGTGGTCCTGTTTTCTTCCATTTATAACTCTTGCCTCGTGCCGGCTGTCACACAGGAGTTGCTATTTACGGCTGTATGGCCAAGGGCAAGTGTTCACTGTGCTTTCAGGGCCTCGTTCCTTTTCCCTCCTTTGTCCCTGGGGCACAGCTGTGGATCTGTAATCCCTGGTGTGGGCGTGCATTTCCCTGCTGGTGCTTTGCAAGGGCTGAATGGACCACGGCCCGTCGCTGAGGCCGCGAGGGCTGCGTTCCACCCCAGCTCCAGCCTCCTGCGGAGGCACCGGCACCGCGGCTCTGCTCTGCAGTCCTCGGGCTGCGGTGGGAGGAGAACCAGAGGCACGGGGAGCGGCAGGGCTGGTGGAGCACAGCAAGGGGAAGGGCCTGGTTACGGAACATGGCAGCCGCCTGCCGGTGCAGCCCTTCAGCCGCTGCCTGTGTGAGCCTTCAGCCGCTGCCAACGCAGCCTTTCAGCCGCTGTCAGTGTGGGTCCTTCCCTCACCCTTTGCCGTGGTACTGCTGCTTCCTTCACAACCCTCACCACGGTGCTGGTTCTCCATTGACACCCCTCACCTAGGCACTTGTCCTTCCCTCATGCCCCTCGGCATGACGACAGTCCTTCCCTCATGCCCCTCGCCATGGTGCTGGTCCTTTCTTCACGCCCCTCAGCATGGCGCTGGTCCTTCCCTCATGCCACTCAACATGGTGCTGGTCCTTCCTTCATGCCCCTCAGCATGGTGCTGGTCCTTCCCTCATGCNGGTCCTCCCCTCACGCCCCTCACCATGGTGCTGGTCCTCCCTTCATGCCCCTCAGCATGGTGCTGGTCCTTCCCTCATGCCCCTCGCCATGGTGCTGGTCCTTTCTTCACGCCCCTCAGCATGGCGCTGGTCCTTCCCTCATGCCACTCGACATGGTGCTGCTCCTCCCCTCAGGGAGGAGGCACATTCCTTGCCTGACAAGGCCACACAGCACTGTTGGGGAAGCCACAGTGCCCGTCCATCAGCAGGTGTGACAAGGGGGCTGTCACAGTAGCTACAGTCAGCTGGGGTGGTGGTCACCCTGAGATGATGGGAAGAACACCCTGGACCCAGCAGGACATGGCAGCAGCTGCGGAGCTTGCTGTGGATCTGCTGGCGGGTCACTTAGTGTCCAGCTGGGAGCTGGCGGGGAGGAGGCCATGTCTGATGAAATAGCTGGGTGGGTCAGAGTGGTGCAGCCTTGTCTCTGCCTCACTGCTGCTTTCCCTCTAGCTGCTGCACAAGGATCCAGTGACATTTGGGAAGGAGTACCTGCTTGCCTTGACTAGATTAGAGAAACTACAGGTTGAGAAGTTCAAAGGCTAAGGCAGGAGGGCAGTGCCAAAATACACCCGAGCTTAATGCCATTGCCATGAGCCCTGGCTTGCTTTACTCTATCCCCTGCCTCAAGTGATCCTCTATTTTCAGCTGTGGTTTTGTGTATAACATGCTATTTTAAAATCTTTTCTCCACAGTTTATTTATGATGAAAGAGTTTCCTGGTAAGTGAATCCCTTTTCTTTTAATTTTTTCTGGTTATACCACAAAAGCTGCCATAATTAGTGTTTATGAGGAGAGAAGGAGAAAGCTAAAAAGTTCTGCAAGGCAGCTATTTGCTGCTGTGTGAGAAATGTCAGCACAAGACGGGCTAGAATAACTAATTTTTTGAGCTAGAGAAGAAAGCCCAGGAGAATCAGACTGCTCCTGCTACAGCAGCAGCAGTCAGTGCCCTCAGCATGCCCTGCAGCAGCCTGGGGATGACAGTGTGCTCAGCAAAGCAGTAGATGTGCCAGAATGGGCCACCCAAGCAGTCACAAATAAGTGTATAGTTGGATTTTTCATAATTTAGTGAATGGCCAGTTTAAAGAAATAATAATAATAATAAAATGTCCCTAATAATGTGTTAAAGTGCAGCGCAGTAGGTATGGTAGTCTAGGAGGGCTGCAAATACTTTGCAGTTGCTTTGGTCCCATGGTTTTGTTTCCGGCACATCCCAGAGATGATGTGGTGACACCTGGAGGTGACAGTGGAGATGGTAGTGTTGGCTTTGGTGTCACTCCCAGCTGGTGTAATTTGGATTACAAGCAGTAGGGAGCGTCAGGCTGCTAAGGCTGGCTCTTGCCGATTTCAGAGACAGGTTTCAAACACCACTCTTGGCAATGGCGTGGTTTTCTTTGATGAGTTTTTGTGTGTTTTCTTCAACTGAAATTCACTTGAGGGCCAGTTGTATTTAACAGTGCTCTTAAAAAAACCCCCACTATACTCAAAAGCTGAGTGTTGAATCTTCAGAAGCAGGGAACGAGACACTGATATAGTTAGTGCAATATCTCAAAATCCTTGTAGAGAAAATGTTCCCTGAATTTAGCATACAGTAGTTTGATAATGGATGATTTCCACAAAGACCAGCAGTTTGCCATGGGGAATTATGCAGAATACAACATTTTGGGCAGTGAAAAAGATTACCTAGAAACAAGCTCTTAAAGTCATACTGTAATTTGTTTTCATACAAATTTCATTGTTCCGTTAGTTTGACACAGAAACAGCAGAGGGAAAAAACTGTCAGTATCTAATCAGCAGTTTGAACTCCTGCCTGCTGCACTCTCAGTGCTCACGCAGCAGCAGTAGTAGCAGAATAGCTGCCCCTTGCTCAGGTTGCCTCAGACCTACTGGCTTTACAAAGGCCAGCATCCTGCTCTACACCCCTGCAGTCAGAGCAGGATAGCTGCTCCCCTCCCTTGGCCACATCCCATGGTTATTGTCCTCACAGAAGTGTTGGTGGTCCTTGGGTGTGCCATTTGTTTACTGAACTCCTGGGTTTTGTCACTTGTTCTTAACTGACAGGTCAGTTTGGCCAAGTAAAATCACAGAAGTCGAGAAAACAAAGGAGGCGTCATGCATGGATGTGTGAGCTATTTCTTTATGCATCTCTTTTTTACAGAGGAATGTTAAGGCAGCCCAGGAGGGTCAAGCCTTTCCGCATGCTTGTGGCATGGCAGATGGGGGAATGGCTGAACAGGGCTCACTGATGCCATGCCCTGCTTTGATGTGTTTATGTGTTGCTCTTGTTTCCAGGTGGGAGTCCTTAGTCTTAGTGCTGATGTACATCATCTACATCTTTATAATGAAGTAAGTCAAATGTGCCCTCAGCTTACCTAAATTCTAAGGCTCCCTGCTCCCCTTGCCTCACCTAGCTCTTAAAACAGGAAGAAGCAGCAGCCTCTAGTTCTGCCAGGGCGGGGTTTAGCTTAGCTATTAGGGAAAATTTTTTCACCAAAAGGGTTCTCAGATGCAGGAACAGACTGTCCAGGCCAGTGGTGGAATCACTGTCCCCGAAGGGCTTTAAAAGATGTAAATAGTGTAAATATGGGGCTTAGGGACATGGCTTAGTAGGGGCTTGGCAGTGCGGAATTAACATTGGACTTGATGGTTGTGGAGGTTTTTATAACCTAAACTATCCTGTGAATCTGTGCTTTATGGATCTTGTCCTATGTGAACTGACCAAGGCTAATGTGCATACCTGTGCCAGAGCAGAGACCTGGATTCATCCTCAAGTCCCACCAAAACAGTCTCTTCTGACTTCACTTTAGCATCCCTATTTGGAAATAAGCAGGAGTGAGATTCCAGTCTACTTTTCATGGGTGCAAAGCTCTGCAGCAGTTCTTGCTTGCCTGGAGACCCATGATAAAACTACAGAACAGTTGGCAGTGATTTTCTGAGCATCTGGCCTGTGTGACTTCTTCTACACAAGTTCTTGCTACTAAAACTGGTCTGTTCTGATGTTTGGTTCCCCTCCTCCTGTCTTGTTTTCAAAAGACGGTGGAAAGGAAACCCTGATTCAAACTGGAACATTCAACAAAACATACCAGCTGCCAAGCACACCAGTGGTCTTGTCTCTACAAGTAAGACTAGAGATCTGTTTAGGAATTATGAATAGAGTAAATATTGTGAGAGTAATTCTCAGTGAAAACAGCAAAACACTCGGGCTGGCTGGAAGGAACACAAGTCAGAATTAATCTAATAATTCAAATTTTTGACATAGAGGATAGCTTCACTCTTGGAACAATTAACTGACCAGAAAGACAGTTGCAGTGTGTGCATTTTTTTTTTTCCTAAAAACAACGTTGTAATGTGAACAGGCTTTTTGGACCTGTTTGGATATAGCTTGAAAGGTTGTCACCCTAGTTAGGGACCTCTGACAGGTGTTTTTAGGGGTCTGTGGTTGCCTTTAAGTGTCCTAGGGAAAGCCTTGGCTCATATTTATGTCAGCTCTTGGATGTGCCAAGAAGCAAGGATTATTCCCCACCCCTGCCAAAGCTGAAGTGAATTTAGCATAAGTTGTTGTGTTTCTATGTTGAGTCCTCCCAGTTAAATAATGCTTATACTCAGGTGTGATTATGTGATAAAAAATATACTTGGGTGATGACAAGCAAATTACTCATGATACAGAATATTCATCACACCTAACACATAAACATGCATGTCATTCAAGGTCCATGGCTTCTATCTTTCCTGGCCTTCTGGGTACAGAGAGATTGTGTGATGTACAGTTTAGCTGGAGCTCTGGATATTCCTTAAAACTAGAGGAGTTTTCTTCCCTCCCTTAGCTGTATTGCACAGGATACAAGGCTAGGAAAGGAAGACTGTCAAGAAGTAAAGGTACATCCTGAGTTTGTTTCATTTGTGCAGGTACAACTCAACCATACATCACTGCTTCGAGAGGAAGACAAAAAACTCCGCAAATATGGTGAATGGTTTAGCAAGTAACGCGGAAATGGATGAAACCAGCAACTGCGATGCCACAGTGGTGTTACTAAAGAAAGGTAACTGTTCCAGTAAGTCACCCTCTTGCTTGCATCATTCTGGGTGTTCTCTCCCTGCTCGCACCATGGGAACTGCTGCTGTGTTGTAAGCCACGAAATAGCAGGGGGCAGGTGGCCCTTTTGGAACCCCTCTCCTAGATGGGGTGCACGGTGTAGTGATCCTGGCCACCACAGGCTGTGCCACTGGAGTTGGCTGAGGTCTCCTGTGGTTGATTCTTGCTGCTGGACAACTGCTTGGCTGTAAGGGCTCCTTCAAGCCCAGGAGCTGCTTTTCTAGCCTGTTACAGCCATTTTGAGTCCTCTTGTGGGCACTGTTAGTCTGCACTGAAGTTGCTCATTTACAGCATCTCCAGTTAAATTTAACTCCACTTCAAAAGGAGGAAGAAAACTGAGGAAGAAAAAAGGCCCTTCTTAGACCAGTGTACACTTTATCCCCAGTGAAGGGAGGGCAGGGACTCTGTGTGGGTCTGGGTACTGTACTCTTACTGCACAGGCTGGCTTTACCATGTCCAACTTCTCCATGTCAGTGGTCTTTAAGGGTATTTCACTCTGGCTGAAATCTGTTCCAGTTTGACTTTAGTCATGATCATGTATAAAAATGATTGTGTTTTTTCAGCATAAAAAAAATTCCTCCATCCCATAATTCAGCAGCAGTAGTTCAATGTCTGCATTTGCAAGGTTGTCCTAAACTCTACTCACAGTGGATTTATTTTGTCTCTAAAACAGTCAACAAGCATGTGCGATATCTGCTTGGGATGTATATGTACCTGTCCTCAGGAATAACACCTCCCTTTTCCCTGAGGGACTGACTTAGCCTGAGAAGAAGCTCCATCTTGTCAAAATCAATCCTGGTCTCTGACCATTCTTTTGTTTAGCTAGTCTATCAAAAACTCAACCAACCAACCAACCAAAAAAAGGTCTCTTTTCCTGCAAATGGGGCTTGAGAGGCATAGTCTGTATACAGTAAGCAGTTAAACATGAAATGTAGTGGGGTTTATTTGAAACAGCAAATGCTTGGAGTCTGCCAGCCCTCAGTTACAGGCCTGTTGCAGAGGGATGGCTGTCAGCAGTGCTGTGCACTCTGATTGGGAAGTTGCTTTTTTGGGGCAGGTCTATTGACTGGAGCTCTCCACAGCAGAACTGTGCTGGCAATTCTGTACCAGGAAAGCTGGACTGGGAAAACTCAGTGAGCACAAACTCAAGCCTTGCACATCCAACTTTACCCAGTGGCCTCAGGGTTAGTTCTAACTGTGGGATTTGGTTTAAATGTTCCCACAATGGGTTTTTGCATACTCTGCTGGTAACTTTTGATTTGGACACTTGTGGTTACTCACACTGGCAGAGGAAGGAAGACAAAAGGATTGCTTCATCCTCTTGCAGATTGTTCCTGTATTTCCTTGGCAGTGGGCCACAGGAGGCCTGGGATGACAAGTGATGCTGCTTTGTGTCCCAGCCAGGGGCACAGGGCCACCACCAACAGCACCTGTTGGAATGGGGTCCCTGGGAGTTTCAGGCACTGTTGTTCTTCTGAGGCCTTTTCTGAAGCCTTCTCTGAACAGAGGACCAAAAACTCTGAAACAAAGATTTCTGGTTTTGGCAGTTCTTCAGGTGCCATTCAACAAGTGCCAGTGTGGAAAAATTCACAAGGAAAATCTGTCTGGTTGGTTTTTGTTGTTGTTTGGTTTTGTTTTTTTTTAATATGGAGGAGATCACATATTTACCCTATTCCATGGAAGCCTCAGTAGGGAAAAAAGGTAATATAAAGGCCATGGATAGAGTCTTCTGTAAGAGTAACAACGATGGTTAAAAACAGTAATCCCACAAAATATTTGCCAGTGTTTAACACTGGTTTTAATAAACCTGTGCAGAAGTGTGTTGAGTAAGGCTTCAGGTTTCCCTGCTGCCAAGTCCCAGTCCTGGCACAGAATTCACAGCCCAAGGTGTCATCCAGGTGCAGGAAGGATGAACCCCAGAGGGAGTGAGCATCAGCACTGTGCCCCAGGTAGAGCATCATCCAGGGATTGGCCTCTGTCTCCCTGTCCCTTTGCTCCCACCCTGTGGATTGCTCTGGCATGTGCACTTACTCCTGGGTTTGGTGGCAGTTCCCAGCCATGAGCGGCAAGCCCTAGGTGCAGGAACCTTCTTTTCATTTGTGTTGGTACCTTGCAGGAGCACAGGTAGTGGTAGATGACAACAATATCCTCACAAAAAGTGCAGGTTACAACTGGCAGTAGCTGCCTTGTTGGGATGGCTGCTGTTGAAGCAGTGGTCTGCCTAACACAGGCCTGTAATGAACTCTGCAGAGCAGATTTAATTCTCTGTAAGGAGCATGAGTGGTGATACCATGTTGAAAATTTATTTGAAAACAGGAATATAAGGTGGGTAGAAGGCAGAAATTAAGGACAGATGAGGGCTATTTTGAATGGTGTAGGTGAAGGAATGGTTCTTACAGAGAACTTCTGGAACCCATGGGTTTATTCTTCTTAGAGCAGATGGAGAGACTGCTCGAAGAAGGCCTCAATTTGTTTTTGTTCCTTGGCTGCAGGAAATTTCCACCGTAAGGCCTCAGTGATCATGGTTGATGAACTGCTCTCTGCTTACCCACACCAGCTTTCATTTTCTGAGGCTGGGCTCCGGATCATGATAACCAACCATTTCCCTCCCAAAACACGTCTCTCCATGGCCAGCCGCATGTTAATCAATGAGGTGTGTCTTTTAACTCCCCTACCTGTTCTTCTCCTTCTGAATTTGCCTTTTCCTGTAGCAGTGTTTGAAATGGCTTGAAATGCAACTCTGGTGTTTCTTCTGGATCCCTGATAGCGCTCTCCAAGATTTTATCCTTCTGACATTGACTTCACTAAATCATCCCTTGCTCTCTGTCCCTGTGGAGATTTTAGGAGAGGTTTCTTTGCAGCTATGTTACATGTAGCTGTTGCTCACAAGAGATGGCCCCTGCATAGATCTTTTTAATAATATGGTACTACCCCAAGATTGCACTTAGTGTGTCAGTGGTCTTGGAGTACTCCTGGAGTCTATTCCACAGCCACTGGACCTTTTCTTGTAAAAGTTGTATGTGTGAGATTTATCTAGTGGTCTGCAAGCAAGCATCATGTTGTACCTGTTGAAAATCATTCCTCTTGCTTTTAAAGAGAAATTATTAAAGAATTCTACACATCTGTCCCTGTTCTTCCCTTTTGCTTAAAAAACCTCAAATTTAAAGAAGTCTTACATTTCAGCAAGACTTTGCCTTCATTTACAGAGACAGAGGCTGATCAATAGTAGGACTTACACCAATGGTGAGTCAGAAGTCGCAATCAAAATACCCATCAAGCACGTGGTGGAGAATGGAACAGGCCCCAGCAACTCTGCTGAGCGCAGTGTGAACGGCACGCGGCGAGGCGAGGACATGGCCGAGGCCAGGAATGAGAATGAGAATGAGGATAACGAGAACAATGAAAACGATGAGGAAGAGGAAGAAGAAGATGATGATGATGATGATGACCATGAAGGGCCATATACACCTTTTGACCTACCCAGTAAGAAGCTCCTGTGTTTATGTGGTGTTTGTTTGGATATTCTGGAAAGCATTGTGGACGCATGTAGAGGTAGAAGTGTCTCTGAGAGCTTCCATCAGCTTTCACTCTGCAGTGACGCTCCTGACGAGATTGGGAACTGGGAAGCAGCAAGAACTTCTCACGGTGCAGGCTCTTGGGGATGGGCACACCTCTGCTGCAGCTCCTGTGCTGGCCCTGTGCTGCTGTTGCAGTCACAGGGGAGATGCAGCAATCTCCACAGGGTCGGTTCTGCCCCCAAAACATGGCTCACCCCCTGGAGAGATGGATCTCTGCTTGCTGTGGGGAAAGCTGAGGGTGGCTGGGCTGCTGGCAAGGAGCCTGAGTGAAGGTCAGATGTGTCCATGGCTAGGACATGCCTTTGCTGGGAGGTGAGTGTGCTCTTACTTGATTGGACAGTGCAGTGCTAATGTGGGCAGGGCACTCGTGATGCTGATGTCGGGCAGAGACACAGGGTGGTCCTGAGTGCTTCTGCTTTCCTGCTGCGCACTAGGCCCTGCCACAGTGCTTCTTGTTCTGTATGGAGGTCTTAGAAAGTCAGAGCAGCTGCATGACTTGTGAGGACCCACATGTGCCTCAGGCTGCTCAGCACTGCACTTACAGGATGGAGATCTCCGTTTAGCCTGCTGCCTCTCACCACAGCAGGGCTCTGGTCCTGGGGTGGTCATAATGTATCCCTGTCCTGCCTTTGAGTTGCAGTTGCTGTAGCTGGAAAGATCTGCTGTGTTGCAGACAAGCTGGAATACTGTAGGGACTGATCCTGTCCTTTACAGGCAAGATACAATTTTGGGAATTCCTGTTCAGGTCTCACTCAAATAGCATTTCTGTAGTTTGAGTGAGGAAAAGACCTGAGCCTTAAAGAGTGTAGTTTAGATGTTCTATGGACTTTCATCGTATGTGAAAGGCTGGCATGGACCTCTGGAGATCTCTGGTTCCAACCCCTACTCAGAGCAGGCCCTCCAAGCCTCTCTGAGTCCAGTTGAGTTTTGATTATCTATAAGGATGGACATCCCACAGACTTTTGGGTACCTGTTTCAGTGTTTGGCCACCCCCACAGTAGGAAAAAAAGAGAAAATGCACAACTTAATGTAGCATCTATTCTTAATTTCCCTTGTTGGAAGTTGAGTCCACTGGCTTTTGTAATTCCCTTGTGCAAGGAATTTTGTAATTCCCTTGTGAAGGGCCTGCCTCCATCTTTTCTGTGCCCTCCCATTAGGTGATTGAAGGTGGATCAGATCTGTTTCTTGGACTTGGATTTTATGTGGTTTCTATGAGAACTTGACTGAGGAGTAGAGGAAGCACATATGGCCTGATCCATTACTTAAACTCTCAGGGAGGCCCTTTGTACTCCTGTGCCTGTCTCTGCCCTCTATCAGCCATCACATCATAATCTTCTGAACAAGGAATGGCATGTTGGCATAACAGGCTGAGGTGGCCCTGGCATCTTGCTTGCACATGCTAACAAAATAATAGCATTCTGAAACACAGCAGACATGACTTGTGATTGTTTCCCTTTGTTTTTTGTTTGGCAGCTGGCAAGATAGAAATGTTGAAGTGGGTCTTCACGTGGCCCTTGAGTTTTGTCCTGTACTTCACAGTGCCCAACTGTAACAAACCCCACTTGGAAAAATGGTTCATGGTCACCTTTGCTTCTTCTACCCTGTGGATTGCAGCTTTTTCATACATGATGGTGTGGATGGTATGTACCAACTAACCCAGAAACCACTGCTTGGGAGAAGCAAGGAGGGGGTTTGTAAGTCTAGAGAAATAGGAAGTTCTATAGATCTGAATTTTAAGGTGAGAAACCTTAGGCTTGCTTCTATTTCTGTTGGACCTGTCCACACACAGAGAAGAAAATTAGGGGCCAGTAACCATGGCCTTTGAACTTCATTTAGGGCTGTCATTTCATCCAGATTCTTTACCTTGGGCAACAATTACAGCTGCAGCAGTCAAATGTCTCCCAGTCCTGCAGGGTAGTGTGAGGGGTACTGAGTGACAATCTGGCCACAATGACTTTTCATTCTCATGGAGCAAGCAAGCTCAAGAGACATGGAGTTGTGAATGAAATCACTTTGAACTCAGCATGAAAAATAGCATGACATTCAGTCAAATTCCTTCAGAACTAGAACCATAGGGTGGTTTTGTGTCTGCTTAGCTAATATTTGTATATAATAATGCTTACAAACTTAATCTAAGATCAGGAGACAGTTACCCAGGGTAGTGAGCAACCATATAGTCTCTTTTCCAGGTTAGTATCAGGAAAACTGTGGATGAAATGTATGGAACAACTAACCTGAGAGGGTACACAGCAGGTGAGTGCTATCCCCTGCCAGTTGATGAATATACCAAAAAAGCCTGTCACTGCCTCTATTTAAAGGAAGTGTTGAGTTTGCACTGCTGTCTCACAGCATCTTGCAGATTTGGGCCAAGTTGGTCTCAGGTCTTAATTCTTGTAAACAGCTTGACAGTTTATTTCCTCTCCTTAGGTGACAATCATTGGGTACACACTGGGAATTCCAGATGTGATCATGGGCATCACTTTCTTGGCAGCAGGAACCAGCGTGCCAGACTGCATGGCAAGCCTAATTGTGGCCAGACAAGGTAGGTCATTGCAGGGATGGCATCCTCCTATGGAAGTGTGTCCTGGCATTCTCCTCCTCTTCAGGTAGTCTAGATGTTTCCTCAACAGGAGACTATACAGAGCTCTTTTCACGAGCCTGGAATTTAAAACAAAAACAAAGAAGGAAATAGATTGTGCTGCTATTGCAAAGCACTTAACATGTTCTCAACAGCAGTGTGGAACAAGTTCTGGCAGTATTGTCAACTTCAAGCCTTCCTCAATAATCACCATTATTTTTTTAATTTTAATCTCAGTGGTATAGAACTATTTAATGGCATAAGAATCTTTCAGGTCACCTTCCAGCTTTTCCTCACAGTCATAAGGACTGGAAGATACTACTGTTTTTAAGGAAAGCATCTGCCCCATACTTGTGGCCCCAGAAACAGGTGTATTAGGGAGCAAAACCAGTGGCTCTTCAGTGAAATAAGAAACTGCTAAACAGATGACTTGAAGACCTTTTGCCATCAGTCCTGTACCGAAACTCGTGTCATGGTCAGAGTTAAGTGTCAGAAGCCCCCCTGAACATGGCGCCCGAGGTCTGGCAGGTCACAGCCAGCGCAGCGGGTCCCCTCAGCAGCAGAGGATTAGTGGAGGGGAATTCTCAGATGATCCTGGAAGGTAGATTAAGCCCCTTGAAGCCTGCTAGCCTTGTATGATGGGGATGGCAAAAGGAAGGGAGGGAATGAGGGGCATTTTCCATAAATCTTTGCTTTAATCAGTGGAAATTGCCTGGATTGCCTCAGATTACAGTAGCAAGACTTTTCTGAGACATGTCTGAGTGTATGTGGTTTCCGTTCCTGCAGGTATGGGAGATATGGCCGTGTCCAACTCCATTGGAAGCAATGTTTTTGATATTTTAATTGGCCTAGGCCTTCCATGGGCTTTGCAGACCCTAGCAGTGAATTATGGATCATATGTAAGTCCTACATTTTTTCACATTATTGTTACAATTTATTTATTTTTTAATTTATTTTTACTAAGCTGGATCTGTCTAGGAAAAAATAAAAAATTCTGTGGATTTTATTTGAAAAAAACAGGTAATTTTTTCTGTTGCCGTATCGGAGAAGTAGTAATTAATAGTCACTGGACGTTTCCCATCCTTTTGAGGACAAGTACTTCCATTTCTTCCTTGAAGACAGAAGTCTATGCTGAAATCAGCTAGCTTATTAGAGTGCACTGGATTTTCATGCTCTTGAATATATTCCCGGTAATGACTCTGTCCAATTCCAAATAATTCCAAGTCCAATGACCCTGTTTTTAATAAGGCAGAGGGGATAAACACACAGGTAAAATATAAAATATAGATGAGATCCGCAGGGCTTTTGCTAAGAAAAATTCTGGCATTACTAAACTGTTAGCACACTGGAAACTGAAGGAAACTGTTAAATAATTTGATGTTTCATAGCGTGACCATCAGCAGCAAATCCTGCAGAGCTTTCCTGTTTAAGACAAAATTATCCAACACCAATGAACTTATCCTTTACTTCCCAACTGAAAAAGAGCCAACCCCTGCCCCAGAGTTGCTGCAAGGTTCCTTCTGAGAAGGAAAAGCAGGAGATGCCATAGAGTTCTAGAGGGAAGTCGCTGTGGCTATTGCTGTTACCTGGACACCACAGCGGTGCAGGGCAGAGGGAAGACTGTTGAATACAGTCACTGAGTGAGTGCAGAGTTAAAAGTTAGGAGAATGACAGAACTATTGAGCTTGGCAAGTACTTTTGGAGGTTGTCTAGTTCCCAGCCCTCTGCTGGGTCAGCTAGAGCAGAATGCTTAGGACCGTGTCCTGTTGGGTCTTGAGTACCTCCAAGGGTGGGGTCTGCAGAGCCACTCTCAGCAGTCTGCTTTGTTATTTAACCACTCTCACAGTCAAAAGCATTCTTATATTATTATGGGATTTCTGTATTTAAAATTGTGTGGCTTCACTTGTCCTTTCAATGGATATCACTCAGAAGAGTCTGGCTGCACCTTCTCTCTCATCTCCCATCAGATGTTTATGCATTTTGCTAAGATCTCCCTGAATCTTCTCTTCTCTAGGCTGAACAGCTACAGTTCCTTCAGCCTCTTGGTATGTCAGATGCTGTGATCCCTTAAATCTTCCTTGTGGTCCTTCACTGGACTTATTCCAAGAAGTCCATATCTTCCTTGTATTGAGGAGCCCAGAACTGGACCAAGCACTCCAGATGTGGGCAAAGAAGGATAATCTTCCTCTCCCTGCTGGCAAAACTTCTGATGTAGCCCAGGATGCTGTTGGTGTTCCATGCCACAGGGGTGCATTGTTGACTTTAGCTTGGTGTCCATCAGGATCAACAGGTCTTTCTTGGCCAAGCTGCTTTCCAGCTAGTCATCTTCATGCTGATATGTGGAGTTGTTCCTTCCCAAGTACAGGGCTTTTCATTTCCCCTTGTGAATGTTAATGAGTTTGCTGCCAGCACATTTTTGCAGCCTGTCCAACTCCTTCTGTATGGTAGCACATCCCTCCAGAGCATCAGCCACCTTCCTTGGTTTTGTATGGGCTGTGAACTTGCTGAGCCTGCTCTCTCCCCATCATCCAGTTCATTAAAAAAGACATTAAGCAGTTCTGACCCCTGGGGTATGGCCCTAATGACCAGTCCCCAGCTGGGCTTGGAGCACAATGTTTCAGCTGGTTATCAGGCGATTCTGCTGTCCACTTATCTAGGCTGTTCTTCCTCTCTGTCCCCGAGGATGTTTGAGAGAATGCCAGAAGCCTTACTTAAGTCAACATAAACAATGTCTGTTGCACTCTCCTCACCCAGCAAGTCCCCCTCTGCCCACAAGGCTGTCAGGCAGGGTCGATGGGATTTCCCCTCCATAAATCTGCATGTCTTGTCCTTTGTATACTTAGAAATGGTTCCCAAGATCATGTGCTCTGTCATTTTCCCAGGGATCAGGGTCAGACTGATTAGCCTTTAGTTCCTCATCTCTTCCCCTATTTTTGAATATAGGAGTGCCACAAAGAACCAGTGCTGTAGGAATAAAATCCCTTTCTTTAATGAGCAATTTAGCTATAGTTCATCTATACTTTTGTGAAAAAGGCTGAAAACAAGTGGCTGAACAGAAGCAGCCGGCTTTCATGGAGGTGTAACAGTATCACTACTGTTTTGCACACCCAAAATGTCCACTGTACAGCGTGATCACATGGTTGGAAAAGGGGGTCTTGGAAATAGCCCCACAATTAGCAAAAGAGAGTTTCCTCAGTTTTCACTTGCTGTTTCTGGATTTCTCTCCAAATCCTTGGGTAATTGGACTTTAAAACAAAGCAAGCCCCCTTTCACCACCCTGTTATTAATAATTAGTTTTTGAAGCATTACTAAGTTGCCAGCAAAGGCTGGCATTAGCTGAGTCAGGTGTACCTTGGTGACAGTGCCTAGGGGTCCGAGATGCTGGTTGCTGTTCCAGGAGTGTGGCCATCATTCCTGGCACCCAGGTCAGAGGGGGCAGCAGATGCGCAGGGCTCCAGTTCCTGAGGTCTATCAGGTTGAGCCTTGGGCTGTTTTCCTGAGCAGGCCTTGCTAACTGCACTGGGGCTTGAGGGCTCAGGCCAGCCTGGTTGTCCACTGGATATCCCTGTGAGTCGGAAGTACTAGGTGATTTCTGAGCTAATAGTACAGGATTTACTGCTCCTTTGATGTTTGGCAGGACCCAAATGTGTCTCTCTAGTATCTCCTCCAACAGGGGAACTCCTCAAAGCAGTCTTGATGCCGTGACTTGCATGCAGAAGCAGGGAAAGATGTGTAGATGACAAAAAGGGCTTGCCTTGATCATGGTTACTTTGGCCTGGTGATCCAAATCTGTGATTGCCTCCCTAGAATGTTCGATGTTGAGCGGACTGTGGCAACATTAAGCTCCTGCTGAAAGTAAACACATTTTAATAAACAGGCTGTAATAACTTCTGTGGAAGTTATGTCTTTAAAGGTAAACTTTAATGCAGGAGAGCCTCCTAGAAGCCCTCTCCAGCCTTTCTTTTCTGGGATTCTAAACACTCAGGGCTTTCTCTGGAGTGTGTTATATCTCTAATATCATACTAATATATCTAATAACATATCTCATATATCTATAAAATAGGTACATACATACATTGTTCCAGGCTGCCTGACTCAGAATCCCCTGTGAATAGATTTTGCTCCCTGTTATTCCTGGTGTAAAGAGTTCTGCCGTGTTACTGTGCAGAAAAGGAGAATATTTGCTCCTTCGGGATGCTGTGTGTGCACATGTGTGGGGCAGCCTGGTGCCCTGTGATCATGCGCATTCAGTGCTTTCTCAGTCATTCAGTGAAGTGGCTTCATGTGGAATTGGGACTTGTTTAAACAAGCTCACTCTGTGGGATGGTGTCTGAGGGTGGAAAAGGCAACTGTTATCTAACAGAATGAGTCAGGAAAAGAGCAAGAGGGGGACCTGTCAGAAGGATGAATGGACTTGCTGGAGACATAATAGGCGAGTGGCAGAACTGGAAATAAGCTGTGAATCTCTGGACACGTGTCCTGGTGCTGGGTTGCTAAATCGCATTTTGATGGAGTGCTGACGCTGTTTGTCTCACACACACACACACACCCCTTGGTGAGAAGGCATGAACTATTTATTTCAAAAGATCTGACTCCATTTTATAGTATTTCTCCAAAGGCCAGGGACTGCAGGAGAAGGTTGACACCTTGCCCCAGCCCCTTGGTCAAGACAACTGTCCATCAGCTGTCCATATCTCTAAGAACAGGAATGAAAACTCTCCTTGAATTTATGAAAATATTGGCAGTGTTTACACACCCGAGCATGAGAACAAACCCAAACCATGAAACTGTGAAACAGAAGAGAAGGCTGAAAAAATCAGGGCGACAGAGTGCCTCGCTTCTGACTGCCCCCTCCCACAGCCCCATTGTCAGTGGAGGCTTCAGCTTCGTATTTATTTTATTCTTCCTTCCTTGTTACAAGAAGGGAAAGGAAAACCATTTAATGATTCTCAGGCTGCATCTTGGAAGCATTTGTCACCTGGTTTAGAGAAGGAGGTTCTCCTTCTGTGTTCCTGCTTTAAATGAAACATTTTCCCCTAGGATGTGGTTATACCGCAAGTGCCTTACCCTTTGCCTTCAGCTCAGGTGTCAGGTCTAGAATTCCTGGCTTGGACCAAGCCACCAACCCTTTTCCCATCAAAAGGCAGATCTGTTCAGGATTAAACTTTACACACGGGATCCCTTGGTATTTTTACAATGCCAAGTCTTTAACCCAACCATATGTTTATTATTTTAAGGGTCCTTGTTTCTGAACACTTATTAATGTCCAGGTACTAACTCTGCCTTCCTCTGTGATTCCTACTGGATCTTCCATCACCACTGCTCACTTGGCCACGCTCCTGCAGCAGCTCTGGCCTTCTGTTATGTACACAGCTAATCTGTCAGGCCAGCAGGGCTTTTGGAGGAAAAGCAGCATCCTTCTGGACCTTGAGAGTCCTTTGACAGCGTTCACTTTCTCCTCTCTTCCAGCATCGAGTCGTGGACACGTTGCTGACTCTCTAATCCAGTAAGCATCCTTCCCCAATGCAGCTGGCATATGCAGAGTGGAGGGATGTTTGCTCCATATCTTCCATCCAGTTACTTCCCTCTGGAATATTTTTTTGCATGTAAACCAGACATCATCCAGCAGTATTTTAGAGAACAGGAATTTTAGCATAAGGATAAAGAGCCAGGTTTATTTGAGCACGTCAGCATTTGGGAACTGCAATCATGTCAGTTCAGTTTGCTCCTCTGCCTGATAACTTCAGCCAGTTTCAACAAAATTTGACAGTACATTAGAAGTCTGAGAGAACTGACATTCCTTCCATGCAAACAAGCAGCTTGAGACAGCAGGGTAAATTCCAGTGCAATCATATTTAGGCATCAGAGAATCTAGAGGGAAGCAAATACTTGCAAAGCATGCATGGAGATGGGAAGCATCACTGCATTGCTCCTCACTGACCAGTTGATTTTCACTGGTTTAATTCCAAGGCACTAGGGTGAATGGTATGTTAGGACAAAGCTGGCTCCCTGGCTTTTTGGCAGGGAGATTATTGGGATGATTATACTGCAGTAGAGCAAAAGTGTCCCTGCCAAACCTAGCATTATGGGAGTTCTCTCCAGCCATAGCTCCTGTATCTCCTGCATGATACTGAGTGGCTATGTGCAGCACTCCAGGTATGTATCTTCTGCAAAGTGAATTTTGTGATACAGAGCAAAACAGGGACACCTTCTTTGGAGTCTAAAAACAGGTTTAAGAAGGAAATTCCATTTAAACATGTGGGAATGCACAAATGTTTGAAGTTCCAGTTTGCTGAGACCTCTGTCTCATGGCAAGGCCTTGGGAATGCAGGATTTAGACTGAATTTCCACTGCTGGGAAAAGACACTGAAGGAGAAGGATACCCAGACATACAGAAGACCTGCAGCTTTTTCAGCTGAGGGACTGGAAACAAAGCATAGCCCATGTAAAATTCCTTATTGGGGTAACTTCGGTCATATTTGGACCCTGGAACAAAACCAGTGTGAGTTTTGGCAATAGCTCCTTATTTTCCCTTAAGCAGCTGCCAGAAAAGAACTTAAGAATTGAATAACTTTTATTTCCATTGTTTTTCCTCTGCTGTTTAGCTTCAGCCTTGGTTGCCACAGCAGGATGGGAATGGCTGGAGCTGGTGGCAGCCGCTTTGCATGCAGCAGGGAGGTGATCCCCCTCAAACTCTTAACACAGGAGACTGTGAATGTGCATTATCAGCCAGAACAGCATTCTTCTGTCTTACTTCAGCCCTAATAGACAAACCAGTCCTCAAAGGGCAGTTTGGGAATACTGATTTTTCCTCCTTGCAGTATGAGGGAGTGCTTCTTCTGCAGACAGTTTTCTCTTGGGGAAGAGGCATTTCCTATTCTTAAATGAACAGGAGTCTGGGCTTTTCCTTATACAATTAAGACGACTCCAGCTGAGACTCTTCTTCTGGTCTTTGCCAAAACCTGAAATTATCTCCTCCCTTACTGTGAGTTTTGAATGTTTTGCTGCCCTTGTTTTCCCTGAACTTGCACATTGTCACATATCCTAAGGAAATGCCTCTTGCAGGAAATGCCACTCGTCCCATGAGAGGGCTGCTTAACAGATTTCTGCCCTAATTTGACAGATTGAGGACACTTTTTTTTTAAGATTTTGTTTCTAAATTCAGTCTTCTGAGCTTCTGTGCTCATAGTTAAAAGTCATGAAAAGAAACGGAGTAGGCTGGTGATGACCAGAGGAGTGGAATCAGTTAAATATGTATTTTCAGAGCTGTAGACTAATGGGAAATTTGTGAAACAGCAACAGGTAGACCAAGTCAGATTCAGGAAAAGAAAGGGTTTGTCAGGAAACTCATTTGGCTGAACTAGATACACATCACAACTGGAATTTCTGGAAGAAGAAGTGCAACTGTTTGAGTAAAAAAAAAGGTGCTGGTGAGCTCAAAGTACTGGAAAAGATGTGAAGAATTCCAGATGCTTCTACTGAGGCTCAGGAGGTGATGTATGCATGGTACCTCCTTGCCATGGAGCAGGCAGAAAAGGGACAGAAAAGGACAGAAACCACATGTGAAAAGGGCTATAAAACAATTGAGAAGCAAACAGAAAACAACAGAAGGATAGTTGGAACAAGTGGACATTGATGTAAGCCTGTTCCTAAAGCACACTTGCCCTGGGATGACTGGGAGATGGGTTCCATAGATGGGTGCCTGGTGTAATTCCAAATGAACTGGACTTGCAGTGCTGTGGGGGTTACCCTGTGCACACCAGCGTTCCCGTAGATTTGGCTTGCAGTGAGCACTGCAGGGCTTGGGCAAGGGCCTGCACGAGGCATAGATCTCCTTGCACAAGTGGCCAGGCTCACCTCAGCAGCCTCTGGCACAGGGGGAGAGTGGAAGGATTCTTCAGGTAAACAGTGAAGTACAGTTAGAGGAGCAAGGCGTGCATGAATTGTGAGGATTCCACCTTGTTTGGATTTCACTTTCTCAAAACCACTCAGCAGCACTGTATGAAAACCACCCACAGTTCTGTAGGATCACTTTCTGAAGTAGAGAGATGCCTGTTAAAAAATGTGGCAGGGCTGCCAGGAACATTCTTGTTATTTAGGTTAATTAATAGCTCTCTGCTTTGCCCAGCAGTGGGAGCTGGGCTAGATACCAGGCCAGGAATGTGGCTGGTTTAAACCCCAGCTGAGGACTGTTAACTGGGAATGAAACTCCAATGTCTTGGTGCAATAACCCTGTGAGGGGAACTTGATGCTTACACTGCAGAAAGGGTTGCCACATTTGCTTGACCCACATAGGAACAGCATGATGTGTGTGGTTCTTATGTTGGTAAAGCTGCTGTAAATAATTAGCACACACTTTCTGCTTTTGAATTATCCCTAATAGCATCTTTTATTCCCCTAAATGACCTCCAAGGAAGAGCCTTGCAGGCAGTCTGAAGAAAGCAGCCCCAAATGCCTCTCTTTCGAAGCACTGTCCTCAGCAAATTAGACACAGAGGCCTTTGGAATGCTCTGCTGTTTTATGGAGGATGAAGCTGTAACTGAGAAGCAGCATCTGCACTTTGGGTTAAATTCAGACATTTTCCATGCTAAAATAATTCCATCTTCTTCATTTGCTTCCTTTTCCTGTAGATACCTTTCCAACTGATACATTTTATACTGCCAGTTTTTACAGATATTGGCACTGGTCAAACAAAGTTCCTGACCAAAATCCACACAGGAATTTATTGTAAAATAGTATCTCTTTCTTAGCCAACTGCTATTCATTTGGGATACAAACTACATTTGTGTAGTGTAAGTACACAGTTAGTGTAGGGCTTTTTTGCACTTTATAATAATGAAAATACAGGTTAGCTGTTACATTTGAACTATTCTGATGGGTCGAAGCAAGACAGGAGGAGTGGATGCACAGGAATGACTGAAGCAGAGCAGGCTGATCCATCTCTTAAGTTTACATTAGGAGTGGGATCATGACATTTTTCATCTTCAGTAATGCAGACAGTCCCAAAATCAGTCTTCATGCCCTGAAGCAATCCAAATACTCCATTTCTTTGAGCAGTCTGATGAGAATATTGTATTTAACATGTAGTAGCCATAGGAATGTAATGGTCCTGCTGTCCATCCATACCCTTACAGCACCTTTCGTCCTAAAGAAATCCTCCAGCACCTTTCAGACAAAATGATCATCATGGCTGCAGCCTTTTTTATGGTGTCAACAATCAGTAGGGAAGGAAAATGTGCCATTTATGTGAGCTGCTATTTTAACATGCGTGAAGGGAACAGCAAAGTTCAGGCAGCACAGATTGGCTTAGAAGATCCTGGGTGTGTGGAGTGCAGTGCAGGCTCAGAGTTTCAAAGCGTCAGGATTGATCATCCTTTCAGACTCAAAAGGCAGACTGTCCCCTCAGTGATCCCTGAGAAGTGAACCTAAATCATTACTCTGGATTTAGGAGCAAACTGGGGTGAAAAGGATTTCCTGGCTGTGGTGCAAAATGATACAAGTGTATCAGCATTCCTGCATTCTTAAAATTGTAGTGCTGCTTGTCACATTAGCAATACCCACTTCTCTTGCAAATTGGATTCTTTATAATCTAACTGGAAGGATGGGAGCACTGAGAAGCAAACCTTCCCTAGAAGGATGTCCCCTCTACACAGTAGCTCCTGGAGAAGTGCCTTGAGAGACTCCACTGAGTGGTCCCCTGATGATGCTGCAGGTGATGCTGTTTGAGGTCATATAAAAATGCCCAAAAGGATAATGATTAAGTTCCCCAAGAGAAGGATGGGAAGCCAAGGAGAAGTGTGGTCCTGGCTGAGGTGTGGGATTGGAGAGATGGCTTTACTTCCTGTAGCCTTCCTTTGTAACATTAGGTTTATGTCTCACAAAAATCATATTTTAAAAAGTATTCGGGCCTTAAAGATGCAAATGAGTTCCTTAGGTTAGACTCAAAGCCTCTAAAAGTGGCCATTTAATGGCTTCCCAGCTTTGTGGACCTGTATCTGGGTTCTTCTCTTGGACAGTGACTGTAACTGGGGTTCTGCCATGGAAACAAGCTGCACCAGAGCCTGTGATGAGCCTGGTACACAGCCCTGCAAGGTAGTAAGTTATTTCCTTGTCTGATCTGCCTCAGTGCTAAATCAGGTCCAGCCTGTGTTAGTGTGCCATGATGCATTGATACAGACAATTTTTCAGCACCTGAGGCTCTGGTTTTGAGATTACTGACTTGTTCCCCTCACCAAGAGGAATAATGGGGAGGGAAGGAATAAGAGGAGAGAGGGAAGAAATCAGGCACTTGTGCATTTCCTTATTTATTTTCCCCTAGTGTGAAGCATTAATTGGTGACTGAATGCAAAATTTCCTTTCCCCTGTTGGTTCTTACAGGACTCATACAGGAGTTAGAAAATGTCATGCTATAGTAGTATAAGGGATGGCAAAGCTCACGTGGAAGTGGAACACTCTGAAATGCCATCAGATCCAAAGGAGGCTCCTCTAATAACACTCTTTCTTTGCAGATAACTTTGCCTACTCCTTATTTTGCCAGTGTAATGGTCTGACTTGTCATTTACCGCCTGCAAGCCACTGTTTAGCAGCTCAGCAGTTTAGTATTATGGAAATATAAGCAGAGAGGAATCTTGTTTGAAATTGTGAGATGGTTTGATAAACTTCCTTCTTTTACAGATTCGGTTAAACAGCAGAGGACTTATCTATTCTGTTGGTCTCCTGCTGGCATCAGTTTTTGTCACAGTATGTATATAGTCTTTTGTTCTTCTTTTCCAAAAGAGGGATTTTTATAGACATTTTCTTCACCTCCTCCTTTCTCACCGCCAGCTGAAATAGTGGTTGCAAAGTCTGTTGACACAGGATAGGGGTGCTCCCTGCTGTTGCAAGCTTCCCAATGCCTTGATCCAGCTCTTTGCAGGAGCTGTCACTCTCACGGGATGGCACTCCTTCCTGTGTGTTTTCCATGGGAGGAGCCTGGGAGAGTCATTAGTGATTAGTGATCATTAGGTATTTCTATGCTACAGCTGAAGCAGGACCCTTGATGCATGATGAGATCCATTGTCCTGTGAGACAAGCAGACAAAATGCTGAGCGAGTTGCTTGGCCTTCTCTAGGATCCTTCTGAAATACAAACACAGTCCAGAAAAAACAGTACCTGACAATTTTTCTCTTGAAATCAGTATTTGGTGTTCCCTGACCTTTCCCAGAAATGACAGAAGGGGACTGATGTGAAATCTTCCAAATCTAGAGGTTGGGGGGCGTCCTGTGCAATGCACACCAACACAATTCTCACAGTTCCCACATACACGAGACTTCAATCTTTGGTGGGAGCAAACTATGTAAAGTCAAGCAGTCTCAGACTGTGTGGTTATAGATTGAGATGCAGAGTAGCACATGAAGCATTTTGAGTTAAAAAAACCCAAAACCCAGAACTTGGCCTTTAAATCCATTTCTGATTGAATTAAATGGAATTGTTCTGGCCAAAATTAAATTCACTGCAGACACCTAAGCTGAGCTGATGTAAGTCAGGGTGGCTTCTGTGACTGCTGTTCTGATTTACTTGAGCTGTGGTTTTCAGCTCACTTAGGGCAGTTTGTGATTGATTCCAACTAATCATCAGTAAGGGCACAACCCTCTTTCGGCTCCTGTAGCTGAGGAGGGGATTTACCACTTTATTCAAAATGTTCCTGCTGTGGTGGTTTACTCTGTGTTTATTGTAGGTTTTTGGTGTCCACATGAACAAATGGAAACTGGATAAGAAGCTAGGGTGTGTATGCCTTTCCCTTTACGGCATCTTCCTGTGTTTCTCCATCATGACAGAATTCAATGTTTTCACTTTCGTGAACTTGCCAATGTGCAGAGATCACTAACGCAGGTGGCAGACTGTCAGGAGGAGCTTCCTTTTTACCTGTGCAATACAAGCCACGGCTGGCATCTCCTGGATGCAGTGCACCTCCAAGTCGTGACCTATATCCTGTTCACTGTTCGTAGGACCCATGGCCCCATCTAGGTTTGCCCTCTCCCTGGCCCTCACAACCTGGAACAATCCTTCATCGATGTGAAGAGTTTTTTTCAACATCCATGTGATTTCCTAGCTCAGTTTTTGAACAGTGTGACTGGGACTCAAGATGAACTGGCTGCTAACTGGCATTAAGCCAGTCAAAACTGGTCTGCTACAATTCCTTCTTTTTTTAAGTTATTTGATGGAAGACTAATTAATTTATGACTTAAGACTATTGCTACAATGCAGAAGAGGGTACGTCGTATGGAGGTTGACTTTCAAAGAGAATCACGGGAAATTTTTTTTTGGTTGTGGGGAGTGTTTTTTGTTTGTTATTAGCTTTTAGTTTGGGGTTTGCAGGGTTTTTTGTTTGTTTGGGGGTGGGGGTATTGTTTTTGTTCTTTTTTTTTACTTGCCAGAGATCAATGTCCTCTCTTGTATCTTCTTCTGAGTGCTGGGTCTCCTGTAACAATCCAAAGGCCACAGAGCAGTGTAAAATGGAAATGCAATTCAAGGTACTCAGCATACGAATGGATAAAAGAAGATGGTCAAGGAAAAATCTGATGACGCTTTACTATAAGTAGTTAACCTTGTACAGGTTTGTTAAAGAATGCAAGCTAAATGTGGATTCAAAAGGTAAACACTGCTACCATTTTACTATGAATGTTGGAGTTTTGTTACTAGGGTGTTTGTTATTTCCAGGCAATAGTTTGATTGCCAGCCCAGGAGGGCTACCAAGGAGGTGTCCTGGTTTTTAATGGTCTACACATGGAATAGAGGATCAGAACTTTCTCTGCTTCATCAGATTTCTTGTTTTGGGGAGATTCAGTAGTTCATGTCTTATTCGTTGTGAGAAGAACATAAAGTACATGTGAAAACTTTTCTAAATGAGTTACAGACACTGGTTTCCTTAAGAGGAAAGAGGCATATTTTGCACAGACATAGTTGCTGAAGTCATAATTCGCCATTCTTTAACGAATACACTGGACCTGGCCAGATATTTGACGTCTTAAGCAATTGAACTTACCTGATTACAGATGATGTGGATTCATCACCCCTCCTTTTGGGAGGGAGGAAGGCACAGACGAGGATGGCACATTTTAAAATGTGGAATGTCTTCAATGCAGACTTGCTAACAGATTTTAAGTTCTTGTGAAAGTTTAGCTATTCGTTGTTCCAACATCCCTGCTAGATTTTGTATAATTCTGTATTAATATGCAGGCAGATTCCACCCTTGAGAAACACCATCACTGCTTCATTTGTATGTATTGATACTGTGGGTTCTTGCCACTGTGGCTCTTGCATTTACATAAAGCACTGATCCCTTCTGATCCATTTGGTATGTTTTTTCCTCTTGTATATGTTCTGCTATGAAATGTATTAAGAGACTACCAGCTAGGTGAATGTTTTTGTCTATGGTACAAACAGTGGCAAATAATAGTAAAGGTACAGGAAACCCTACATAACAGAAAGAAAGGAAAAATCCTGAAACACCTAAACTATAGCAGGAAAAGAAAGAGCTGCAGTTTAAAAGAAAAAAGAAGAGAACCACGTTTTGTTCACAGATGAAAAACCAATTTTTATTTCGTTTGTACTTTTTGGAATTGATTTTTTCAATCTGATTTTCTTTGGGCAAAATGTTGTAAGTGAAAATATTTACACCCTCTGGTTTCCCTTCAGCTCAGCAGCTGGTTTTCTTTCTTTGTTACACCAAACACGTGGAAGCACTGGCAGCTCTTGCACTGTGCGTGGCAGCAAAGTCCTGTGGAAAAAGCCACATCCCGCTGGCCTCATTTGGGGAACAATGGGTGCAGGTGGATCCCTGGCAAGAAGAGGAAAGGGTCCAGGGACAGACAGCAGAGAGAGTGGATTATCTGCCTGCATCGCCAGTTTTCATCCTGGAAAGCAATTGTGTTGCTGCTTGTTGAGCTCTGTAACTGAGGTTTGAGCAGCCTTCTTGTACTTGTGCCCATGGGACATCCTATTGCGTTAGGAATACTTGTACCTTGTTGCTGGGGTTTTGTTTCTTTTGTTGTTGTTGTTAATGAGATGAAGAATAATAATAACTACCACTAAAATGCCTAAAATACTTCCTTAAGTCAAATTTTGTTTGCAACATGTTGCTAAAGCCACCCCACAAGCATGCAGCTCCACTTCATAGTGAGATGCAGTTGCTCCTAAGCAGAGTGTGTCCTTGCTGATAAGGGGAAGGAAAAAAGAAGTTTCATATCGGGGCCTAGTATTTCTTCTATTTTGAATATTTATACTGCTGCTCCAATGGAGCCAGTTGGATCTATTTCTGCGAAATAGCCATTACCTATCCCATGGCACAAAAACTGCACAAATATTTTTTAGGAACTTTTCCTACTGGTGTGCATTAAATACTGTAGTAATTGTAGTTTTGTGTTGTGTGTAAAACCTGAAATATCTTGCTTTGATACTTCTGTGTGTTGCCAGAATGTTCTGCAAGCAGCTTGGTCTAAGCAGAAACAAAAGGTACCTTGAGCTGTCATTATCTGTGCTGTAGATGGTTTGATAAGCACATCCTAGACCTTCCTGCCAGATGTGCTGATGATTTGCAACTAAATCATCAGATCTAGGTCTGGTTTGGAACAGGGCAGACTGACTGAGTCTGCTAGGTGCGAGCGTGTCTCTCACACTTGTTAGCACAGTCACGGCCTGTGTAGAGGGCCCCAGAGGAAAAAAATGGCAATTTTTGGCATCCTTCCTCTACGCTGTGTCCAAAAGTGGCGTGGACAGTTCTATTCCGATGCAGGGCATACTCGGAGCTTTACTGGGCCTTGCAGAGGACTGAATCTCGCAGGAGTTCCCTCCTCCCAGAGGGGTTCTCCCCTCCTGTGGTCAGACTCTGGAAGACAGACAGTGCCTGGCTTCAGTGTCCCCATGGGAGGCTCTGCTGTGCCTGTGGCTGCGAGGCGTGAGCCGTCACCAGAGGCAGGGCCTCAGGAGCCAGCTGGGCTTGCACAGCCACTGGGGCTAGGGGTGGCTACTTGGGGTGGAAGAAGGGAGCTGAGGGCCTCTGAGGCCCAGGACTGAGGGGCTGCAGGGAGCCACTGGAGAAGCTGGGTTGTGTTGGGTATTTTTAGCATGACTATGATTGATTTGCAGTTTTCATCTTCAGAAAGCAAGGGTCACCTTTGCGTCTGAGGCTGCTCTGGTTCTTGGACAAGTCAATTGTTTTTATTTCCATTCCTAGCAATTTCAGATTATCTTCAATGAGTATTTCAAAGGGAGATTAGAGAGCCTTTTCCTCCATGGAGAGGCCTCACTGCAGTTCTGACTTTGACTTAAATATGTGATCCTTGGCCAGCTTCAGATCTGCTTGACGTGGATGGCCTTCCTTTTCCAGTGGTTCAAAGGCAGAATGATAGGAGAGGGTATGATAAGAGAGGGTCTTAAGATATGCTGGGAAAGCTGCTTTTATCCCTATCAAAGGTGACTTTTTTACTTGACTTTTTTCCCCTTTTTTTATTTTTGTTTTTCATGTATTGCTCTTTTTAATAGACATTTTCTGTGATAGGAACACCAATATGAAATGTGTGCATGGGAGATTTTCACTTGCATAATTTGTTGGTTTTGCTGTGATGCCACTTGCATGCTTAGTTTCTAGCTCTCTGTCCTCAGCTGTTTCACTTAAATCAATTGATTAGCTTTGGATTTGTGATGGTGAAGCTCATGGAGAATGAGGTGCAGGACTGTTTTTTTTCCTTGACAAAACAAATCAGGTCGAATCACGCAGTCAAGTTTTAGAAAAAACAAGGTTCAAGGCAGGTGGAGCAACCTAAAGGTAACATTTAATACAATGCTGTCAGAACAGGGATTTTTATCTGTCTTTTTCTGTTGATACTTGTGAGATAAAATGTACATTCAGTATTTGTCGCAGTTACCAAGAATGACATAGACTCACTTTTTTAGAAGGCTAGAAAATCTTATTCTTTATTTTGAGATGATCTCTCTTTTATACTATTTTACACAGACCAATTTGATTGGTGAAACAAAGGCAAACCTCTTCAATCACATTGGTCAAACGAGAGGGAGATCAAGAAGTCCCTCCTATGAGAAAGGAACGAAACATAGGTACAGTTAGAAAAACATTGGTCTTTTTTTCAGAAAATCACTTGGGAAAGGAATTTCCAAAAACCAAAACATGTCAGGCATGAATTCAGGGCTACAAGTATTGTTGAATAACTTTTTAGAAAACCATAGCTTTCTGCTGATTGACAAATGTTTCTTATATTAAGATTTTTTGGAAACCCTAATCCTTCCAATAAAGTTCACAGAGATGCACTAGTGTGAGGTTGTCTATTTCAAAGTTGCACCACCGGAGCTTTAAACTTATTTAAAAATACATTTTAAAAATCAATCTCATTGTGGACCATGCTTGCCTGAATTTAATTCTTCCTCGTACTTTCCGATTTTCATTTGATCAGCAGCCACTGCAAGTTAGTCCAAAAGAGATTTAAATCGTGGTAAGAATGTCCCTTTTAGGTTGATACAACTTTACCTGAATCAGTTGAAAGCCATGGTTTTAAGGAGAGTGGTGGAAATTTGAATATTTAAAGCACCTCAGCCACTTCAGATTTAAGGAGTTGCAGAGTCTGAGTGCACTGAATGCATGTGCTAAGCAGAATGCAAGGCTTAGTTTCAGGGAGAGAGTTTTCAGTATTCAGGGACTTGAGTGAAATCTGACCTTTGTGAGATCAGGGGCAGAACCCCTGTGACTGTTGTAGGGTCAGTGTTGTGTTTGTAGCAGTGAGTCCTGGAAGGGATGGGGACACTGCATTTTTTTTGGTGAGTGGCCTTTTTATTTTCTTACCTGAATAGATAAATGACTATTAATAAGACCAAGCACCTTTAAGGGAATTTACATGAATACTCTGTTGGCACTTAGTGGCCTCAAATCTGAAGCACAGTTCCAAAAAGGATCTACTTCTGCCCAAGCTGTTTGCACTTGGCTGAATCTGCAGAACCAAGCTCTGATGAGGACTTGATCCGTCCTTCCTTTTGGGGAAGTTCACTTTATTTCTGGGAAAGAAATGGTGTAAGAAATGGCAGTCTGTTTTGTTGTGCCCTAAGGATGTAACTTGGCTATGAAATCGATTATTTGCTGGCCTGAAGCAGTCTGACATCTAGGCCAAGCTATCCAAGTTTGTGTAGGAGCACCAGATTTCAGGAAGGCTTCTAAAAAAAGCACAAATTGTTTAAAACAACATATTTTTAAATGTATATATGTAGCAAAAATGACTTTATTGTGGTATTTTTTAGGTAGGTTTCTGTTTTTCTAATAGATTGGCAGGATGAGTTTGAAACCCTCCACACCAGAACAACCTGACAGAAATCTTGTCAGTGTAATCTTTGTCTGCCAGGTAGGATTTGAATGGTGCTAAAAGTCAACATGGTAACTTTACAGCAGCAATTCAACATAACATTTTTATTGCCAGCTGAGGAAAAACACACCACTGTATGCCTGACTCCGTAAGGATGTTTGTAGTTGGTTACAGATCTGCTCCAGCACTTAGCATTTGTAGCTGAGATTTTCCATTGACGTGCCTGACAAGTAAAGCAAGACCTTGGGTTCACGGAGGAGCTGTCTGCTGCTGAACATTTTGTCCTGTCAGGAGTGGAGGGGGCTGCTGGGGCACAGGCCCCTTGGCTACTGATTACTGCTGCCAGCCTGGGATTAAACTTGCTCCTTTTTCAGAGCAGGGGCATATGTTTCCCTGAGGACCAAGTCTTTCCTTAGCTCTGGTCAGGGTTGCTTTTCGCTGAGCAGGGCCTCACCTGCTCAGAGAAACAAGGGCTCCATTCTCGTTACGTGTGTAGAGGCAAATGTTGGGTGGCAGATGCTGTGTCACAGGAGGACTTTGGATGGAACCTGTATAAATGTTGGGACTTTCCGTGAAATCTCTCCCAGGGACAGACATCCCCATACACCCAGCAGCCACCCACTTTGCTTCCTTCTTTTATCTTGCTCCTTGTGTTGCCAGGATTCAGAATTTTGCTTCCACTTTCTCATAAGCTGCATCCCTCTGGCTTTGAAGGCTGTCCCACATTCTCCTTTCTGTAACACAGAATTAATGCACTGGGCTAGCACAAATAGTGTGCAGGTTTTCATCCAGTAAGCTGATGGGAGAAAATGCAAGGAGATCCTTGCTCAGCACACCAGCTTCTATGCACCTGACTCCAAAACAGTACAAGCTGCCTGCCTGGAAAGTGCCCCAAGCCACTGGGATAATCAGGCACTTGCAGAGGACGCGGGGACACTTTTCATGTGTTTTCAGAGGCTCCCTCACTGGAATTTTGCACCCTGTGCAAAGACAAGTGTTATACAATAAATATAATTGATGTAATTAAGGGATTCTAGATCTGACCCGAGCCCTTTACACTTTGTGAAGCCAGATTATACTTATGGGAGTTTTACTGAGGGACTCGGTCACAAGTTCATATAATTCATTGGCATACTTTTAGTCGTTTTTTTAATAATGTATGAACATAGGTTTGTATTCAAGCAAAATACAATATTTATACATATATACACTTTACCTAATAAAGTATATGTGTTAACTGTTATTAAATTGAAGCCCTGTGGTAACCAGCTGTTTCTGCATACGAATAAATTCTTATGGCAAGTGCTAAGATGCTGTAAGTGTATGAGTATTTAAGACAGTCTTACACATACCTATTTATAAACTCAAGCAAAGTTTTTATTTATTTTAGCAAGTTACTGTGAGTGGTGCATGGCAGTTGCCTATCTGTAATACATCTGTGTACATTCAGTAATATTTCTAATTATTGTTAGTCACTTGAAATTCCAGTTCTATTGCTAAATATAGAGTCAGCTTTGGGGAAGAAAAAAGAGCATGTGCAAGACATTGAGGAGGTCAGAAAGTTTTGCACTGCAGTATTTATGCATTTTATTTATTTATTTATCAAACACAGAGTGCTGAGCCACTGGTTCAGGAAAACATTTCCCCATGCTGGCAGAAGATTTAGGAACCTAATTTTGGTCCCCTTCTAACGCTAATGCCAAGTTTCCCTGGATCAGGGGCCAAGCAGACTAAGCTGTTTAAAGCATTGTTCCATCCTTTCAAGTGGCCACAAAAAGGGGTGAGACTTTCTCAAATGGTTCTTGTAACTTCTTTTAGTAGAGAAGCTGAGAAATGCTGAGAGAACCAAAGATGGTTCTGCAGCTGATCTACTAGAGCAGAAATATGTAAATAGTAAATACTCCTTGCACTTTTAATACTTGTAATACATCATTGTCAAGAAGTGCCATTTGCAATAACCAAAATCCATATTTCATATGCTACCCACAAGTAGATTTTTTTACTATTATTATTTTTAGAGGATTTTTTTGTTCCTCCTTTTCATTAAGGAAGTAATCTTCCTTTGGCTTGTTTTCCCCAGTTCTTTTCAACAGTAAGTGATTGGCTCTGGTTAAATGTGAAGATCCCCCTAAACCAGGTGTCATGTGCCAGTTAATGCTCAGGGGAAGCAGGCATTTATTGTCCCAGCTTTATGACAGGGTTGTTCCCATTTACAGGAGGCAAGGACCTCCCTTGAAATCGTGCAGTTAAAACGGTCCTGCCACTCACAAACACAATGCTCCCCTATTTCCACCACATTTGTTTGGTTTCTAGGGGGTCAGCAGATTTCCAGTGTAGAAGAATCTATCACATGATCGCTGTCAGTGGGGATACAGTAGGGCTTACATGGGGAAAATGTAACAGCAACAGTGGAGTCCTGTTACAGACTATGTATTGGAGGGGACTTTATTTTGCCTGCTTTTAAAGACATGGGGGAATTTTAGATCAGGAAAGAAAAAAAATGGAAGATAAAGGCCGATTGCACAAAGTACAGCCTCAGTCTTTCATGAAGTTTTGTATAATGTTCAAGTTTTGCATAGAGTTAGCTCCCATATTCTGTCAAGCATAGAGCTCAGCTGAGTTGCTCATCCTTAGTTCTCAGAAACAACCTTTTTCTCTCATGTTTCTCACTGCTAAGTCAGGACCTCTGAGCCTAACATGCATTTCCATATCATGGAACTGCCTTGTGAAATTGCTTATAGGTGAAGTGTGCAAGCACAGAGATTGAACCACAACAGGTTTTTGAAGGAAGCCAAAGCAAGATGTTTGTGTAGTAACTTTGTTCTGAAGCAATGTTGGTTTTTTTTAATGGATGCCAGAAGCAAAGGACACAAAGTCAGAATCTGTAATCATGCAGCACACTGGAGAGCAAGTGCAAGCGAAAATAGTATGGCATCACAAAAAGTTGTCTGTAATTCAGATACTGGCGAGATTCACAGGGATCATCACATTTACATGAAGATTTTCCTGGATGCTACTTGATCTTTGCAACCCTTGGTCTTTGTTCAGGAAAGGTGGGAAGTACTTTGTCCCTTTCTGAGGTAGAAGGGAGAGGGATGCTTAGCCGAACGTCTCCAACTCTTACCCTGGCTGCACAGGTGTGCCAGTCACAGTCTGTGTACCTGAGAGTTCACTAGTGTGCAGTGAACTTTGCAGTGCATTGAAGATTTAGGGATAAATTTTAGTTAGTGTTCCCTTGAGGAGAAGTGTGATTGACTTCCCTGTCCCCCCTTGTAAAGCTGAGAATCCTTACTATACAGGCAGTATTTTTGTGAGGTTACTAATGGAATGTTACCTTCATCCTTGCATCAAATTTTTGCTTTCAAGGCTGAAACCCTACTAGGAAGATGTTTGTAATGGTTTGGGGGATTTGGGTTTTTTGGGGGGGTGGGGGGTAGGGTTTGTTTTTTGTTGGTTTTTTTTTCCTTTCTTTGTTTGTTTTGGGGTTTTTTTGGTTTGATTCTTTTTTTTCTGTCTGCCAAAGTCCTGTGCAATATGAACCCTCCTGGCAAGGTGTGGCAATGGTTTGGGTGTTCCTCTTGCTGGTGCACTCATCAGAGCTTTAGCCAGTGGGATGTGTGGGAGGGTCGGAGTGGCGCTTCTGGGTCCAAACACAGGTGTGTGACAAGCAGTGGAAGGGGCACTTCTGCTGAGCACTCCAGCACAGGCCTGGCAATGGGAGTTGAGACTCAGGTAAATCAGGATTCCACAGAACAAAAAGGTGAGCAGACAGACCTGTTAATCCTCAAGTGTGCTGTGCAAGTTTTAACCCCTTCCAGTGTTTTTTTCCAAGCCAAGGCCAAATTGATGTGCGTACGTGGTGCCAAGCCAAAGGGGCAGCCAAGCTCAGCACCCACGGTGAGCCGGGCATCACCAAGGCATGTAGGGACAGCCCCAGGGCCAGCACTCAGTCTGGGGGGAGTGTTTAAATCATTTCAGGGCCCAGCAGCCAGCTGTTCAAGATCTGATAATTTCACAGAACTATAAATGGAAAATTTGGGTTGGTACTGTTGCTGAAGTCTTAGGCTGCTGAATGTGATCCCTGCCGTGGCTTGTTCTAAAACAGAGGGCTGAGACCGTGCCAGTCTCTGAGTTGTGGGCATGGTGAGGTCTCTGATAACAGCATCCAAGCTGCAGGAAGCACAGCAATAAAAGTGACTGATAGGAGCACTTTTTTGTTTGAGGATCAAACGACACTCTCTGGGTACCTTATCTCTGGGCAATTCTGTGATGCTTCTAATCATAAGGAAGAAAATGTAGGCGGAACTGAGTGCAAATGTACAGAGAATGTGTGTTCATTTACAACCAGTCAGAAAGCAAAACAAGCAGTGGTTTCTAGTAATATAATTCTACTCAAAATAGCTTTCTATTAAGTCAGCTTAAAAGTGTTAAAATGGTGGAGCCACAGATGAAACATTTGTTACCTTTTGAAATGAGTTGCAACGGTTTTGTCATACTTGTACAAGTTTTATAAGGTCAGCCTTTCTGTATGTTTTAGAACTTATTGTAGAGTAGTCATTATGCATAGCTGTTCCACTTGCCTGTGTAAGTTAAAAATCTAATGAAATGAAAGCATGCATTTTTCTCTGTTTGCTGGTAACCTATAAAATTAGAAACTTGTATTTCTGTGTTTTAAATGTGTTATACTATAAACAAAATTCACAGCACTATTGTCTATGGAATAGCAAAAAGTTTTATTAGAATGAAATACTTTAAATGTTTTGTCAATTGATTTAATGTGTCAGACATCTACACTAAGTCAATATAATGTTTCTCAATAAAAATATCCTCTCTTTGTACTAACTTAGCATTTCAGGGTGTGCTTGGACATTGGACTAGAGCACCCCTTTGGATTCCAATCCAAATTATTTATTAAATTTTGGCTTAATTTTGAGAGTACTTTATACCCCTTGTTTGACATGAGCACTGGATTAGGGAGTGAAGGCAGAAGAAAAGAGAATTTTTATACTTTGTATTACCCGTGCCACTGAATGTGTGTTCCCTGTAAAGGTGTGTACACCCCAGCAGTTCCTTTAGAAGTCATCGAGTACATGTAGGAATCTGTGCAGAAACAAGC
Organism: Donacobius atricapilla; assembly: GCA_013397315.1. Lineage (NCBI taxonomy): Eukaryota > Metazoa > Chordata > Aves > Passeriformes > Mimidae > Donacobius > Donacobius atricapilla. Next base: position 151,448 of record WBMY01013818.1, read on the forward strand.
ACTCTGGGGACTTTACTTGTTATTATATAAAGTCAAATTCTGCTCTTTTACAACAGTATAGATCTGAAATTACTGCACTGGCATTAGTTAATCTCTTCTAGCACAGGGAAGAGGGTGTTGATCGTCACTCTCCTGGCTGGAGGAGCCCGTGCCTGTGCCTGCTCAGCCACTGACAGCCGTGGTGATGAGAACCAGTCCTCCCTCTGAAGCAGTTCCTGGAGTTTTGTTTTCAGTAATGCTTGGAATAATAATAAGGGGCAGCTTCCCTCGGAGTGCTGGAGGAAGCCTGTGGGCAGGGCTGGTCAGAAGCCCATGCTGTGAGAGCAGGAAATAATTGTACTGCTTTTCTACTCGGCACCACCTGGGGAGCTGCAATTTTCCCCTTGGTGACAGGATGCTTCTTCCTCCTATCTCATCCCATGGGACACTTCAGCTGGCTCCCCCCACTCCCTGAAGGAGGGCTTGAGATCCTGGAATGAAAAGGCATGTAACTGGGTCTGGCTGCCTCACTTTAACCACCTTTACTTGTGTCTTTATAACAGCTGCTGACAAAAGGATCTGTTCCTTCTGAAGTACGTGCCATGTCTCCAAGCAGTAGTGCAGTGTCTTAGGCAGGTTATTTACACATCCACAGCTCATTCCAGGCACAGAAGAGTCCTGCAGTGCAGAAAAGGCACACATGCTGATCCTATCCCTCTGTCCACAGGTGCAGAGATGAGGTGCAGCTTTTGATGTTAATGCAGAAAATGTCTTTGATCAGTGCTAACCCAGCGGTTGTCTTGAAAATAGTTTCCATTGGTGTGATTGTTTGCTTTCCATCTCTGTGTGCTTGCAACCCCCAAAGCATATGTTGGAATCCATACAGATGCTCCATCTCTGTAGATACTTCCCATGAGTAGTTTTCTGGTTCAAAGATAATCTTGCTTCACATCACAATTTGGTGCAGTTCCAGTTGTCTGTTGGTCTCTGAAGATACTCTCACTTCCTACCCCCTGCCACACTGATATGCCAAATGTGCATCTTTTTTGATTCTGCCTTGCAATTGCTTCACTCTGGAAAATTTTTATGTAGCTTACAGCCTGAAAAGTTAGAAATTGGATTTCAGAGATTGGATCAGTAACCACTTTGATGAAAATTAGGAGAATCAGGGTGTGAAGGCAAGCCATCATTGCTTTCAGTGGAGTAGATATGGATGAATATGTATTCATATTCATGTATTCACTTTTGCTTTTTTAGAAGCTGTTCCTATGTTGCCTTTACAGTTACTCTTCAACTATCACAAATCCTGACTAAGCAAAATGTGAATTCTCAGTGCAGAACAAGGAAAAAAAAAAAAAGGCATCAGAGCAAAAGTACAAACTGGTTAAAAGAAAAGTAACCCTCCTCTCCCACATGACTACCTTAAATATGCAAAACTAGACCACATATCCTGTTTTTTTCTCCCTCTGGAGGTCACTTCTGGCTTGCTTTACAGAGGCCTGACTTGTATCTTTGCCACCCCAGAAGTTATTTGCTTTGAAATAATACTTGCAGAGATAAGAGATCTGTTCTCTGTAAATTGCAGATAAAAATCTCCGTCCAGGCTCTGCCCACTTGATTTTGACCTGTTTATTCCAACAGAAAAGAGTGTGTGCATGCTGGGCAGGTCATGGGGCTGCTTGGCATCCCAAAGTAATGGGGTTTTGCACTGCAGGAAGGCTGGGGCATTTCTGTACAGCTCTCATGGACGCCTCCCAGCTCCAGGTGAGACTTCCCACCTGAGGCCTCTGCGCAGCTTTGCACAGGATGTGGACATGGACATCCTAGACATGCCAACCACACCCTGGAAAACAAGGGCTTAAGTGTTAGAACTTTCCATGCCAAAATTAAATTATTGTGCTGCCTAAAACTGGGCAGCCTGCGGGTTGCTGCTGGGCCGCACAGCTCCTGGAAGAGCAGCTCCCAATCCCTGGCGCTGGGAGGTGGATGCATGCAGGTGCTCCCAGCACAATAATGTGCTTTCTGGAAAGCTGAAGCAGAGGCAATGTGTGGCCATGCCTTGGGAGAACAGTGTGGAGACATGGGACTTGGGATGAGCTGCAGGTATGCTGGTTTTGTGTGGTTTTCCTCCCTGCTGCAGCAGTGATCAGCCCCTCTGGGCACAGGTGAGCATCTGCCCACTTCCCCTCCAACTACCTTGAGCAGACTGCAGCATTCAGAGAGGAGGAGGAGGCTGATCTTCAGCCTCTGGCTGTGGGGCACAAACAGCACTCTCTTTACATGCTAAGCAAATCGCTAGAGAAGAGTAGCACAGAACAAACAAAAACAATTGCGTGTCACAGCCTGGAGAGAGCAGGTGCAGTGAAACCGCTTCAAAGTGTGCACACAAAAAGATTTTACAAGTGAGCCTTTAAAAAATAACGGGGTAAAAGAAAAAATGGCATAATTAAAGTATCAGCTGCAGTGCAAATGTCTCAAGCAAGTGACATTTTAAAAAGAGAACTCTGCTTTGTGTGTGAACTTAAATCAACACTTGTCCTGCCTGAAATTCTTCAGTGCTGACCGCAGGGAGAGCTTGGATTTTAGAAGTGTATTTTCTAATATTGCAGAGCAATGCCTTACATCGAGCATAGACCCATGCTGTTACCAACAGGAATGCTATCCATTCTTAGTGACAGAGCTTCCTGGATTGAATATTTATAACTGGTTCATCACATCTGCATTAGGCCTGTTGAAATTTGCTCATTTTCAGTATCTGCTTCCAGTTTTCTGGACTATGCTCAGTGTCAGATATCAATGGATTGTTTTGTCTCAACTGGAACATAATGAATTTCTGGATATACCCTATTTCCTCCTTAAATCCTCTTGATAGCTTTCATCCATGCAGCTTAGCAGGGATTATTGATGGTCTCTCTAATCTTCAACTCCTCGAGGAATCTGCTGTGGCTGTGATTTGAACCGCAGTACACTTGGGCAGTAGATTAAAATATTAAACCTAACAGGCCAGATCTTGTCATCCTCACTCAAAGCTACTTACTGTGTTGCTGAGGCTCTCCTGTTCAAGCTGCCTCCAGAGTGCTGGTCTCCATTAGCTGAACACAGCCCAAGAACCTGGCCCTGTCACAGCCTGTCCTCCCTCCTGGCCTGATGCAGCTCTCTCCAGGCTGAAGATGAAGTTCCAAATACAAGGTAACAATCTGCTGGGTTTTGTGGAAGCCTGTGGCAGTAATGACTTAGGAGCCAGGACTCATGGGTAGTACATTTTAGGTACCATTTCTTCGTCTTGCTTCCTGCCTTTGAATTCATAATGTTTGGCCTTTCTAGGGGATAGTAATAATACTTAGTGGCACTTCAGCCAAATACTGTTTTGTCTCTGCAATGGGTTTTGTTGTATATACACAAATTTGCTCCCCATTATAAAAGAGCAAGTGCTTTAGCTCTCAAACCAGTCTCAGGACATTCTTCAAACACCCAAGGCTGCACACCAGGTTCTAGACCAGCCAGCTTCTGCCTGCCTCTGTGAGAGTTATATTTGCAGCTGATGATCCTCGAGTTACTGGTCTTGTATGAGTTTGTTGTTTTTACAAGCAGTTCCAAACCTAAGGCAAAATACTTGACTACAATTTGAAAGCATACTGGGAAATGATAGTATTTTTGCTAATAAACACAAGAGCTTTTAATGTAGCTGCAGGAATTCTTTCCCCCTCTCCTGAAATAATGACATTCTCACTGCTATCTGACCATAGAGGGGGCCTGATTATCCTCCAAGTTCATAGTGGTCTGGTTAGGCTACCAGGAGGTAATAAAGCAAATGCCTGGTGCTACCTTAGAACAGCATTTTTTTGTGGGCACTCCAAGTCTGGGGAAGAGTTAGATGTTAACAGTATTAGTTAAGAAGCATAAAGTACATTAGTAATTAAATTTTTGTAGGGTCTGGTTAAATAGTGCACTGTCAAAACATGATGCTGAAGTGACAAATAATTGGTTCATCATAGTTCTCCCTAATGATCTGTTGTCCCATAAATTGGTATGGTATATGTCACTCCTCCCTGTAACTGGAGATCTGGAGCACAGATGACTTTATTTAGAAAACAATTTTAAAGCCAGGCTACAAACACTCTGTTTTTCCCTCTCTGGTGTAAAGAGAAAAGGACAAATCACAATCATTACTTTCCTGCAAGTTAAGACAGCTGTGAGAGAAAGACTGGAAATACCTGCCTGGTTTTTTTGAAGGTGATGAGAACATGCTGTTTTTTGCCAGGACTCCATCCACCATAATGACGGCAGAGGCTGGTTTACCCAGTAGCTGGTACTTCCAAGTCCAAACTTTGATTAGCTGAAGTTGCTGTGCTTCAGTGGTGGGTCAGACAGCGTCAGGGATGCTGAACTCAGGTGCACCAAGGAAGTCCTTACCCAAACACAGGTCCTACCACTGCTTCTCTCCTACTCACACAGTGCCACCTAAAAAAAAACCTGATACATGTAGGATCAGAATATGGCTCTGATCATTCCCAAGTTTCTGAGGATCATTCAAGCTAGTGTCTGGCAGTCATCATCTCCCTTGACGGAGATCTCATCACTACTGCTGTGTTATTTTGTCTCGGACTGTAGAGAAAGGAATAGCTTTTGGCAGATACACAGCTGGAATGAGCTTTCATTGGCAGCTGGAGGCTCGTTATTGCACCTCCCTTCTTGCTCCCTAAGCTAGTGAGGCTGCTGGTGAGGAGAAGGATTAGATGCCATGGCACTCACATTTTCCTTAGTACTAAGAGAGGGCAGGATGTGTGTGGTGTTTCTGTGTTGCTCTGACTCTGCAGGGGCTTTCTGAGAAACTTGGGCTTCTGCTGCACACCTTTGGGAGCTGAAATGTCCAAGCGTTTGCACATCCTTGTATAAGTACACATTTTGTTTGAATACTGTTGTAAAAAAAAAAATCTTGAAATTAAAAGAGAGGGAAGGTAAAAAGTAAGTGCTGCTGAGCTGGAAATACAGTTATGCAGCTTTTCCACTTTCTCATTTCCTGGCTGGTCAGGATGTTTAGCTGTTGTCAGCTCTCTCATCAGAACCCCACCATGGAGATCTGTATTGAGGTGAGGGAGCGTTGGAAAGCTGTTGGCCAGATCTACCTTCATGGGACAAGACTGAGAGAAAAGGAAGAGGTGGAACAAGGAGAGATTCTGCCTCACTGTACATTGTGGGGCAACAGAACAGAGCATAGAACAACTCAGGATCCCAAGACTTGCCTAGATACAAAAAACTAGTCTTGCAGAAAAACTAGTTGGCTCAGTTCTGTGGGGTTTTGTCCACTTGTTGGATAGTGGGTTTTTTTGGTGGTTTATTTTCTTTGTATGTGTGTAATTATGTTCCCTCTGATATGTTCACACTATATGAGAAAGTAATCAGGAAAAGTAAACATCTTTGTCTGTTTTGCTCTTAGGCAGTTTTTGCTGAGCCTCCTTCATGCAGTTTGATTCCCATCTCCCTCCTCCCTTGCTATAAGGAACAGCTGAGTGCAAATCAGAACGAAAAATCCAGCTTGAAGCCAAAAGTATAATACACATAATGTTGCCATGGGTAAGATTTGGAATGCACTGAAGTAATTGCCATCACATGCTATGAAATGAAACACACATCATGGTTTCAGGTGAGAGTTCACTCTGAAGTCATTGGTGGACATGATTTGGTTGTGGAGGCTGTGGTGGATGCACCTCCATGGCTGGGAGATGGCACAGTTGTTCCTGTGGTGCAGCAGCAAAGTGTTCAGCTCACAGGAGAGAGATCCAAGTGAATCCTCTGTCTTCTGCCGTGCTGCAGTTTCTCTTCTCACTCCCGTAGAGCTCACAGCAGTGTGACAGGTGTCTAGGGCAGGAGCCAGAGCAAGAGGAAAGTGTCTTGACGCAGGAATTTTGGCTGCCATTCGAGAAGCTGGCCAAAGGAATTAACAGTTTCTGGTCCTTGCTGCAGCTGCCATGGTGTGACAATAGATAAACAGGTCTGTGTTTTATCCCTGTGGTATCTACTAAGGACACTGGAGATCCATCCCCGTAACACTCTTTTCCATTGTACTCAGGACATGATTTTTATACCTAAAGTACATAGTGCCCTGGCCCAGTCAACCCCGAATTCCATGGGAAAGCTTCCCTCACCTCTGCATGGCTTATAACACAGCAGAGCAGCAGCCTGGGGAAGGCTGTATGCCCGTCTTGTCCAGACTAGTCAGGCGCTCAGGGGCGTCCCACGTTAAATCCTTCTGTTGACACATACGTCTCTGACCCACACCCGTATGATGAGAAATACAGCCCAGCTGTTCAGGGCTTGAAAAAAAAAACCCAACCTGCTGTTCTGCAAGCTTACTGTATGTATAGGAAAATGTGCCAAGCCCATCTCACAGCTGGATTAAGGGGAGTGGTCTCAGGGATAAATAAGAAACACAAGCCATGAAACTTGATGCCATATCTCAGATTCTTCAAAGAAGAAGAGGCAAGGCTTTTCCAGTGATTTTTTTCCAGTCCTTAGAGCTCAGTTCTACTCTAGTTTCGCAGGGCTGGCTATGTCCTGACCTGCCTCTTGTTTACAGCCTTTTCTGTTCTTGTTTTCCTCTGTGGCTGGCAGTTCACCCCACTGCTCTCAAACGTTTGGCAGGGAGAGGGGAGCAGCAGTGTCTTCCCCTCTCTCTGTAAAAGTGTAGCCAAGGGCTCTGATGGCTCTACCAAACCAGGCACTGCAAAGCTGGACTTCAATTCCGTTATCTAGGCTCCTGAATAAACATCAGCACCTCCCATTGGACTGAAGTCACGGTATAGCTTGTAATAAATGCATTTTAATGTCCCAGTTCTGTGTGGTATTCATGCAGGTGAAGCCATTGCCAGAAGCCCCGGAGACACCCTGCAGAACTCACCACTGCTGCCATAACTGGCAAGCAGCACTGCTTCAGCTCATGCCAGGATTCATACCTCTCTCAAAAGGCAGCTATAGATTCCGTGGAAGCTGCAGCAACAGGAGCTGCTCTGCAGGGCCAACCAGAGCTCTTGGGCCTGAAGGTAAATGGGAACTTTCACGGAAGCAGTGGACTAATATAAAAATCACCCTCTTGGACATGAGACAGCATTCCTTTGTCCTGCCTCCTCAAAGCTAGGTAAGCATCCATCTTTCATTTTAATGGTCTCGATTTTGGAATTGTTTATACCCCCTTTAAGCAGATTTTGCCACTGTGGTGTGTCTGTGAATGTGTTTGTAACCAGGCTTGACACGGCAGTTGCTCCTCACTGTGGTCGGTGGCATTCTTAATGGGCACTGGCGGCAGTTCCAGAATGGAAGGGAAATGCTGCTCTCATTGTTTTGTTATTGAGATAACTTGCACTGAAACACATTCTGGAATGAGCTGCGGAAAATACACAGCCTAACAGCATCGAGGCTGTGAATGATCTTAACCAGTTTCTTTGGCCCAAGTCGGAGAACTGCGCCCATCGCACGGGTCCTAGTGACTTGGAGACTCCTGTGAGGCCACACAGCGGCCACGAGCAGGTGCCGGCGCGCGCTGAGGTGCAGAGCCCGCCCGGCTCCGTGCCCGAGGTGTCCCCGCCGCCCTGTCCGGGGAGTCTCCGGTGCCCTCACGGGCTCTGCCCCGCCCGGCTCCGTGCCCGAGGTGTCCCCGCCGCCCTGTCCGGGGAGTCTCCGGTGCCCTCACGGGCTCTGCCCCGCCCGGCGGGGGCGGAGCGTGGCGCGGGAGCGGCGCATGCGTGGTGGCCGGGCTCCGGGGCAGCGGCGTAGAGCCGGCCCCTCCCCNCGGGCCATGCGGGAGTCGCGGTCGTCCGTGCGGTTCGCGGGGCCCGATCGAAACCGCCCCCGCGGAAGCGCAGCGGGGGCGGGAGGGCCGGGCCCAGCCGAGCCCCCTCAGCCGCCGGTGCCGCGGGACAGCGTTGTCCTCGCCTTGCTCTCACTAGACTCTGCCTCTTTCCCAGCGAAGGGCGGCCGGGTCGGGCCGGGCCCCGCGGGCCCTGGGCTGGGGACCCTGCTGGTGTTCGTGTCCTCTCGGGTGTCCTGGACTCGAGTGAGGGGAGCGCGGTGCGAGCCTGTAGCGCGGCCCCGGCCCTGGCATTGCCGCGGCAGCGCCCGCCGTGGGCAGCCCTTGCTCCACGAGGAGTCTGTCCTCAGTCCGGGCATCTGCTCCTTTTGCTGGATGAAACGGGGGCTCCTGGGGCCTAAAACGCGGGGATGCGGTGTATGTCTGGCTGCGTCCTCTTCTGAAGTGTTTACTTGTAAATATTATGTCAAAAGTTTCTTCTAGATCACGCAGGTGTGATTGGTAGATGTAGAAAAGCAGACGGTGTATTTTCCTCTGAGAGCTTCTCATCTTTCCAGGCTACCCATCTCTCATTTGTTTTATTTGCCGATTTCCCAAAGTGTAACTCGTAAACCCTATTAAACAAGGAGTGTTTTTATGTGCCTTCGCCAGCCCAGCTGCGTTGATGAGGAGTGAGCAGAACAGAATTTTCACCAGGTATTTGCCTGACAGCAGAAGCCCCGGGGGTGAACAGGACAGTGCTGGCTGGAACCCTTTCTCTCTCAGAGGATAGCTTGGAGTAACAGGTGAGGAACTGGTCAGGTGAGTGGAGTTGATGGTACCTGCAGAGGTGTGTGTTTGCTGTGTAGGGGCTGGAAGGCTGATGGGGCACTGCTCGGAAAGGCAAGTGCTCAACAGCTGTGACTGCTGCTCCCCAGCAGCTCTGTGTTCAATTCAGGTGTGTCTGCACTGGTTCCATGAGTAATTCTGTGTTTTGTTGTGGTAAAGGTATGCCAGTATAACTATGCAACCAAGCCCTTGACTTTCCTCAGGCCAGATCTGTGTTAATGTTCATTAGTTTCAGCTCTGTTTAGCTCCAAAAATACCAAGTGATTCCTTAGGACGTGACTATTTAATTAGATCAGCAGCAGGAAGTGGGATGAGGCTGTGCTGGCCAGGGGTCTCTTTGCAGCTGGTGCTGCTGGCACAGCTGGATACTGTGTCTTTGGGGGCTCTTGTGAGTGAGCATGGTAGATCACTCTGTCACCCTGTTGCACTCCCAGCCAGCTCAGTGTCTCTCGCTTCATCTCTAGGAAAGTAGTTGTGCTATCTGTGTGCAATTCTGCTCCAGTGTCCCCTCCTCCCACCCTTGCTGAGGCATTTGGTGAGTGGGCAGCTGGACAGGTGTTCTGGGTTGTGGCTGACAAGACCAGGAGGGGTGGCTCCTGTTGCTCTTGGTATAGAAGACTAGCTCTTCTACTTAACTATTGGGGCATTTTTGAGTTGTTTTAAAGCTAGTTCAAGCAGTGGTTACTGAGAGACTGAATGAAGAGTAGGGTGACTGAATTTTTTTCAGAAGGGACCTACTGCCTTGCAAAAGAAAGAACAGCACTGTTACTGTAGCAGTTAAAGAGCTGCTGTTATGTACCAGAATGATGTGGCTGTCACATTGTTGTGATAAGTGAGGTAATTCATCTCCCATCAGCAGCAGGGATTGATGGAGTACTGTATGAAGTAGATATGGACTTGGGTTTTTTCTTAACATCTCAGCAAACCACAGCCACAGTTTATTGTTGCTGTAGGATCACTAAGAGACTGTATCAGCAGGAGAAAGGGGATCAACAGCAGAATCGTGCTCTTACTTTGCAGACATGGTGATTTCAAGCACTGGTGGAACAACACACAGAAAACTGGTTCTGTGGTCAAATGTATTGCAGGATCTGTGGTTGTAATAAATACTTGGCATACCATGCAGATCTTGAGAGCAAGAGGTTTAAGAGTAAGAAAGTAAGAGGCTTTACATACCTCTAATACGCAATTGGAGGTTTCTCAAGATGTGTCTCAAAAAAACCCTTTAAAATTCCTCAGTGAGGAGTTGCTGTGGAGACAATGCTAGGCAGAGTCAAGTGTGCTGGTTACCTTTTTTTGGGGGTCACTTATCATTCAGTTAGTAATGCCTATCAGGAGAGGGGCTGAAAGTGTAACTGAATATTTGCTACCCTGTGTTACATTGAATAACTGTGTAGCAAAACACGGAGATGTTTTAGTAGGAATTGAATGGATATGAGGCTCTAGTTTTACAATACATGTCTTACTTCAGAACACTGAAAATAAATTTCTCCTGAAACATTAAATGCTACATCAACACACTTAATGCAATACAGTTTTCCCATGTTTTCTCATCAGCGCATTACTTGCAGGTACAGAGGAGGTCATGGATGCTTCCTGGCGTTTATGGTGCTTATGATCCAGAGTAGGACTACTGTGGACATTACTGGTATCTGATACTCTACCACCTGCAGTTACCCAGTGCTGAGGTGTTCTGGTTCACTTTACCATACATGTTCAGGAGTCCTGAGCATTTGCAGCTAGAGCAGAACAAGGAGAAAGAGCTGGCAGGGACATGAAATTTTCTTTGTCTCAGCTGCTGTGAGCCATGACATGGTTTGTTTGTGGAAGGGCAGCTGCTGCTGCTGCTTCGAATTCTTGGCTGTAGAGTTTGAAGTGTGTGTACATGGTCTGATCCTGCTTTTGGTCCAGGCCCAGTGTGATCCTTACCTGGCAGGGGAGACATGCTGTTCTGTAGCCTATCCTGTGTTAATTTGGCTTGAAGGACTTTTGTAAGTAGACCAAGGCAAACATACACAGTCGTTTCTCTGCCTCCTCATTCTACAAGGCTGCTGCAGAAATAAAAGGTGATGACGGACCTGCCAGGCACAGCAGAGCAGTCCAGGGCTGCCTCCATGTTGGACATTTTGCCCCAAAAAGCATCCGCTGTCTCAGCTGATGATGTGACTGGCAGAACAGAGACAGAGGTTTGTGCAGTGTGGAAGCACAGGTCCTTTTTTCACTCGGGCGTTGTGCTACTGGGAAAAGTGTGGGCAAAGTGCATGCTGCTGCTCTGTGCCTGAGCCGGCAGGACTGGAGTCTCTGCATGGAAGTGTTCTTAGCTGCTTGTTTCAGTGGAGGGTTGCTGCCTAAAGTTTTCAGGCAAAACAAAAAACATAATAATATAGCATAGCATTCCCAGGTTCTCTCATGCTTTTGAAGTCCATTCTTTATGACAGTCATTCTTTAGTCAAAGGAGGGTGTGCCCAGTTCTCCTCTGCTGATAATGTGTTTTATGCTTTATTGACTTCAGGGGAGTTGCTTCTGAACTTATGCTGTTGTGAATGCTGAATCAGGCCCAAGAGCTTGGCTTTATCCATGTAACTTCTGGTTGCCTTATGTAGATTTTATGAGCCTGCATACATAAAACCCATTGTTTACTTTTTTAAGTAAGATTGAAAATTTTGTGGGATGGCTAAAGCCGTATTTCTGCATTGAGATCAGCAGAGTGAAACTACACATAAAGGAAAAGAAATTATGGAGCTGCAGTCATGTTCTGTTATTAGGTTCATTCTGGTTTTTTTGAAATTTTGATCTAAACAGTTAGCTCAGTTGAAAATTGTTTTGCGTTAATGCTGTACTGTTTCCTTTGGATCTGGTAAGGGTTCTGCCATCAGCATGAATATGGGAGAGGACTATGAAGATGTCACTGTGGTAGAGTGAAAGTAGCAAAAGAAAGTTCCTGGAGTCCTACCAGTCCTCTGGCAGGAATAACAGTATTTTGTGGTATGTAATCATCATATGCTGTTTGGAATTAGTGCACCCATTGGTGTTAGGTATTGTGTGAGAACACAGGTAATGGTGCTGCATCAGGAAGGATTCTGGTCTGTGAACACTGTATATAATGAGTGGGTAGAATGAGAAAAGGGAAGTGCATTTTTCCTCTTGATCTTGGAACACGGTTTTCAAGACAGCCTTGTAAATGAATGTTTTTGGAAGATGTCTTATCTATAACTTGTCTTTCAAAAGTAAAAGCCCTGCTTTGTACATAAGCAGGTATTGTCTTTCTGAGTCCTGAAAAGTCTGAAAGCACTGGATTGTTTTGTATGGTATTCAGAAGCTAAAGGACTAATATTTTGCTGCAAATTGCTGTTGTTCCTTTACAACCAGCACAGCACTGCAGATGGACTCTGGTGAGAGACAGTAAGTCACCTCCCCAACCTCATGAATACATGCATAGAGGCAGACACAACTCTTTTCTGAGGGACTTTTCTCAAAAAAACCCCAAAACTATTCTTTTTCCTCACTCTACAAGCTCCAGAATGTGCATGTCATCTGGCCAGATGCCCAGAACTAAATACAGTGCTCTAAACAAGGTCTCACAAGTGGTTTGTACAGGAAAAGAAAAAAACCACAATAACCAGATGTTTTTTTGACTTTTAAATGTTTCTTTTGCACTTTTTTTTTGTATCAAAAATGATGCTTTTGGCTTCTACTTCATATTTACTAAATACAAATCTGTGCTTTCCAGGAATTAACTCTAGAGCTCCTCAGTGCTTTGTTGAGACATACATACTTGGAACATGAAAATAACCCAAAGCCTTACTGGTTTTGTTTTCATGCATGATGTGTCTTGCATATGCTGACATTCCCTTCTTAACTTGAATGTGGATCTGTAGCCTTGTCTCCCTCTAAATCCTTTGCTTAATATTTTCTCATAATGGATGATGATTTTTGAGTACATGCCAAGACATGTCTTTAAATGCATTTGTGAGTGATCGTGTGGAAAGCAAGGGGAATATTGACTTGGCTCCCTTGTTCAGGTGAGGACTTGGAGCTGTGGAGCACATGGGGATGGCAGAAGGCTGATCTGAGTGAGAGGTCTGAGCAGCACAGAGAGCCAGTGCCTGGAGAAATGCTGTTTACAAGTATCCTCTTCTATCTTCCTGCCCTGCAGGTGCCCACTCAGGTGCTCCGTGCAAAAGCGAGATGCTGTGGCACAGGGGGTTTCTCCTGTGTGGAGCAGTAGATAGAATTCACAGCTGTTGTGTTCTAGCCCAACCTGTGTGCCTGAGCCAGTGTGGCGAGGGGCTGCCATGTACTCCAGCTTTGTGCTGGTTCTGTAAGTGAGCCTTGGGATCATTTTAACCTGGGAATCAAAAAAGGCCTGTACTGAGGGCTGGGGATGCCTGCTGCCAGTTTTAGATCTGCTTGTGTGGGAAACTACTTACTGGCTTTTGCAAAGAAGTTAAGTTTTTTAACTGATTTTTTTAAATGCAGCCACAAATCAAAACCATAACCTTCACAAAAATAAATATGCATCCCTGTGCCAGCTGGGGCCTTGGCTTGCTTTATGCTGCATAACTTGCTGAGACTGTAATTTCTTAGGAAAGCAGATATTGGCAACTATGAAATGTCAGCCCTCAGTAAATGTTGTAATAAGCTATTTTAGCTACAGCTCAGCATTTAAAAAAGAATAATTTACTCACCGAGTTCTTGGTAGTTAATGCAAGAATAAAAATCAGACTTTGGACACACTGAATAGCTTGGTAGAAGGAAGCAGGGTTCTTGTGGTGTGTTTGTTAAGGGCCGCAACTGTCTGGATGCATGACTGGGAGCCTTTAGGGTGCTCCAGGTTATTTAAGTTGTATATGCACCTGTGCCACAGCATATCCCTGAATTTTTACTTTGGTTTTACTAGATCTATCTAGATACAGCTGTTCAAACGACGATTGTTTTAGCAGTTGATGAGAATTCAGTTTTGGAAGGTGGAATTAGAATATATGCTGATAACTCTAACTTGTTTGACTTAAATAGTAGGTAAGATGCAGTAAAACTCATCCTGATGTGTTTCTCTGAATGTGTGTTGGAGCTGGGAATTGCTGCTGAAGTCTTTGTAAACTGCTTTTAAGTAACTGGAACTTTAGGAAATGATCTTTGAGGAGTTAGATAGAAAGGCTCAGTTCTAACTTGTGTTGGTATTCTTCATTTATGTAGTATATTCTCTGCAAACTGTAGTGCTTGGACTTTTTAGCAGAGGAAGAAATGAGTTCACTATCAAGTGTGCAGCCATCTTTCCTTTGGATAGTTCAAAGTTTCTCTTTAGTGGCTCCATAAAAATTCTTGGTTCATGTTTGTTACACTGATAGATGCACAGCTCCTCCGCTTTGGCAGGAAGCCCTACAAAGATATTTTCAGCATCTGTTTTGCAGTATGTTTCTTTAAATGTTAAACATTATTGCAAATTTTTTGCTAGAAGATATGATCTGCCAAAGTAAATATTTGGTTTGTTACAGTGCAGGTTCATTTTTTGATGTTCATATGAAAAATATTTTTTCATCCCTTGGCATTTCATGAATGCATATATTAGCTATCACTTATGGTGATACACTGTGATAGTTGTGGTGTATTTCCATGTGGTTTACAGGAGCTCTGGAAGCTAGAGAAATGTTTTAGCTGGATCCTGTGTGATTTGATCCTTGCTGGAGTGGTGTTCTTCCAAGTGCACAGTGATTTGATCCTTGCTGGAGTCGTGTACTCTCTTGGCAGACATATCAGGTGCCTTCCTGGGCTGCTGGTGGCCTTCTGTTTGCTGTGTCGCAGAGAACCGTGGCTTTCACTGCTCCACAGTGAGCGGGAGGAGGCAGCTGCTTTTTTTCTCCTTTTTAGTATGGCACCCTGAGAGCTATGTCTAAATTCAACCTTTAATTAAGGTTTAATTCAGGGCAAGGAGTGCATAATACTGTGGCAGTTCCACTGATAGTCTGTTTGTTGCTTTTCATTGTTTTATGTGTTCTAAGAATATACAGTGGGAACATACAGAGCTGTTTTTTAGTAGTTACTGTCGGTATTCTAATTGTGACTAGAAGAATGTTAGTTCACATAATCTCAATAATGTTCCTGGCAGCCTTTTGGCTGCATCATCAGAGTACAGAATGTAAAATGAAGGAAGTCTTGGGCCTTAGGGTTAGTTGGGTAGTATGAGGATTGCTGGATTGAGACCCTAACTTGGAAACAGTGAACTGAAGAAAGTAGTCTTGACTATCAAGACTGTTGTCTTGATATCAGGACTGTTGTCCTATCAGGACTGTTGTCCCATCATACCAGTCACAATGGGAAGACTTGAGGTTTTTGGTTTGGGGCCTTCCAATTCCCATGTGTTGGACGGATGTTGCGTTCCTTGCACAATTCTCTCTGTGGGGATATTTGCTGCATGGGATCAGATTGTAATACTGGTTACGGGCATTTGCCCTGTGTTAAGTCAGGGCATGACCTCGGACCCAACAGAATGGCAAGACAGTCTTTATTTTGCTAGTGGAAACCTTCCTTTGGAACATTTTACTGAAATCTGGTGCATTAGAAGGACAAGAAATGTAAGAAAGGTAGATTGTAGGTTCACCTCATTTGCCAGTAAGCTTTCCATCCAGCAAAGTGTTTATACACCATATATATATATAGTTCTAGCTCTGAATGGTACATCAATTTTTTTCTGTTCATTCTTTTCCTGGTTGATGCATTTTCTTGATGTAGCGGTAATTCAGGCCAACAGATTTTAACTCTGGAAACTAGAGGGAGGTCCAGACAAAGATAAAACATCAGGCCTTGTCAGTCACAGGTTGTGTACATGGTTTCTGACATCTGTAGTACACATCTTTTTAGTCTGAATGTACAAACTCTGAAGAAGAGTAGCTCATGTAAAGTTTTGGCAAAGTTATTTGCCTATGATGCCTGCAGGGTGACTCAGCATTTTATGGAATTTTTGTATTCATCCACTGTTGAGTGGGTTGCACAGAAACCTGGTTGTCAGTGGGAAGGCTTTTACCTCAAGTTGGCCAGCTTTTAACTGAAGGCAACATGGTTATCTGCTTGACTATTTAAACCCATTTCTAGGCTATGGTCTTTTCTCTGCCTTTCAAACAGTCATTCACCACAGCAAGGCTTAGATCTTCCTCTTACAGATCCATTTCAGCAAAGCACCCGCACCACTGAGTCCTTGAGCCTGTGGTGTGAAAGTCCAGGCTAACTCCAAACTACACATCTGACCTTTAAGTGATGGTTATCACTTAAAGGTCAGATCTTCCAAGGGCTGCCTGTAAACATCTGGGGCAGCTGGCAAAATTAAAATTTCTTAGGGGGAGTTTCTTACATTGCAGCCTTGGTGGTCATAGAATGGCAAATTGAAATGTTACTTTTCCAGGCCTGAGTATGATAGTGTAATCAATGTGTAGGTGTGAAATGTGTTTGTGCAATGTTTCTGTGTGGATTTACTATGTATTTTAGGAGATTGGAGAGAGGTGCTTTTGTGTGGCAAGGTGCTAAGAGGCATGACAGCTCTTTGAAGGTGCTGCTGGGCTTGGAATCCATTTATGATCAAGATATTAACAAGCAGAAATTGCCAGAAATTCACTGAACATGCAGGTTTCAAACAAATAGCTCCTGCTGCAGAATTCTACAGTGCTGGTAGCATGGGGTAGCCAGTGTTTGCTGTACACAGAAGCGGTGGGTAGGCAGCTTAGGCTAAGGCATCATAGGCAGGATGGACAGAGCAGAGGGGAAGCTGATGCCAGCTCTTTGCTGGGCACTGTTCATGTTCACTTTCTCCCGCAGGCAGGAATAGAACTTTGCAAGTAGGAAGAGACACAGCAGAGCAGTCCTGGCCACTTGAGGTCATGGTTCACAAACTATGGAAGATGTTTGTTTTCTCTTTGATTTGCCCTTTGGTGCTATGGTTTTGGAACAAAGGCAGACTGACTGGGAACAAAAAGATTAATTTTAGGGCTGGATAGAGTTCCCCTAGCTCAGTCATGGCAGGTCAAGTTACTTGAGAAATTTGTGACTCCCCAGGGACATGGGTTCATGTTTGTGCAGGGGATATGTCATAGCTGACGTACAGATGGCAGAGATGGACTTGTTGGTGTTTATTTTAAGAGTGGTTGATAGACCTGGAAGGTTTTTTTTCCATATTGTTGAATTTATACAAAGAAGCTGTATAAAAATAACTGGCACCAGATGCAGAAGCAATAAACTAATGCTAAGTCTTGAAACTGTGCTGTGTAACCTAAGAAGCATTTTCACCTATTGACAGCTTTCTCTTTATTAGCTGCAGAACGAGTGATGGAATTTACTAGCTGCTAAACAATTTAGTTTTTCATTTTTAAAAGGACTAAGTAAATGTGTATCTCACTACGCTTAGTCCGAGCTCCCCATACACAATGATTGCCAATGTTTGTTGCCAGCAGTCATGGGAATCTTTTGGTACCAGTGTGTCAGCAAGAATTAAACCTAGGAAACAGCCTGTAACCTGACTGCTGTCTTACTTTCTGGATTTGATTGCATTTGGGTCAGTTCTGAAAGAAAAAAAGTGACACCAACAGATTCTGTCTGACCTATGTGCATAACATAACCCTCCAGTACAGTAAATATGTGGAGTCACCAATGTGTTTGGAATGCTCTGCTTTTGACGGTACTTAGACTCAGTTTCACCATTTCAACAAATGAGGTTTATTGCCTTCTAAAAAGCCTATTTCAAAACAGTGTCCCAGGAGAGAGAAAACAAACTGTTTACACGAGCAAACTAACAGAGAACTAAAACCCCACGCTTCTTTCTTCAGGAGTTTCCCTGCTAGAGTCTTTATGAACTCATTAATCCAGTGAGTAAGGAGAAACTTTTTAGTTCTAATCAAATGGGTCTTGATATGACTGCTGATACTGCTGAGAAAGGAGACTTTAGATTTGATGATATCCCCTATCCAACTAGGGGATCAAAAAGAACTTGGAGGAGGGAAAAGTGCTCATCCCAAAACCTAGGGAGGACCTTCATTCCTCCTAGTCTGGAAGAAGACAGCATGGGAGAGGCTTTAAGCTATTCTCCTTACTGTTAGAGCCAGCTGATGCTTTGGCATCAATTCCATCCTCTTTATCTGCATGCCATATGTGTCCTGGCCTTTTGAGGGATTGGAGGAAAGCAGATGGGGAGTTACCAGGGTGTGATGATCTCGGTCCACCTTCTTAAATACAAAGGTGATGGAAGAAGGGGAAGGGATAAGAAGGCTGCTCAAACCTGCATAAAGTTAAGGTGTTGTGGAACATGCATGGTATCCACCTGATTGTGGAAGGTGTTCCTGCCTGTGGCAGCAGGGCTGGAACTAGACTAACCTTTAGGGCCCCTTCCAAGCTAGACTGTTCTATAATTCTGTGAATATGAAATCCTGCCTGTCTGGGATCCTTATGCAAGTGGCTTGGGAAAAAGGGGTAGAAAAGTAGAGGAGCTTTAGTAGGAAGTAGGAAACACTGCAAGCTGAAAAGCTGGAGGATTGGGTTAGTGAATGGAAACCTTACAGGTTCAGGGAAGGAAGCTGGCAAAGTTATGAGGCTTCATCCCCAGGGGTTCAACTGCAAGAGTGAAGGCAAGCCGGGTGTAGGGACTGTGACAGAGGAGTCGGTCTGCTCAGGATCAACAGAATGAGAGGATGGTGCTAGCGATGGGAAGAGGGTTGGGAAAGCAGCAGTAACCTTTGCACTGATGAATTTACAAGTCAGCTGTGACAGAAGGTGATGGGGTTATCAGAGGGGGAAGAGTTGCAGGGAGAAGTCTGAGGGAACAATTGTCCTCGGAAGGAGGATCAAGAAGAGCACCACAAGGACAGGAAGGGTGACCTGTGCTTATGTGACTTCGAAGTTACACAGGTTGGGACCTGAGCCAGGAAGTTTGGTGGAGGCTGACATTTCCAGTCCCATGGTGCATATATAGAAAACAGGAATAGGAGTGGAATTAACTTGAGACAGATATTTCAACAGCCATCAGTTTTGAATTTCTTGGGTTTGATTGCTGTGTGTCATAACCTTGTTTTCACTATTTATTATTTTTTTCCATAAAGAAATAGGATGGAAGAGAAACATTTAAGACTGTTTTTTGAAGTCATATGTTATGATTGACTTTTTTTTTCTTTTATTTGATGAGCATGTATTTAGAAGCTAAATTGTGGATTCTAAATATTTGAGTATTTGGAACTCCCAGTCCCTCAGAAAAAAAAAAATCTCCAAGGTGAATCCTTGTCCCCAGTCCCGCAGATAAGCAGTAGTTCAGTAGTTGTATGGAAAAAAAAGAAAACTTAATATTTCAGAGCATAGTTGGTCAAAGTTGTGCATGGATTTTATAGAACAGTCACTCTTTATAACCAGTCTTATAGATCTGGTCATTATGAGGAATGTACAAGTGTCTGAAGTGATTCTGATAATTTAAAATGACCTCCTGGTTTTTCCAGATAGGTCAGGTAGGGGCAATACCATGCATTATGCTGTCTGCAGACTTGGTTCTGAAGAACTGTTATATTGCCCTATTCATGCCTCCTCTCTGCCCCCAACCAGATCCTCTAACAGGCAAGAAATAGACTGTGCAAATAAAGGTTTTCTCTGCAGGATTTGATTTGTGGTTTTGTTTTGGTTTTTAACCTCATAGTAACACAAAATAAGTGTAGGCGTTTTGTCTAGGCATTCCATCTCCTAGGATGTGTATATGGCACAGCTGACAGGAAGGACAGTGAAAACGTGTGCTTTGGGTGTATCCTGCTTGCTGTGTTGGCACACTGGTGCAGGAGTGAGCTGGCACACATTTGCGGCTCAGTCTGCTTTTTCCAGTCTGTATAGTCTGAGTGTGGTTCAGGAAGGCTCACTTCAGTCTGAGCCCAGTGGTGGCTTTCCCTCTACATAATACAGGTTAGCAGTGCTGTGCTGTGGTGGTGCAGAAGGTGTCAAGTCCCTAGTGGGGCTAACCCAGTTCCCAAGGCTGTTTCCACAGCCAAGACAAGCAATGATGCAAGCTTTCTACAGTGAGCAGCCTATCTGTTCATTGCCAATGGATCTGAGCTAGGTTAGGGCAGTGAAAACTCTGCTATAGGCAGAAGTCTTATTACATGGATCATCCTTGTATGGAGAGCAGTGGCCTTGGTTTAATTAATGCAAGATTTTCTTGGAGTCTCTTCTGTGCTTAAACCAAAACAAATAGGTCAAGACATCTTTTAAATATTTTCTACTGAAAATATTTTATTTTGTTAATTGAGAAATAAATATCCTACTTGCTACTCAGCCTCATGGTTTGCTGTGTTTGTGCACCCTCAAGGGTGGGGAATCACATTGGAAGTGTACTACAAAAAGTGCTTCTTAAAGCAATTGACAGCATTCTTCAAAGATTAGCAGTGAGTGCTGAGTGAATAAAGAAGCAAACTGTCCATTATGTCTGACGTTCAGCTGTTTAAAATAAACAGTGCAACCACAAAAACTCGCATGTGATGTTCCTCATACCTTCTGTTGAATTACATTAACCTCTTGGTCAGAAAACAATAGTGCAAATATAAGTAATGACATGCAAATAAAATCGTTATTGAACAGAAAACAAATACACGCCTCCAGCTGGAGTGCCCTCAGGTTAAGTCAGTTGGTGCTGATCTAGTGTGGTTCAGGATGTGGGATGCTCTGCATTCTTAAATGGGCAGCTTGAAAATGAATCCTTTCAAGGTCCAAGAATTTCAGTGGCTTCACACTAGCTGACCCACAGCACATAGTGTACTTGCTTTAGGAGGCAAAAAATCAGGTTCAATCACTGCAATTTTCCCCCATTTGTTTAAATTTGGATAAATGTTTGCATGTCACTTACTAGGTGATCTGCCCAGGGTATTTTTAAACATTTTCCAGTGGCAGATAAATAATAGTTATGGTTTTAGTCACGTTGTCCCTGTAAAAAAACATATATCCAAATTTTTATTCCTCCTGTTGATATGTAGCTCCAACAGTACATTAATTTGTTTGCTCCAAGTTTAGATTTTTTTTCACTCAGTTTGTTTGTGTGTGTGCTCAGGTGTGTGTCATTTGCTAATAAATACAAAGTTAAAAGTTTGATTTACTAATTATTTAAGCTGATATTACACTTTTTGACTTAGTGCTTCCTTTTGGGTTATGGAAATTTAGCAATTCCTGTGTGATGAAATGTAAAAATGGATTTTGGAGTGGTGGAGGGCTCCCACCCCTATGTGAAACTGAGTAAGAAAAAGTCATGCTTTTCCTCTGATATCTTGGTATTGCAAAAGAAGCAAACAAAAAAAGCCAGAACCCCACCAAAAATAATACCCAACCTCCCAAACACACACTTCCCCATTCCTTCCTCTTCCTGTCTTTGCAAAAACCAGAGGTTGGAAGGGACTTGAAGAGTTCAGCTAGTCCAGCCTTCCCTCCAGACTGATCAGGAGTTTGGGACCTTGTCCCCTTCCTCTGGTCACACCTTTCTTTCCTCTACACATGTCCTGGTGACAGTGAGGGGTTCCTGTGGGTTACCTCCATCAATGCAATGTCTGGAATTGTCACTGCTGAGTGGTGCACTCCTTGAGAAAACCCTCTGACGTAGGGCAGTACTGTTCTCAATTTTCATGGGGAATGAAATCTAATTACACATCAAAGTTCTTACCAAATGTGAGGCCCATTTCTTAAATCAGGACAGTGCATTAACTGCTGGTACTTCTGGACCATGCATGGGCCAAAGAGGGCACATATGTTTCCTGAAATCCCAAAACATCTTTCTCTTTTAAAGATGATGCCACATTGTTTAGATTTGTCCCCTTGATACTCGTGAATATAGCATGTAGTGGTTTCAGGTTTGCTAATTTGAGATTTCTCAGCTAAATGCCAGTGCACCTACCAGAATTATTTACTCTCTTTCTGTTGTGAGATAGGATTAGGAGAAGAGTAAAGCAGGTGCAAAACATTAAAAGGATATAAAGAAAACTTTATTAACAGAATTGGAAAAAAAAAAAAAAAAAATTGGTACAAAGCCTGAGTTTTTGTGGTTCACAAAATTAGTATTTCATGTAATATGCTAAAAGTGTGAATAAAAAAGAAGGTGTGAAATTATTCCTAACTAATGCTAAGGGCTAAATTGAGAAGTGTCCCAGGTGATTACGTCTTAACAGTTTTGATTAGGGAATTCAAATATTAGCCTTTACCATGGACTCAGCTGAAATAACGTACTTTAACTTAGCTTACTCGCTCAGAGGAAGAGCAGCCTGTGTACTGGAAATGAGCAGCTGCTGTCACTGGGAGCTATCCAAAAAAGAAGGTGCAAAGTAATGTGGTGCATTTCTGATGATCTGGTTCCTTAGTTACTAGCGAAACCATTAGATTAGTGGCACAATTTACGTATTATCTTTTGAATGTATCACAAGGAAGATGAGCATAAAGATTAGAATAAAGAGAGGGGTGTTTGTTCCCTGGTTAATCATTGCCCTGATGCCTCAGCCTGTGCTGAAGCTGAGGTGCACAGCACAAGCCTTTAAATGAAGCTTGGAATAACAGCCTAAGGGACTCCTGATCTTACAGATTCTTCTTGCACACCATTTAGTGGGCTATACTGAACTCATACCAGTAATTATGGCCATCAGTGGAAATCTTTCTGTTGATTCTATGAAATGCAGGATGTACTTTCTTTGGCATTTGCTGCCTCCTGAACGGCAGTTTACTTTGCAAAATGTTTCATAGGGAATATTGAAACTGTTGCTTGTTATTATAAGGAGTTCTTTTCTTATAATGAAATACCTATTAAGCATATTGGTGATGTAACAAACAACTAGAAAATGCTATTGCATTAGAATTAAAAGAAGCTATATTTTGTCGTTCAGGATGTGCAAACTATTTAACATTTGCTTTTTTTTTAGTAAAGAGCCTAAAAGATATTTAGGGTTTAAAAGAATCACAGCTTTTGCAGTTCTTTTAAGATCTCTTTTCTGTCTCACAATCCATGTCTCACATTTACTTTTAAGATCAAACAACTTTTAGATCTGTCTGCCTTTTCTTCCCCATTTGTGTGTTGCTTTGGGTAAACAAATGTAATCCTTTTCAATGAATTATGTGAAGAAGAATTTATCAAAAGAATTTGTGTTCCCCTAGCTCTGAAAAGAGAATTGCTCTTAATGGAAATCAGCTGAGGCTTTTCTGGAAGCACTGAGCAAAATGAGCACAAGCTTTGATGTACGTAATACTCTGCCACATGGAAGAAATGTTTTAAGGTGGGACAAGGGGAAGCAGCTTCAAATTGACAAAGAACAGGTTTAGGTTAGATTGGATATTAGGAAGAAATTCTTTCCTGTGAGGGTGATGAGACCCTGGCACAGGGTGCCCAGAGAAGCTGTGGCTGCCCCGTCCCTGTAAATGTCCAAGACCAGTTTGGACAGAGCTTGGTGCAACCTGGAATAGTGGAAGGTGTCCCTGCCCACGGCAGGGGGGTGGAATGAGACCCTTTTAGATCTCCAACCCCAGCCATTCTGCAATTCTATGATGATGGAAATATGTGAGTAGATAGAAGTGTTCAGGCCCTCTGAACCATCACAAGTCAGGTCTCTTCTTGCTGCATGGAGTATCATCACTTCTGACAGCTTTGTTTTGATGCCTCTGTTGGACCAGGAGGCGAAAGCTAAGAATTGAGCTCTGAAACCCTCATCCTGCTCTGGCTTTCATGGTAGAGGGGAGAGATGCTTTTCCTAGGTGCCTAAAATAAGCCATGGCCAAGCCCAGCAGGTGGTTGTCTTGTGCATGCCCATCTAGATGCAGATGCTAAACCCCATGTCCCTTTGCCTTAAAGTGTCACTGTGAATTCTGGAGTTTCTCTAGACCGTGAAGCTAATATTGTAATTCCAGCAATTACTTTTTCTTGCTTCCAGGAAGTGCAGCTCTGTGTTAAACTTTTTAAAGACGTTTCAAAACACTTGTGAATGTTTTTATTTTTATTATTCAGTGGTTTTGGCAGGAATAGTAAGTGGAAATTATAGAAATACCACAAGAAATGCTAGTTTTTGTGAGGTATCTAGGCCAGGGAATTTGGGAAGAATAGAAACCTTCTGAAAGGTTATCCAAATCAAAGTCAATCTCTTCCTGAATGTATTTCTCTGACATTTCCAGAGGCAAAACAAGACATGAATGTCTCAACAATCATTCTCTTATAAGAGATTTGGTGGTATCCTCCATGACTGAATGCTGTGCCAGAAGAAATGACTTGGGGTTTTATTCCTTTTCAGTAATGTGGAAAGTATGCCATGGGAGCAAGCAGGAAGAGGTTGTTTAGTGGAAGAGAGGAAGGAGTAACTTGGGAAGGGGTACAGAGGTACAGTGCTAACAGCAAACAGAACTCTCCTGGTAGCATGCCATGATCTGCAAAGCTTGAGGATTGGCTTTGCTGAGGCATTCAGTGTTTGCATAACTATATGCTCCTGCTGGAAAGAGTGATGCCATGTCTGCTCATGTTGGTGGGAGCAGAGCCAGGCTGATTCTTGTGCCCTTTTTAGATGGGATTTTCAGATGCTTTCATTTCTGAATTTATGGCTTTGTAGATAAAAGAAGTGGGTAGACAGCTGTGAGACAGTGGATCTGCCCAAAATCTGATGGGACTTAAAGCCTCTCCCGAGAGTGCTGTGCTAAAAACAAGTTCAAAGTAATAACTCCTCGTTATCCTTTAGTCTCATAAAAGGCTGCCAGCGAATAGGATCTGAAATCAAGGGGAAAAAATAAGCCTGCAGGCAAAAGATTGGTTGAGGCAGGAGTGATGACTGTCTGAAACCAGATGTAGAAAGATCAGTGGATAAGTCTGGCAGTGATGTTCCCACTTTAGGCTGACTCCAATAATTGTGCCATGACTGACGCATAGACTGGATCACAGCCCCAGAAAATCAGTCTGTCTAGGTGACAGTTTCTTAAAAACTGGCTGGTACGAAGAAGTGGCTTAATGCATGGTGAGGTGGAGTTGTCCTTCGAGAGCTGACTGTGATTTAACAGCATTGTTTTATTGCATGAGATGAGCAGCATCGATACAGTTTACCTGTGGCCCCCCTCATTGCCTTTGAAAAGTTCAGAGATTTGCATATTTATGTTTTCTTTGCAGTTTATGAGGACAGTATTGTTTCCTGAAAAGGATTGCAAACAGTCGCTCCTGGCTGTTCTGCCTACATGTGTAGAGAATATTGATCTTTTTAAGATCTTTTTTTACAATGAGGGCAGAAATACTGAGAAGTACTCACTGACGTTATACTGGTGGCTTTCTTCAGGGGGGCAGCTCACAAAAACACATTATGTTCAGGTAGCAAAGATTAAAGTATAAAGAGTGCTTGAAGAAAAAGGAGGGTGAGGGACTTTTTGTTACTTCCAAGGTTTTTTAAACTCTTTAAATAAAATGGCAAAATACAAAAATCCACCAGTGTGTAAAGAGTGACTTGCCATTTTTGCTTTATATCTTCTACAAGTAACGTGTCCTTGCATTACTTGAATTAAAGACTATAAGCCCTTTCTGCAGCCAGAATAATGATGGAAATTAGAATTTCTTTTTACATAATCCCCTCGCATTTTGCTTGTGGATACAGCTGTGTTAACACAATGCAACATTTGAGTTGAGAGGTCTGCCAGATCCTGGCACCAGTGATAGTTTGCAGACTGAAGGTCTTATTTGATAGATTTTCAAAGTGATACTGTGCTCAGTTGTATCTGTGTTCCTGGAAGGAGGTTTGCAGTCAGCTTCTCAGAGGAAATACGTTCAAAAGGAAAGGTTTAATTTTGCCAAGATTCCGATAAGGTCAGAGTAATTGGACAAACCAGAGCTTTGTAGGTTAGAGATGAACACAGCTCCCAGGGATTGGCAAATGCGCTAGGAGAACAGGAAAATGAACTGCATGAGGATGATTACATTTGCTGAAAATCTGAAGTACTGTGTATACCTCTTGGCATATTGTCAAGTGTAGGTTGCACTTGAGCGGGGAGAGGGTGGGGTTAATTTTTAAAATTAAGTAAAAAAGGTATTTATCCTTCCTGTTTCTAGTTTCCACTTTAACCCACCAGAAAACGTGTTCAACAAATTAATGTTAGTTGTTTTAATAGTATGTATTTATAAATTGCTCTAGACATTGATTGTAATATGTTGCTAATTCACTGTAGGTTTTACAAGTACATCTGTAGTAGCTTCTACATAGCTTCCAGGCTTTTCTGTTATGGGGCAGTAGGGATTGTATTCCAGCTGTACCCCACTGCTGGCCAAGGGAACACACTGACAGGTAGCAATCAGCATCAGTCTCTGACATCAGCTGACCTTTGCCAGCTCATACTTAAGGTCTGGACTGATATTTTGTCCTGTGTTTTCTTGGCGGCAGAAGAGTAAAACCCTTTCTTGATTTGCCTGAGGTAGTTTCTATGAGAGTCTGTGCTCAGTGACTGCACAGCCTTTACAGGTGGAGAATGAAAGAGGGTAGACTGAGTTTCTCCAGTGGGGTAACTTATGTTTAAAATACAGGGATAAAAAAGGTGATAAATCTGTGGGTCAGCCAGCAAAAGGAAGGCTCCGGATCTCTTCCTTCAGTGGCGGCATACATGGAGTCTCTTCCTGCTTTTTGTCTGTGTTAGAGTCTTTCCTCAGTCAGGTCTTGTTAGGTTGGCCAAAGGATCAAAAATCCTAGTTAGGAACGAGGGAACAGGAAGCTGGTGCAGTTGGATGCCCTTGATTCTTTAGAAAACTGAGCAGAGGTGGGGTAAGGAGGATTGTGGGCAGGGACTTCATACCTTCCTCAGATTGCTGTGGCTGAGCTCAGGGGAGGCATACAGACAAACTTGTCTCATCTTTGCTAGGACTTTTGACTAAAGAGAATGGGATGTTTTGCTTTGTAAAAGCAGGAGTGGAATGAGATGATTAAAGGGAAGGATCCTGAAAAGTCCAGTGAGGTGGTCATTGGCTCTAATATAGTTAAGAACATACAAAAAAATCCAGATAAAATTGCAGTAGAGGAAGTAAAATAGGAGCTATTTTGATGAGGAGTCAGAAGTCAAGTTGCATACAAGCATGTGAAAGGTGCTTTGGCATTCCCATGTGAATGAAAACCAGCAGGAGGAGGGAATGGAAGGAGGATGAAAGGCACCTGTTTTTTTGAAACATACAGCTTGCATGGACATGAGCATCCATGCAGCAGCATTGGACTTGAGGGAAATTTGCCAAGCAGACAGATCATGCCTTCTCCCTGCCCTGTCTTGTTGGTCACACATGGGAACTCCGTCCTGGATGTGGGGAGCTGCAGGAAGACAGTGCTGTGGGTGGGAACTGTCTGGCACCTGCTGCCCATGGAGAGCTGAGACAAAGCACTGGGACACAGAGAAGGCTTCCCTCCAGATGGCCAGGCAAAAGGCCACATGATCACAGAGTGAGCTGGTTCCTCCAGCCTGGTGACATTTCCAGGTGGGTTTCTGAGCAGGCAGCGCCTGGACAGTGTCTGGGTGAATCTGTCTGGGCTCTCTGCCTCAGTGCCTGGAAGACAGGAGGAGGAGAAAAAGCTTCTCTCCAGTAGGTACAGGAGATGACGTTTTGCTGACTTTCTCCACCTAGCTTCCCAATCTTAGGAGGGGGATTCTTTGTTTCTGACAGCTTCATATGGTCCAAACTCAACAAGGACAGCTTCAGATCAGTGGTTTTCTAGCCCGTTTTGGATCCGAGTAAGCACCAGATGTGCACAGCTGTGTAGAGAAATGAAAACTCCTGACAGTAGGTTTGTTTTTCTGCAGTTGTTTCTGCATGATGTGGCGGTACCTCTCAGCTCTAAGGTAGGAGCCCACCCCCATGTTTGGGGGTGTTGCAGTCAGCCTGGCCATCCAATTTTACCAGCGAGCCCTAGTATCTTCTTGTGTACTGAACAGTGAAAAAGAAGTATCTCCCCCAAAAGAACCCTTCCCAACAAACACTAAATAGCCCACCAGTGTTTCCCATTGTGCTGATTTTGATTAGAAGTACTAAACCTCACTCAAACATGAAACATTATTTAAGTTACCCTAAATTAGTTTGAAATTACAATGTAACCATGAAAGGTGGAGGGGATTGCTTCACAGGCTGTGTGGAGATGAGAAGAGCCTAGATGAGGTTCAGAGTTAAGGTAGCAGTAATGTTGCATAGTGATAGTAATAGAAGTTATGAAGAAGTTGAGTGCTCAAGAACCTCTTACAAGTGAAATAAGCAGTGATTTTTTTTTGAGGCTCTCTTCTGACTGGAGTCATACCACTCTGAAGGGCAAAAACTGTGTGTTTGTGTGTTTTCCTTCCTCTGTATGTTTGTGTGGAGAATGTAAAAATCCCAGCATGGTGTTATTTTGGTAATAGGATTGCATGCAGACATCCTTGTGGTTAAATTGAAAAAAAAAAAATCAAACCCATGAGATTTCCTGCAAAGGGCTTGTTGTTTGCAAATGGAATGATTAATGACTGTGACTAGAGATGTACAGACAACTGCAGGATCTTGCTCATAACCCTCTAATGTAACTCCTTTAAATCTCTGGTTTTCTTTCCTGTGTCATTTAATTTGATGTTGTCGTTAAGGGAATAGGATCAACTTGGAAAATTGAGGGTTTTTTCTAATTCTTTTTTGGGTTTCTTGGGTCTCCCTCCACCTTAACACTCTTAAAGTGCAAATTTTCTTTCCAGAATTGATCTAAAGAGGAATTTTTTTTTTTTTTTAATATATAATTTGTTATGCATCCCAGCAGAGAACAACTGCTCTGTACCCTTCTGTATGTGGCAAATGAGGAGATGGAGCTTAACTCATTTAATAGCACCTGCAAAACCACCCACTTCACTGAACATCATCTCTTATGGGATTAGTGCAGCCAGGTTTTTTAGGCACACCTCTAGGTAAAGAAACGCAGTTCACAATTCTGTAGAGCTTCACCAGGAATGTATCCTTTAAGTATACTGATTCAGGAAGAAAGTTGGATTTTTTTATTTTTAATTTTTTTTTTCCCAGCACTGTTTTTTGTCTTTTCTTGCTCATCCCCTAGTGTTTGGTTGTCACAGCAATGCAGAATTCAGGATTTTTCTTTCAGCTTTCAAAGTCTGCAAACACTGCCTGGAAAACAGGCAGGTTCCTGAACCTCCTGACCTGGTTGCATTTTAACTGGAATCCAAGTGGAAAATTGTAACCTCCTCTAGTGCTCTTTGTGGTAGGGCCTCTGGAAACAAGGGGAATTATTGAAAACGTCCTGCTACATGTTACAACTAAAATGTTTCTTTTCTCCTGCTTGTACCTCTCAGTTTTCTCATGTACTTTTGCTTGCTGAGGTTTTTCATTTGACCCTTTTTTTCATTTAAGCTCCTCCTTCTGCCTTGGGTCTTCCTTTCCCATGTCTATTCTTTCTCATAGAGGGAAGCAGAAGCATGCGTATGTTTGGTGTGGGGTATGTGTCAAATTCGGGTTTTTACCTGTCAGCATTCTCTGTCCCAGCTGCTCTATTCTGCTCCATCTCCCTCGACAGCCACACCACTTGGTTTTCACTGCTGCTGACAGCCATTTTTTTTTTTTCATTTCTGCTTGTATCAAATCAAAAGCTGTGTCTCTAGTCTGTGTTTTGCACTTACATTATTTGCCCATTTGGTAGCTGAAACTTCCAACGTAACTCCCTGCTATGTGGTTGGAAAACTGGGTAAGGAGAAGAGTTAGGCTGTTTCAATACAATTACACCTCACCTGTAAAATCCTAGAAGGACTTTTTAGCCATGGAACCAACTCCTGCTTAATTC
The DNA here is from genome assembly GCA_013397315.1 of Donacobius atricapilla. NCBI lineage: Eukaryota > Metazoa > Chordata > Aves > Passeriformes > Mimidae > Donacobius > Donacobius atricapilla. The sequence goes on from WBMY01013818.1 coordinate 180,824, forward strand.
AGAAGCTGATTCACAAATTACTTGTGTGAATTGGTTGTGACTTTTGAGGAACTCTGGTACTCTACTCTCAGATGGAGATCACCCTCTTGATACTCCTCACACGATGGATGCATTCGTGTCTCGTCCTGGGTGTTGAACTGTTTACCTGATAGCAGAAAATGGAGCTTCTTCCTAACTTCATCTTCAGTTCCTGACTTGAATATGACTCAATTGCATTTTAGAACCCTGAAGCAGCATTTCTGGGGGGTGTTTGGGCTTTTTGTTGTTGTTATTGGTTGGTTTTTACTTTAGCGGTAGCATGTTTTCTCCCTTGTGGGTGAGTTTAAACTGTTTCTTCCCTTCCTGATAAGTCCTGCTAATACTGTAATATTTGACAGTGGATTGTAATGACATCTAACATTCTGTTCTGTTTGTACTGCAGACTGAGGTCAAGTAAACAAAGAAAGCAATCATTATGTTTTAGCATTCCTTTTTAATGAGCACATTAAAACCTAGCCACAGGATCAACTGTGAAAAGAAGGGAAAGATATGGAACTCAGAGTAGCACTGTCTTTTTGAAGCAGTTTATGGAAAAATAATGGACTGAAGGGATATGTAAGGACTCTGTTAGAAAAGAAATGGTACAATGTTGACGGAAAGTATTTGGCAGAAGACTTCTGACTGTTTCTGTGGCTTAGAATTGCAGAGGAATTTCCTACAGACTGGACTAACCATTACAAATATGTGTCTGCTTTTAGGAGATCAAAGCATACAGTGGAGTCTTCTCAGGGAAGATGTCGTCTTTGACAATGAAAACCCGTTGTATGGACAAAAGAGGAAGTTTCTTTAAGGTAAATGGGATGTTTATACAGATCATAGAGTACCTGGATTTATGTGAAAGGAGGACAGCAGAATGTGCAGTACTCTCTGATACATAGTAAGACTTTTCTGTAAAACAGGAAGTACTTCTTGAGCATTTCTTTTTTACAGACAGATCTGTGGCTAGATTACCCCCCAGTTATTTCTCATGTGTATTATTTCTGTACATGGAATAGAATATTTGGTGTAAAATAGGTCATGGCTTTCTTTGCTGCTAATGCTGAGAACATAAGCTGTGTTATGCACGGGCATAAAATTATTGGAGCCTTCATAAATTAGATTTAATGTTATGGTACAGGTTTACGATTTCCATCACTGGATTGAAAATTGGTTTCACTTCCTTGCCTAATTTGAGAACAGTTGGCATCCCAAAAAGCCAGGCTGCAGTAGGAATTACCAGTGCAGTTTTCAAAAGACGACTGAATCCTATTAACTATGTGCCAGAGTTGCAGTGGCTGCCTTGCTGGGCAGGGTTTTGCTTTAGGGAGCCATCAAAATTTACGGGTGCTTCTGAGCACTGTATTAACTTACCATGATCACATCCCTTAGAATATTCATCGCTTGCTGTAGCTTCTTCCAATGCAAGATGCTCATGTTGCAGTCTTGGGGGGGATTGGTGTTTCCATTCCTTCTTTTCCTCTGGCACAGAAGTTTCCCTTAGGCAATCTTTAGGGAATGAACGATCAGTGCTGTAGTGACATCATGTTTGCCTTTTGTCTTGCCCAGCAATAACTAGGGTCATCCAGTGACAGGAATCACCTCTCACTTCTGCAACACACTTTGGCTACTCTCATAACTCAGGAGCACAAACATCAGCCTTGTTGATAGCTCTCCACAGCCAAATAGGGAGAATAGCCCTATTTTTCAAAGCACAGCAAGGAACTGTCTCAGTTCCAAGAAATATCTCTAGGTTCTCTCTTGCATGTATGCTGAAGGACTCCTGATGTCAGATGGGACTGTAAGCAAGGACCCATTCATTTTCTGCAGTCCTTTGAGATCTCCTTGTGTAATTCTTACATAGAAAATAGATGCCGGAACAGCTTTTTTATTCATTATTGTGGGGTTGCAGTTACTCTAACTGATTAGAAATGCAGTCTGCAGTCTGCCGGGTCAATTTCAAGAAACATTGTCAATTAGAAAACTTAAGTTCCTAGATTTTTTTGGGGACATGCTAGCAGGGAAAGAGATGCCTCCAAGCTCCTTTTCTAGACCTCTCACCATCCCTGGGAAGCTGCACTGTTGGACCATGATTCTGAGCACAGTGTGGAATTGGAAGCTGCAGGCAGTCAGTGTGCCCAGCCTGTGTGCAATGCACCTGGTAGCTTGTTTGTGTACAGTGAAATTACCTTTTTTCCCCTCCCTCCTCCATGTAAGTAGAATGGTGACAACAGTTAGATTTGCTTGCTACAGCGGAGCTAGTGGGCAAGCAAAAATACTTGGCACATCAGATTTTTTGAGTTTGCATTATTTTAATTTGCCTTGTCTATCTGTATTTAGGAGACCTGGTAATCAAGATATGGCCTTGATTTATCCCTGCTGATCTGTTCTTCAGAATGCTCCCCCACATGCAGAGTCTGTGCCCTGTACTTGCATATGGCTCTCATGTTGTGCTTGCTAATTTGCAGTTGCCTAAGAAACCTTGACCACGCTGGTATGCAGATTCTCAGGACACTTAAATCTTCTTAAGGGAGTATCTTGCCATTCTCAGCAACATTTGCCAGAAAAATCACTGACAAATACCAGTGGGAAAGTCCAACTTTATTTTTTTTTTCCTCTGGTTCTTAAGTAGTTAGCATTGCTACAGCTTCTAGCCATTTCTTAGTTTTTTTCATGCCCATTGTTTTGACTGTTAGTACATAAGGAAAACAGTATTGTCCCTATTTTAGACAGAGCAGAAGTCTAGTTTTAGAGGCTAAATTGTGTGGACTTCACACCTTGTAATCGGTGAATGCCCAGAGCCTGCAAGTAGTGAGAATGAGGCAAAAATGGGGTTAGTCTTTGATAATTCTGGGACTGAATAGCTTCCCAGTGGTTACAAGAGTCTGTGGTAAGGCAAGGGACTAAATATATGTCTTTGACAAATGTCCTCTTGTAGTGGTTTCACATTCACCAAATTTTGTTTGTTAAATTCAGTGTAGTGGTCTATTCCTATGGAATAGGATTAGAAGCAAGGCAAAACAGACTTAACTTAAAGATAGAAACAGTTAGATTTATTAACACACACTAAAAGGAGAACAAAAAAAAAAAAAGAAAACTTTGTTTTAAAAGCACTCCCCGCCCCCCTACCAGAAGTTTACTTTTCCACAAAACAATGTAAAGAGACAGAAAATCAGAACTCTAGGTCAGTACCACTTATAAAATAGTCTTTCATTCAGTCTTTGAGAGAGACAAGTCCCTCCTGATTTTTGTTCTGGTAGCTTTCCACAAGAGACACAGTCTGTTTGTGGCTTCTAGCTCCCACAAAAGCAGCCTGCCCAGGAACCTGCAATCGTGGGCCTCCCAATCACGTAGCCCTTCCCATGACTACATATGGGCCGTGGACTTACATTGGGGTTTCACCTTTTAAAGATGCACAGCTCCACAACAAAGGATTTCTCATTCTTCACTGGTGACGAGGCTTCAAACATCTCATAGGATCACTAGATTACAGTTTCTAATTCAATATCCACTCAGTAAAATCACAGACACCTTTGCTTGAATCTACAAAATCATCTCCCCATTCATAGTCCATGATTTAAAGGAAATATTACAGTACGTTACCATAAATCAAAGGAGATTTACAGCCTAGAACTAAGGCAGCTTGTCATCTCTTCCACTTATGAAGTCACTCTTCCTTTACTGACTTTGATATCTTCATATTATCCCTTTGCATATCTCCAATTTGGCCTTTCCTCTCTCTTTGAGAAGTGTTAGAGTTCAAAAAGCCTCAGTCTTGTGTTAGGAAAGAGTTAACATTTCCTGCCCAGGCCTGTGGATGGCCACGTGATCTCTGCCACATATCTGTGAAAGCCTCAAATCCACGCCAGTGGGGAAGGCTCAGAAATGGCAGCTAGGATCTTCTCTTACCGCTCCACCCCTCGGTCTTATGGGGTGGGTTTGGCCCAGTCTGGGCTTGGTGCTGTTCTCCGGGGACCCAGCGGACATCTCCCTCGGCCCAGCTGGCGGCATGGTGCAGGCCTTAGGATCGGCTGGATATTAACAGCCATGGCTTCCCTGTCCCTGGCGGCAGCCACCAGGCTTGGGGGCCTGGCTTGGCTTGCCTCTGCCAGGGCCAGCTCCATCCCAGCCACCCCGTCCTGGCCGTGGGGACAGTGGGGCCTAAGCCAGGCCCTGCTGCTGCCCCCCTCGATGTTACCCCATGGCAGGCCCAGGGCAAAAGAAAGCAGCCTCCCAAAATCCCACGTGTATTTAAAGCCATGTGTTCCAGCAGTGTACGCTTGTATCTGATTGGCTATTCTAGCTGTCAGTTTTAAAGAAGATCACTAATTGTTTTTTTCCATTCATGCCAAACCAATACACCGCTTTGCTGAATTATCTTCCTTCTCATCAAAATATTCTAGTGCTTACTGAACTGGCATCAGAGGTTTCAATTTTTAACACCAGTAAAGCTTTTCTGTTCCAAAACCAAGCATTGGGTAAAACTTTGTTTTTGATGATTAAGACACTGAACAATGTCAGTGACCCTGAGAATTTATAACTCACTGTGCAAAATAACCAGAATCTGCAGCCATGTATCAAAATATTGGATTGTATTCAGAGGCTTGCACAAGTCCAGAAGCAGTGTTCCCAGTTGGGCTCGTCTCTGGCACTTGGCCACCTCATCACACAGGGCCTTCTGTGAGGGTTGCTTATCAAAACAGGAAGGAAAAGATGTGATGCCAAAGAGGATGCACGTCTCCAGAAAGAATGAGAAATGAGATGCTGGCAGGAAGGGGGAGTGGTAAGTGCTGAGGCTCATTTGTCAAGTCTGATACTGATCTTGCTGTCTTCGGCCTGTGTCCCCTTGCCAGCTTAGAAACAATCGCTTTACCTTTTCCTCTTGGGCTCTTGTAAATCTCAGGGCTTGGAAACATTCTGCAGTGGTCATCTTGGCTGACTCTTTTAGCCAAGTGCATTCTCAGAATGATGCCACTTTCGTTAAGTCTCTGTACAAGCTTATTTACATTTCAACACAAAAAGCAGAAATTCTCTTGTCAGGCATTTTTTTCTAAAAATGTCTGGGAGCATACATCAAATCAAAGCCACCTGTCTTTTTCTTGGTAACAGGAAACTCTTCAAGTCAAGTGGATAATGAGAGCTGTAGTTACACTGGGCTTCTGGGGGAGGCACTGTCTATATCTGGTCTTGGACATGTACTTTCCCTGATGCACGGCAGTGATGTGAGTGTCAATACAGCAGCTTCACTAATGTGACTGGAGCCCCGTGGGACTGAGTTGCTTCTGGTAAACACACTGGCTCCGATTTTTGCTGCTTGTACAACGTCCTGAAAGATGCAAAACAAAATAGATGCATTATGGTGAGAGAATGCTGGGGTGCTGAGGTGCTGTGTTTGTGGCTTGTATGTAGGAGTTTCACTTTCACCCTTGCCAGCTCCCAAAAGTTGAGCTCAGTCTTGTTGAGCTCAGAATCAATTGACAATAAGCAGAGTGTGGTGTGTTATGAAAGGAAATGCTGTGGTTTAAGATGTTTGCGTTTCATTATTTGGTTCATGGTTGTTAAGAGTGTGAACAGTTAGTACATGAGTATTTGGCAATCTAATGTTTAGGATAGATTTGATTCGGCAATACTGTACCGGGCTACTATGTGAACTCATGTTGCCCAAGTCATAATTATTATTTGGGTTTACAGTGGTTATACTGTAGTGTTTTTTGAGTTTACAGAACAGTGCTTTATATATAAATATAGAAATAAATTCCAAAGGAATTTATGTTTATTATGAATAGAAATAAATTCCAAAAGAAAATTATTGCACACAAAAATAGCTATTTTATCATGTTATATAAGATCTCATTTAAATTTTGTTTTTTAAGAAATACTGATTAATTAACCGCCTGAGAAAATGTCATACTTCCAAATGCATTTTTCAGGTAAACCTTCTCTTTCTATAGAATAGCAGGGTAATATCTATTTCACAGACCTACAGTCCCCAGTAGATTTCTCCTGATTACTTTTGAAGTCTTTAGCTCATGTATGCTGTTTTACACTAACAGTGGCCTCTGACAAATGTATACATCTACTTCAGTTGCATTTTCCTGTGGAAGTTGCTTCTTATCGTGTTGATTTCAAGTCTGTTGAAACAAAGGGGTGAGTTTTCCCATGATTTCTAGCCAAAGAGGTACCACACTTGTTGGAAATAGAGAAGTCTCTTTGAAGAATTCCGATATTCTTAGCCTTGCACTAAAAAGGCAGAGCCTTCTGCTGCTGCTTGTTTCCTCAGGGCTGGAGCTAATAATAATACATACCAAGGATCCTTCCTCCATTTTGTAGAAACATGTTATTAACAGCTCATCTTGTATGATACTAGTCATGTGTGCATCATGTGCACTGTATAATCACCAGAAGTTTCATTGATCCTAAATACTGGGAAATGCTATAAATGTTATAAAATCATGAGTATGCCTTATGCTATTTGATAGAAAAATGCTGTTGTAACAGTATGTGTCAGTTAATTGTAAGGATACAGAAATGATGCAACTCTGTAAGACTTTCTTTTCTTAGAACAGGAGAAGAGCAACTTTTTTTTTTCAATAAAGAGAATTTAAGGAAAATTAGTTGGAAACTGTAGAAAAAATTGGTGTTCTTTTCTAGAAAAAATGAGAGATTTCTTCGTAGAGGTCAGTGTTTTAGTTCAGATGGAGTACATGGTGGTACATGATTAGTCTTGGTTGGGTTGCGGTGTGTGTTCCATCCTGGGGAACTTCTCAGATCAGTTTGGGGTTTGATGCCACACTGACCTGGTTTCCTTGTCCAGAGTGTATTGACTTTCCAGAGACTAAGGCTGATTTGTCATGGAGGATATGTAGTATACCCGAGCAATTTACCCTGTAGAACAGAATGTGAGCGTAAGGTTGCTTGAAATGTGCCATTTTGTTTAAGTCCTCTTTAGAAAAAGAAGCAAAGTTGCGAAACATGGAAGAATTCTTCTCAGGAATGATAATTTCTTCAGAGTTCTTTTTGAGGCAGGCATACAAATTCAAAGGCGTTAAGATTACTTTGCTGTTAGTACAGTTTGGATGAGAGTTCTGTGCTGTAGCTCCCCAAGATTTTGTTTTCCAGGAAGGGAGGTGGGTTTTGTCGCAGCTCTGGTTGAAGGCTGCTAAACAGAGTTAACTCAGTTGCCAACCGGGTAGCAGCACAGCAATGCAGGCGTGGAGGAGGTGGCTGAAAACGCACGGACGCTTCTGTGGAGACCTCATACATTGTATGCTTTGCAGGGAGAGGTGCTGAAAAGCTCCTTTGTTGTGCAGACTGTTAGCCTGCGAGACATTTAGTCTCTGTAGATGTGTCAGAGAACAGGGTACACCACTGCGATGGCTCTTTAAGGCCACAGTTGGTCTTACAATGCAAAGACTTGAGGTGATGCTGCCCATGAAAAGGGAGCTCCTTGTGCCGAGCTGATTCATGGGGAGTAGCAGCTCAGCTTTCATGCAGTCACCAGCTGAATCAGCTTTGCAGGGGTACTTTGCCGGCAGTGCATAAATTCACCCCACTCGGGCTTCTCCCTGAGGCTGGCCTGGGTTCCTGTGCTGCCCCTTCGAATGGTCAGGGAGGCATTGCTCACATCTGGCTGCAGTGTCTCTGGGGTGTTTGGGAATCAGCAGGGGGAATGTCTTTGCAAGTGTCAGTGGTACATATCACCAAAACTAAGGGAAAAACAAAAACTCTCCAACAACAATCTTTAGTGCTAGAGAATTAAAGCATTACTTTATTCTGACCAGGATGTTGTTCTTGCCAGGATGTGCAACAGAAACCAGTTCATCCACACATTGTTTTGTTGTGCAGAGAAAATCATTCCATCACACAAGTCTTTACTAGATGTTTCACATCCAGTCAAAACCCAGAGAAATTCATTGGTTCCATGTTCACTGGTCCCAACTTGCCTTTAATAATAATTAGCTTCTCATTCTTCATTCTCTCATTTATCTCTTCCCAGACCAGGAATCTCGATCATGCCGGGGTGATGTTCGTTAATGGTTGTTATCTTTTGTGTATCTTCTGTGCTGCTCCCAGTCTGCTGAGATGTTAAGCTCATCACGCCTGGAGTGGTGGAACAGTCCTTTGAAAAGAAACTTCAATTCCTTTCCCCCTGGGCAAAGGCAAACAAAACCCCTAACTAAAGTTATATTAAAAAATGTTAAACTTTGTATGATTTCCAGCACTGGGAGCTATGACTTGGACAGAAAAAAGCCCTTAGGTTGGGGGTAATGGTAATTCATTCTTGCATAAGGTTTATTTATTGAAATTGGCCAGTTATAAGCAGAGACTAAAACTTCTTTTGAATTGATTGGAATAATGCAGCTCAGCAAAGGACAGTGTGAATTCTGGAAGTGGAGAAAAACTTCCAATGTAACAATTTAGGAAAATGATGCCTGCAATTCTTTGAAAATGCTGCTGTACTGAGTTGCCTGCCCTGAGTGGGACTCTGACTCATATCTTCAGGACATCTCTGAAGACTGTTCTGACTTGGACCTCAAAGGTGGTTTTGCTCCATGTGCCAGGGTTTTTGTTTGCTGTGACGTTCAGGGGTGGTGGTAGAGATCACTGCATCACTGCATACCTTCCATTAGGTTCCCTCCCGGCAGGAGAGGAGGAACCCTGCTAAGGTTTATAGGCTGTCATGGTGTGTTGTGACAAGCAAACTTGATGCATTGGCTACAAAGAGGTGTTCTAGGGAGCAGGCTTTGCAAATTGCGTGGTTGGTTTCTGCTCAACAGAATGTTTCCCTGAAGTCTGGCTACCAAATTCTGCATTTCTTGGGATGCAGCCTTAGTGCTAATCTTGCCCTCCTTAAAATGAGTTTTTGCCCTCGTACCCAGAATTAGGTTGGTGTTCTGCCTGAGCTGAAGGGTTGTAAGGCAATTCTTTTTTAACTGAACTGTTGTGTTCAAGTGAAGTCCAAAACCTAATGTGAAAAACAGCCAGCCTCTCCCTTCTTGTTCATTGCTTTTCATCCTTCTCAGTACCATAATCCTGGCTTAGTGTCCCTTCTGAAATAAAAATCTTGCACATGGAATTTTTGTAATTTTTTTTGTGAGAGGGTAAATGCTATGACCTAATTTAGTTCTTGTAAGATGTTGTATAATACACAGAGGCTGCAAATTTAATCCATTTAAATTAAAAGTCTAGCCAAACTGGAAAGTTTTGTACTGACACAAAACAGGAATTACTCTTCCTGTGAGAACCTTTATACATAGCCCCAAACCCTACTTGTTCCTATGCAAGGGGAAGTCAAAATAGGATACGATTTTACAAAAAAAGAAAAAAATTTGTAATCTCTGGTGACTAAACTTGCCCCAGCTTCTTTTCCACGCCTCTTCCACTCACTTGATGTCATACTATTTTTATCCCTTTCCAGCTCATTGACACAATTGCCTCAGAAATCGGAGAATTGAAACAGGAGATGGTACAGACAGATCTCACAGTGGAAGATGAATCTGCTGATTGGCAAAGGTGATTAAAATGTTTATTTTCATGGTTCTGGAGAGTCTACCATAACAGGAATGTTTTAACTGTGCTTTTTTCTTGGGTGGCTTATGTCCTAGCACTTTTCTCCCTGGCAGCATAGGAGGTGTAAGTTATCTTGCTCTTGATCCAAGGAATTTGCATTTGTGCAGGAGATGCAGTTGCTCGGTGTATTTGCCTTAATACCTTCTAATTGGAACTGAGCTTCACTTCTACTTCCTTGTTAAAAACCTTGGATAAAGATAAATGTCTAAAGCAGGAAACTAACATTATTATCATTGTCTGTGGCACAGCTTTGCTTTCACACTGTAAAGACAAAATGTCCATTGCTTCAAGTAGCCCTTTGAAGATTCAAGATACAATAACATGATTTATTTATGCTCTCAGGTTAGGAAGTAAAATATTGACTGCTATTACCAGATGCACTTGTGGGTTATGAGTTTAAGTTAATTTATATATGAGTAACTTGCACATTAAAAAAAAAAAATTGTACCTTTAAGTGGTCAGAATGGTACCCCAGCATTTTGCCTTTTCTTGAACAGTAACATCTGCTAAATTGGCATGTGGAGGATAATCAATATTTTAGTCATTGTGTTAACAAGAAAACACATTTTTGTACTTACCTGAAATATTTGTTGCAAGAGGAAAGCAACCAATGTAGGTGTTATGTTTTATTTGACAGCATGGTCTTGGCCAGCCCTGGAGCTGGCGGGCTTTGTTCTTCTAGCAGTGAGTTAATGAAGTGGAAAATTGTTTCTAGAATTACATGCAAGATTTTTACCTCTTTTTCTTCCTGTGAATTTTGTTGAAATCTGCTAGAACATACATTTTCAAAAACATGAAGCAGCAGCTTTGTTGCCCAAGTGGCAAAGAATATAAGACAGTTGAACTAATTAAAGTTCTTGGCTATGGCCCTGGTTGAATATTATTCAAGTTTTAAAGCCTTGGAGAGCACAGTTCTTTTAGAAGGGCAGAAAGGTTACTTTCTTCATTTTGTGAATTTAGCTAATTAACTTCAGAGATCATCAGCTACTTTTCAGTTAAGAAAAGGCTTCTTGTATTGTTGCATCATCTGCATGAAAGGCTAAGGTCTACTGATTCTAAAATCTTGGTGGAAGCACTTAGCTGGAAACAGTCAACTAAACCTCCCCATTTTATAGATCATGAGTTTTCTTTTTAATGATTTTTAATGGATTTTTTATCTTAATTTGTTAATCTTGACTGCAAATATATTTTGGTTTAAGATATGTAAGTAAACCTAACATAAAAAGTAAATAATGCAATTTCCATGAAAAGTAATATTAGCCATCAAAAAAATTATTTTCTGTCATTTCAAGATGATAATGTAAAATACGAAGTCTGAATGAGCTAAAGTCAAACCTACCGTGACTACAAAATTCTGAACTGCATGCTTTTATGTAAGGAAGAAATTGTATCAAAGTTTTTATAAATGATACAATTTAGTTGTGCACTGACACCCTTTTTTATATTTGTATACAGCTACAGACCAAGATTATAGTAATTTCAATAAAGGTTTTCCAGAGTTCTTGTTTAAACTAGATACCTCACAAGGCTGTGTTTACTGTCATAACTTAATTTCTTTGTAGTTAATGTCAAACTCAGCAATTAATGTAATTTGCTCTTCTTATTGCATGTTCTGCTGTTCAGAAGTTGGTGTCTTGATATGACCTTTGGATTTGCATCTAGAGAAATTTGAGCTCAATGGAAGGTCCATTTGCCTTGCTCTTTTTCCACCTTGGCAGGTATCCACAGATGCCCAGAGCAGCTCTGGAAAGGCAGCAGTTGCAGAGCTCTCAGCTGAATTCAGAAAAATAAGGACGTGAAATTACATGTCTGCAACCTTAGTATTGCAGTGTAGGTTTTTTTATGGTTATGTGGTGACTTTCAGATTTATACTCCTCACCTTATATACTCCTTTATTTATACTCCTCACCTTATATACTCCTTTATTTTGGGCTCATCTCTCCTTTTAATATATATCGTCCAAGTTATATCAAGAATGATTCAACCACCTTGGCTTCTAAATATGTAAAAGCCAGACAAATAAAAAAGGGCTTGCAAAAATGCGTTTTAAGGGGAACTGTTTCAGTATCCCACTTTTTTGATGCTGGGCCTTTTTCCCAGTGCAGACCTTTATATCAATAATGCAAATGAGTGGAGTTGTCAGAAAAGGAAATTAGAGGGACAGATTTCTGTCCTGCCATTCCAGTGACCTTTGAAAGAGTAACAAGAGAGCTTCTGCATGCAATGGTAGCCCAGGAGCATGTGGGCTGGGACTGGTGGCACCTGGATGATCTTTTAGGGGGCCCCAAGCCCCCTGTACATCTGTGTGAATGTTCATGAGGGGCTGACACTTCCTGCTGTCTCTCTGGAGGGAAGGCTGCCGGGAAGGAACAGGGGCAGAGCTTTGCTCTCCTGCACTGCACAGCCCTCACACCGCTGTCTTTTTCACAGCTGTTATTCACTTCAGTAGAGCCATCTTCTGGTGGGCAGGTATCTAGAAACCTTCTTCCCAGCTGCCTTGTCCTGTTCTTTTAGCTTTAATGGATGCAGGAGGAAGTTGCCAGTGGCTCTCTGCCCCTCCCAGCAGATGCTTAGTTTGACTCCAGACTGGGCTGGAGTGATTAAGAGCTGTTGGATTTACAGAAATCCAGGCATTTTGCAGTGGGTAGTCAAACCAAGTTAACTATTAGGTGGTTAACTTTGGTGGAACTGGAGCAAGGTTCACATCATGACCAAGGATCATCCTGGTTATAAGGTTCAGACTCTTCCTTGTCTTTTTTACTGTGAGCTAAGTCTGATCAGGGTGTAGCACAGCATTGTTTATCTTGGCAGTTACTTCTTGGTACTTCGCCATGTGTTTATGGGTTTTCTCAAATCTAAGGAAACCTGCATGAATCATGTGTTTTCTTTAGTTCATCACGAGGAGTGTTGAAACCTACCTTTCCCACTGAAGAGGAACCATGTAGCAGCCCTGAATTAAAGCAGACCATCCATTAAGGCTGATTTGTGTTTCGATTTTGAGTTTAATGTGACCTGGTCAGATTGTCTTTTATTAGGAATCTTTTTTTTTTTTTTTTCAAAATCCAAAACAAGTAACACAGACCAACCAACCAAACATCCTCCAACCCGAAAGTAAAACCAGTAGAGGAATTTAGTTGTTGCATAATATACAGCATATTTTGCATTTAGGTTACAGCAACTTCTTATTCTTGTTCAGTACACTTGAGTTAATGCATTGCTCATGAATTCAAATGGTTTATTTCTTCCATGCAATTGTTTCCAAAGTAGTTACACACACATCCAAGTCCCAAGTAATTGTAGTCTAACTCTTAACACGTAACAAGTTTCGAGAACTACCATGTGTTATTGACTGTATGTCTAATGCCCAGATCATAAATTAAAATTATTTTAAGAATAAAAAGTGAACTGGGATTATGATGCTCAGTAGTGCTAGACCACTGCAAATAGGCTGTCAAAACACACCAGTGGGGTCTTTTTTACTGCATTTGTTCCCAGGCCTTGGGAAGTGGCATCTCGTAGGTTGTATGTGGTTTGCCAGGTGTGGTTTCTGAAAGGTGTGCTTTTTCCAGAGTTCACCAGGTTAGATCTCTCTGCCTCCTTCTTTATTATTTGGGAATAGGAAATATTTTTTTTTAAGTGTTTCCTATTGCTGTTTACCTGACCACAGATTACAATAACATTCTGGTGCTGATTTAGCTGAGTTACATTGGTGTTTGAACCATTAGTGTTTAAGAGTGGCAGAAATTCTGGTCATGATCAGATACTCATAATCTTTGGCTTATTTCTTGAGGGAGCAGAAGCAGCTGCAGCAAGGAGGTGTTGTGTATGTAGGTCAGAGAGCTTCCTCCTTGGATCTCAGCATGTGGGAGGGATTCCACAAACCTGATAGCTCCCCGTTTAAATTATTCTGCTGATTTATGTTGGTCTAGGGGATGTGGGACAACACAAAGCCAGTCATGCCAAAGAGGAACATCATGATCCTATGTGCCTGTGCAAAGTCTTGCCAGTTTTAGGTGGTTTTGTGGTAGCAAGCAGTGCCAGGCATTCTAGCTCATACCAGTTGCACACCTTCTTTTGTGAAGTAGCTACCTTTAGTAGGCAAAAAACTTTTCTTTCTTGGACATATTCCCCCTGCAGTATATTTGTTTTTCACTTCTTGACCAAGGGGAGTAGAAATGATTTCCATCTGTCTAAGCTTGCAGCCAGCATTGGTGTATAACTTGCACTTTGCCACAGCTCCCTTTGATTTGTAATCCAGCTAACTGGCACTGAGGGAGAGTGGGAAATTTCTGAGCAATATTTACTGGAGGTACAGCTCAGGAAAACACTTTTGTGGTTCATGACCTGACTTTTTGGAGATTCATCTATTGTGACACTAGGCTCTGCTGGGACTGGTTGAAAAGGGAACCCAATATTCCTACTGAGGCAGTTTCAGACTTGAAACTGTCATAACCAATGTAAAAAGTACTTCCCTCCTGCACCCAATGTATTTCTGTCTATTTTGTGCCCCTTGAAGGCTTACTGGCAGTTAGTAAAAGCTTCTGATGCTTGTGGGCAGCAGGGGCAAATCATCTGCATTTGAGATGCCTTGGAAATCTGAAAAGCATCACATGATAAATAAGCAAACAGAAAGAGGAAAAAAGAAAGAGGCAAATGTTGGTAGTGGTAATAGATCCAGGTAATGAAAAGTCAAATTATTTTGCCTGTTCTTATCTGATCATACAGTGAAAGTTCTCTTCCCCATTTACTTTCTTTTCCTGCCCTCTCAAGAGATGCTGCAAGCTTCTGAACAAAGCTAAAAGAAAACAGTTTGGTCATTCGTTTTTTTCTGTTGTTTACTTGGTGGGTTTTAATTTGTTTCGGCTTGTTTTCTTCGGTGTGGGCTTTTTTGTAGGGGGTGGGGAGGCTTTTTGTTTGTTTTTTAAGCATTCAGTGCTCCTGTGCTTGTGAACTCTGTACCTGCTTGCTGAGGGTACAGTAGCTGGCATAATGAGGATGGTAAATGCTGCTAGTGATGCTTAGGGCCTGTCCAAAGCACAGAATTCAGAAGAGCTGCCCAGTGTGCAGTGGGGAGGTGGAGCTGTGTTGCCCTCTGCTGTCCAGGGCCTCTCCTGCCACAGAAAAGGTCTGTAAGGGGAACACATCCTCTCCCTGACATCTCAGGGAGTCAGTCAAGCTTGCAAGGTTCTTTTTGTCTGTTCCTAAATTTTGTCATCAGGAAGCTGTTACTAGAGTAACTTCTCCATAGTGATTTCTAGCATGGGGAAAATCACAGGATGTACTTTTAGCTCAAAAATGAGGAATTTGAGCCAGCAACACACGTGCACTTGTACTGGGTGTTCTGTATTATATGGATGATGGTGAAGCTTTTCATAATAAAAGGAGTTCTGAAAGTATTCTGTTTATTTGGATTTTTAATAACAAGAATCTGTAGCTTCCAATAATTGTACTTCACTGCTGGATGTAGCAGTAACTTTAGATGCCCTACCCCAAATAAATTTTAACCTTATGTTATTTTGCCACGTTCACATTTAGCTTAGCCTTTATTTTTCACACAGCAGTCAATCCACAGCCAAAGGAATTTGGGCATAAATATACAATTCCTTCATTGTTTCTGATCCTAGGAAGTATAGTATTAAAATATGAGGTAAGGACCTTTCATGGCAAAATGGAAAAAATTGTAAATATTTACAGAACTTAGCAGGAATACAATAAGAAGTGACTGCCACTTATGACATATTTTTGAGGAAGCTGTGCCTTAGGGAGGGTTATTTGGGGATTTAACATTTTTTTCTTGTTTCTTTCTTGAGTTTCTCATCTCTTTCTCACCTCCTCCAACTCTGACCTCTTAGCACAGGGGAGCAAAGATGGATATGCAGATGTGAAGGCAACAGAGCTGCTGGAGCAGAGACAATAGTCTGGGCATACGGTGAAGTGATGCTGGTTTGTGGATTTGTGTTGTGAAAATAATCCCTCCAAACAGACAAAGTTCTTGTGTCTGGTGCAGTGATCACCAATAGGTAGTGGGTTGCTCCATTGTCAGAGTATTGAACAGATTTTTCTGGCATGCAGGAGAGAGCAAGATTTCTGTGGGTTGCAGTATTTGCAATTGATCTGGGAATAATAGTGTCTGAATTGCATAAATATCCTTGAAGAGGAGTTTTTCCATATATTAGCACAGCGAAGGAGGTGAGTGAGATGTTCAGTTAATCACATCTGCACATACAATTGTACCTGAAGTGATGGCTGAATTTCTCCAATCTCACAGAAGAATGCTACAGCTTATATTCAAGCTGGCTTTGAATTGAGAACCTTTAAAGAGAATTTTGGTGTATGCTAAATAGAAGAATACTCAGTAGGAGAAGTACCAGCCCAGACCGTCAGCAGTGCCATGAGCTTTGTGATAATTCTGTTTGCTCACCTGAGTGATTGTTCATAGGAGGTTAGCATGTCTAATATTTTTTTCTAAATTTTCCACAGTCTAATAAAGAACATGGATAATATCTCTCCTGAGAAAAATGATGTAAAAAGCTGCCCCCGGGACTCTGGATATGACAGCCTATCCAACAAGCTAAGCATATTGGACAAGCTCCTTCATACTCACCCTGTGTGGCTGCAGCTTGGTCTGAATGATGCTGAAGCCATGGAAATTTTACAGAAACAGCCTCCTGGGGTAGGAAGAATCTCAGTTTCTTTGAGGACATGCTTTTCCCAAATGTTGTGCTACCATTTTACACCCAAGTGTTGGACACAATACAGTAATGACCAAATAAAGATACAGTATGTTTTAGTGCATATAAATGACCAAGTAAAATTACAGTACGTTATAGACATCATGACGTTGTTCTGATTCCTTTTTGTATATGATCTGTATTTACTCTGGCATCTGTGATGAAGCTAAAACCATGTCCTTCTGCCTTCTCCACAACAGATATTTCTGGTTAGGAAATCTTCAAGGCTGCAGAAGAAAGTCATCTCTCTGCGTCTATCCAGTGACTGTGGGTCCTGCCTGAAAGAATTTCCCATAAAAGAAAGTACATACAGTAAGTTGTGAGTTACGTACTTTTCAGCTGTTCCTTAGGTACTTTTTCCCTGTAGGTTGCAGGAGCATTCACACTGCTGAAACCCACAGCAGAGGATACCCAAAGTTTTGCAAATAGTGTAATTGGCTGCCTGTGCTGCTCTCTGAGGTGGGCTCTGGGAATGGGTCCAGCATATTCTACCACAAGTTGAGCAGATACATAGAACCACTTAAGGCTGCTGCAACTGGAATGTTTCCATTATGTAACTTGCTGAATCCAGGATTAATCTATTTTTATGCCTAGTTGTCTTCTTAGAAATTTACACGTCTTTTGTAGAAACACAGTCTGTAATCCTGTTTGCTTTCCAATGAAATGTCCTTGCATTTCCTTGTACTCAGGGGACTGTTCTTGGATGCAACTTTGTCTTGAGCTCTCTGTCTGCAGTTTAGGTGTGGGATGGGTTGTTGGATTTGGTTTTGTTGGTGGTGAGTTTTGTTGTTGTTTTTCTTGCTTGTTTGTTTTGGTTTGGGTTTTTTTTGTAACAGGTAAATGGATTTTAACCCTTTAGAACTGTTTCTGTTGCAAGATCAATGATTTCTCTTTTTAATTCAAACTATATTTGTTCTTTCTTTTTTTAGTAGAAAGGACCAAATGTTGATGCTCTTGTCTTGAACCAAATGTTGATGCTCTTGTCTTGAGCCAATAATGCCCTCATATCTTTAGAAGGGAGGGTGTGAAAAATAGGTTTGAGATTTAGGAATGACAAAAGGAAGCTGCAGCTGGTGAGTGTATGTGGTGCTGAAACTGCAAGTGGAGCAAATATTTCATTTTTAACAAGAAAGAAAACTGGAGAAAATTAGGAACTATTTCAGTTAAACATCCCTGAAACAGAGAGTCTATTGTTAATTTTTATTTCTATTTGTAAACAGACATAATTTTAATTGAGTTTTTCCTTTTTTATCTCTCCCTCCCCTGCACCGAGGAACAAAAAGTTAATTCTATGTGTCTGGTTTTAGTTCCAGTTACAGGCAAGGCAAGGCAAAGAGAAGAGACATTTGTCAGTAATAGTTGATCTAAGTGTGGTCTAAAGCTCTGTTTATAGGCTTGTTATACTAATAAATTCCCATCTAGAAAATAATTATATACTGTCTTTCATGAACAAAATTCTTCCATCGGAGGGAAGTATTTAGTGATGGTTTTAGCCATTTGCCACAGCTGAGGTTTTAGACCAGAGGCAAAAGATCTGGATCATTTCATTCTAGGAGCTTCTTCTGCTTGGTCTGTGTAGTCAATGGATGAGATTTGCTACTGGCATCAGAGAGAGCCTGAGACAATCGTCATTATTACTGAGAACCAGTATCTGTATCAATAAGAAACAATGGTATCAAGTGGGGAAAAATGAAAGGCACTGCCTGTGTCTTCCTCTCCCCTTGTGCAAGGCAATGGTATGCAACAACTGTCAGTTTTTTAAGGGTTTTCAGGTTAAAAGGTTTTCTTGGAGTGAATGAAAATTTATCCCTTTAGGTTCTACACACCTAGGACAGAGACAGAAGAGTCAAATAGAATTCAAGAGGAGGAAATAAGAGATGTAAAATTAGCTATATTAGTGCACTGGGCAAACAAAGCCTCAGTTATTGATTTGTTGTCAATTAGCAAAACATTGTGCAGGCCGCATCACACTTAATCTGTTTTACAGGAATTAGACCATATGCTTGGAATACAAAAGCAAACCAGCCACCAAGATTATCAGTATATTCTTGAAAATGCCTTCAGCAGGAATATGTACTCCTCTATAGTTTTCTCTTAACCAAATAGTAGCCTGATGGTGAAAACTTACTAACTTCATGCTAAAATCTAAGATGTGTTTTATTAAACTGTTTTAAGAAACAGTGGATTAATGTGTGATTTTTTTCTTGTTACTTTCTTTGCAGCATTTTCCTTGGAGGGGTCTGGAATAAGTTTTGCTGATTTGTTCAGACTCATTGCTTTCTACTGTATTAGCAGGTAAGATGATGCTATGTTCCAAGTCACATCTGCTAGACTGTCTCAAGAAAAAGAGTTATGAAAACTTGGTTCAGCATGATATTTATGTTGCCAATCTGCAAATATTCCTGGGTAGCCTTAGAAGATAATGGTAGAAATCAGAGGTGAGTCTTGGAAGCAAGTCTCTCTGCCTTACTTCATCCTGATTATTGGGAGGCTGCTATGATTTTACCCACCCGACTGTGAGGTGGTGCCAAGCTGAACTTTACTTTAGCTGATATCTTGTGATGCTTTCTTAAGTGCTCCCTAACTCATTTAAAAACAACCACAAACTAGCTTAAAAGTCCATTTCTTGGAATTGCTGGTGAGAAGAATTTTTGGAGCATAATGGAAAAATATCAGAAATGTAGACTATGACAACTGGGAGATGCCAGTTTAAATGGTGAGCAATAAAACCAGCCTTGTCAGCTTTGCGGTTTATAGTTGCCAAACTTGTTTTCCAGGTAGAATGCAGAAAAAAAGTAGCTAGTATTTTTGTCTTTTGTTTTCAATTTGACTTCAGTTTACTGGTGAAAATTTCCAGACTGATGCTTGAGCCTTGTATGTATGCACAGACAGGACGCAACCAAACTGCGCCAGGTGCACATTTTCTGAAGGCAGCAGGGAGAGGCAGCTGTGATGATCTCGGTCCTTTTACTCTGTCAAGGCAGCAAATTCATGCTGACCATGTGATGATTTCTGGTATGGGATGCTCTTGAGCTGCTGTGTTTGCTGGTTTTCTTTGTGGTGGAGAAGCACCTTAGACCTCTTTGCTACAGCCTCTGTTTAGCTGAGCTGTACATGCATGTAATAAAAGCAGCATTGATACCACATGGGTAATTGGTCAGCACTCAGATGAGAAAAGAGCTGAAAATGCATTGAAAAGTATTTTAATGAGGAGATATTCCTTATCTTGTCACTCTTTCAGTCCTGCCCACTTGCCAGGCTCTGGTAAATTCTCTCTAAGTACCTACAGGATCATGCAGCAAACAGTGATTTCTTGGCATTAGTCTATCCATTTTTTTTCACTGAAGGTTCAAAGTTGCTTTGTGTAGACTAAAGGAGGCAGATAGGTAGGTATTGTGAAAAAGAGTCAGTACCATTTGGTACATCACAGGAAATCCAGGAGGATTTTCTAAAACCAGAGGGAATTTCTTGCAGCAGGTATCCAACCAGTTTTTATGAGAGTTTACCTATCTTTGAATTGAAACCGTGATGATGATCTGGACTCTGGATTTTCTGTGGTACTATGTAAAGTGCCTTTCAAATGCATTTTAGCTAGTGTATCAGTCTTGTGCATATGCTTGGCTCGAGTGTGAGTGGAATTCTGAGATCCTCTTTTTTCAAGTAGCTAACATAAAACATAGAGAATATTTATGTAATAAAGACCCACTATCTGTTTGTGCTATAGCAGATGGTTGGCTTGGTTGCAACCTTAAAACCAAAATTCACACTGACACTGTGTAGGTGTCTAATTTAGTCTTAATTCTATGGGTACTTCTACTACAGATGTGGCAGTTCAGCAACATTTAGTTAGAATAAAATTTTTACTCTGAAAACTGGAATAGCAGTCAACAGTGTATTCAGAAAGCAAGAAGATTTTTTGAAGTATAAAGGGCAGGTAACAAGTTTGCCTCTCACTGATCTGCTTGTAGAAGACCAGGTGTAAAAGCTTCTGTTGGAAAGGCAGAAAATACTGCATGGCTCTGTGGAAATGATCCTAGGGAACATCCTGGGCACTTGACTGTCATTTGCCCTTCATACCGCTCTGCAATGTAAAGGAGCCCTGGGGTTGGTAATGTAATATTTAAATGTGCTGTGTGTTTAAGGATCTTGCTACCTGCCACAGCCCAATAAGAAAATAATCAGAGATCAGCCACTGCCAGTGTTTTAAAAAAAAGGCTTTTAAAACTATGGATGTTACTGAAAACCATAATGGTTTTTCTCTTTGGAAAGCAGGGATGTCCTTCCATTCACACTGAAGTTGCCTCATGCAATTACTGCAGCAAAGACAGAAGCTGAACTTGAAGTGATTGCTCAGCTTGGACTGAGTAAGTACTTCTCTACATAGATGTCCTTCCCTGTAGCACTTCTGTAACATTGAAAAAATAGTCTGTGTCAGTAAATAGTTCATATTAGTTAGTGACTATATAAATTTCATTTAGAAAAGCAGTTTCTCCTATTTGGGAGGGCCAGACCTTCTTCTGGCCAAGGAATGGTGCTTTTCCTTCCTTCTGTGCCTTCTGTGATACTTTTGTGGTTGCTGTTTCTTTCTTCCTTCTTCTTCTCTCCCCGCTCTGGGCAGCCCTTGGGCAAAGCACATATCACAGTCCCCACATAGAAGTCTTCTGCTCCAAGACCTAATGTTGTCTGCATGCTCACATAGCAGGCACTGGCTTTATAATTTATTGTGAGGAGAGTGTAGAAACTGAGGTCTCCTGTTAAGAAAACTGCTCAGACTGACATAACTTAAAACTTCTGTTCAGACTGACATACTGGCAAAGTTAAAATGGTGAATTTTTCGATCAGGGCCTCAATGAAGTGGCATATTTAGAAAATGAGGAGAGTGTGTATATAGGACGTGTAGAATGTATCCTTGGGCAGGGGTTAGGTGAAATTTTTAAATACCAAAAGACAATGCAAGGACGTGTCCTTGCATGGCTTGGCTGCTTCAGCCAAACACAGGCTCATTGTAAAACATGCCTTGAGCTCAGAGGAGATGGATGCAAAGCCTGGTGGGATTTGCAACTTGGGCACCACCCAGATGAATCACGGAGCAAAGTGCTGAGTGGCCTCATTTCCTTTTCCAGAAAGGTTGACTGTCAGCAGTCTTTGTTGCAGTAGATTTGTTGATTGTCTTTGATTTTGAAAAGGATCCTCTCAGTGTTAGCATGAGGATCTCTTGAACTGTCTGGTGGGACTTGGCAGTAAAGCCATCCCTGGGTATATATTGCAGTGCTTTGCATTTTGGTTTGCTGCAGTAGCAATGCAATTAAAGGGTTTGTTTTGGAGAGGAGAGAAATTAGTTCTTCACTGCTTGGCTGCAAGTTTAGGGGTAATCAGGTGAAACTATTGATTATCATGGGAATAGAATCAAATACGGTACTATTGAGGTCAATGTTTAGAAGGCAATAAGAAAGTGGAAGGTCTGACTGGGATACGGTGTAAGGAACACAGTCTCCCAGTGACACATGGAAGCCTTAAAGTAACATGAGGTCAGTCTCTCTGGAGGGGACAATAATGATCAAGCTCTCCAGACTAACCACACTTTGTCACCAGTACCCCAGAGCACTGCGGCCTACTTGCTGCAGAATTAGTCTTGCTCATGAACAGTCTCTGCATTATGTGTGTTTTTTCTTTAGCTACTGCATTTGAAAGCTGAGGAGGAGATCGATGGATCGGTGTGTCTGTGTGGTTGCTGTATTTGGTATCAATTACCTGATATACACCAGATTAAGATCACAGTTTCCATGAGCTAAAAGCAGGAAACAAAGTTGAGATTTTGATAGAGGTTTAGGTGTCCACGTGCAGAAGAGCACACCAGAAAGGACGCCATTCAATGCTATGGACTCAAGAGAGGCCTAAAAACTCCCAACAGCCCTTCCTGTTAAGTGAGTTTTCTTTGCAGAAAATGAAGGCACAAAATCCTGTGATGTGTGAACACAGGGCTGTATCCCCTGTCAGAGACCTCTTGTGCCGTATGCTCAGAAGGAGACCTGCACAACTCAAGTCAGCAGCATGTAGTAGCCCAGCAAACCACATCAGGAGGAACTTTTGGTCAAGATTTCAAGGCTGCTGCCAACCTGTAAGGTTTCATGTGCTGAACATATGATTCTCAGTCTCTCTTGTGTTTCACCGGCAGCAGTGCTTATATAACGTGTGTTTGCAAGCAGCCAAGTG
This sequence comes from Donacobius atricapilla, assembly GCA_013397315.1. Lineage (NCBI taxonomy): Eukaryota > Metazoa > Chordata > Aves > Passeriformes > Mimidae > Donacobius > Donacobius atricapilla. The sequence goes on from WBMY01013818.1 coordinate 203,353, forward strand.
CCAGGCACAGGCACTGAGATCTGCAGGCAGGATGTGAAGTCATGAGGCTGGGAACACCAGCAACATGGCATGACTATGTAGAGAAGCATGCCTGTGCCTATAGACATTCTCTGGCCATGGCCTGTCACCACGGGCTGTTCCCTGTCTACTACCCCACAGGCAGGACGCAGCTGTTGGGCACGGACCTGTTGTGGATACTTGGCATTCATGCACTTGGGCCCAGATATCTGTTGCTCAGGTGCCTCCAATGAGCCATCTTGACATACTATGGGAAATGGACCATGTCAAGATTAGCAAATCTTAGGTAAATCTCCCTCTGGTATTCTGCCCTTGTTTCAGCATGATTGCTGCCCTTAAGGGCATATCTGGTTTCAATATTCATACCTTCAGGAACAGATGCTCTTGCTTGCACAAATGTGCTGACAGGTTGCTGGGATAAATGCAGAGGCTGCAGCTGCAACTTGCTGGTGTAGCATAGGTTTTCCATGCTGCTGGTGAGGGACTGCACACGGGGTCTCTTTATGTGTCACTGCATGTCGGTTCTCAGGCAAACTGTCACCACAGCAAAGGCAGGGTAGCAGGCTGGTGCCCTTATTAGACACTTAAACACTTGGTCTACATAGCTAAAGGTGATGTGTGCATCCATCACAGCAAAATGTGAGCTGCCTTTTCATGTATAGTTTCATGCGTTCGCTATGTAAAGAAACCAAACCAAGATACTTGCAGAGTTTCCGTAAGCGGCCTTTATCAGCTGGTGTCAATCAGCTTAACTATTGCCTTTAATGCAGTGAGTTTATTAATACCAGCTGAGAATCTTGCTTTATTTCTTCTGAGTGAGATGGTAACGAGCAGTTTGCATTCATTTCAGTCTCAAGCCAGTAAAAACTATTCTGTTACTGTCTCCATTCCTTTCTTTGATTCTCAGTTTAATTTTAAGCTTAGTGGGCTAAATGGAAGCTATGCATTGGCCATGGTATTTATCAAGGAGTAAGAGCAGCCGTAGGAGTGTTGCATGCAGTTATGTCTTGTGGTGCTTTAAGACATTCATTTGGAATTTTTTCCCCCTTTGAATTAATAAAATCTTGCCTAAATTTTTTGTTACTGTAAACTGGTGTTGTTGAGCTGAATGTTCTGAAAGCCATCTGCATGCTGTTTTGCATTCTTACGTTAATGCAATGATGATTTTCAGACTTTTGGAGCTCCCTGGCTAACAGCAAACTCCCGGATCCTTCACCTCCCTGTAGGCCTGTGCCTCTGGACAGTGCTCGCAAAGACTCACGCCAGCTCTGCCTTATAAATGGAGTGCATTCTATACGAACCAGAACGCCTTCAGAGCTGGAGTGCAGCCAGACCAACGGAGCGCTGTGTTTCATTAATCCCCTCTTCTTAAAAGTGCACAGCCAGGATGTCGGTGGAAGTCTGAAAAGGCAGAGCCCTAGAACTCAAGACATGAATGGCGCAATGAGGACTCGCTCCCCCCCGCCCCGGCCGCCACCTCCTGCTATTAATAGCACACTCATGAGCCCACAGATTTCCAGGACTATAAAGCAGGCAAGCATGCCAGAAACAGTCAACCATAAGAAGGAGAGAGGCTTGGATTTGCTGCATAACAAGCCCACCCCGATTCCGCCTCCTCGGCTAAAAAAGCAAGCTGTGTGCTCCGAGGCAGACCGTGCCTCCAGCAGTGTGGCGGCGGTCTGGCCTGGCTCCGTGCGCATGCCCGAGGCAGCCGCTGTTCCAGGTGAAACCCTGCCTGAGCCGGCTCCAGCAGCTCCCAAAAAGACGCCGGCTGCCATCTCTGAGTCACACATCCCGTGGAATGGAGGCCGGCAGAGACTGAGCGACATGAGCATTTCCACCTCCTCATCAGACTCGCTGGACTTCGATCGGAGCATGCCTCTCTTCGGCTATGAGGGGGACACCAACAGCAGCCTGGAGGACTTTGAGGGGGAAAGTGACCAGGAGAGCATGGCGCCTCCTTTGAAGCCCAAGAAGAAAAGAAGCAGTTCGTTTGTTCTCCCCAAGATTGTGAAATCTCAGCTACGGAAAGTCAGCGGAGTTTTCAGTTCCTTCATGACCCCTGAGAAGAGGATGATTAAGAAAATTGCAGAGATGTCCCGGGACAAACGCACCTATTTTGGATGCTTAGTACAGGACTATGTCAGCTTTCTCCAAGAAAACAAGGAGTGCCATGTTTCGAGCACTGATATGCTGCAAACGATTCGTCAGTTCATGACCCAAGTCAAGAACTATTTGTCCCAAAGCTCCGAACTTGATCCCCCAATCGAATCACTGATTCCTGAAGACCAAATAGGTAAGAAACACTGTGTCCTGTGTTTTGGGGGAAGGTGAAAATGTGTAATCTGTGTTTATAGTTACAGTCTTTGTCCAGTTCAGAAAGGTGGGGCTAACTTGGCTAGTAGAGCTTGAGCCACCGAGTATTGGAGTCTTAGAACAGCCTCCCCTCCCCACCTCAAATCACCCTGTTGGCTCGGAATGATTACTCTAGGAAGTTATTTGTAAGAAGTTATCCTTAAAACAGGGCAATGTGGACTTTTTACCTGTTATTATTACTTTTATCTGCTGTACTGTTAACTATAGAGAATCCTTTATTTGCTGGCACACATGTATTTTTCTCTGAATTGGGTTGACATAGTTCTCAATGTTCGGTCTAAAACTGCCAAATCTAACCTACAAACTAACCTACTGCCAAATCTAACCTACAATCTATGGATTGTAGCTATAGAGCTAGAATTTATTCAAAATCAGTGACATTTAAGAGCAGAGAGACATTTTATGACAACTTAGTTTTGAAATAAACCTCATTCCTCCAGACATTCTTAGTCACTTCTAGCAAAGCTGTATTATCCCTGCACTTGAAACTAAATTAGAAGATCTGTAAGAGTTTTAGGAAACAAATGTGTGCGAGAGAGAAGGGCCTGCTGATCTCTAGTTTTCTGTACATCTCTTAGATGTGTTTGCGAGTGGTTATGGATGAGCTATATGTTAGAATATATGTTTTAACAGGAGAGAGAGATTTGCATCTCCAAGAAAGTGAAATCATTGTTACTGCATAAATCTAGCTGCCTCTCTTGCAGAGTCTGAGCAGTGTTTGTAAAAGGGCCTGTAAGCCACATTCAAGAGGTAAACACGCCTCAGGGCAGAATACTTTCCTTGTTAGCTCACATCAGTCCTAATTTGCTTGTTTTTCTCCATTCCCCAGTGTCCCAACAGTTGGCTCAGTGCAAAATTGGCAGATACTTATTTTCCTGGGACTAAAGAGTAATTTTATATTGACATTCTGTCTGTCCTTGACCAAGAGGAAGTATTCTCACGTAACCTCAACTTCATTTACACAAAGTCAAGCAAAAGTCTCAAGGGTTGCGAAAGCAATTACAAAAGTGTGAAGAGTGTCCCTAATATTGAGACAGGTAATATTCTCACTATATTAATAAAGAGAATATTATCTGTCTCAGTACTGGGGACACTTCACATTACATGGAAGAAAAACCACCAAATTCAGCAGGGTGTGCGGGCGCATTTTTGCCTGCATTTCTGTAGAGTGCTGGATATTTGACAAAGCAATACAGATGGAGTTTGGTTGTAATTTTGTGAAAGCCTGGTTTGTTGTGTACTTTTCATTTCACAGGGTTGTGGTTTAATTGGACTGTGGATCTCCCAAGACTGCAAAAACTGTCATCTGCTATTAAATGTTTCAGACTTTGGAGTAGCATAAGCTATGAAATACAACAACTAAAACTGCCCTGGTTGTCTTCAGCGACAGAAAGTCTGGGTTTGATCATGTGACTAAACTCAATTAATTTATCAAGTGGGCTGGTTTAAGCAAAGAAAGAACTTGCTTTTGAATCATCTACTGTCTTTGGCTTGAACCAGCAAACAACTGCAGTGAATCAGGAGCATCAGATGTTGCTGATCTAAGCAGATAACTATGTGACAGCAAAATTTAGTCATCCCTATGGAGAGCTTTTTATGAAATAGAGCCCTGCCTGTTGTCCACAGTTTTCCTTGACTATTTCAATATGGCATTGCAGCCCAAATTTTAACTTTGTGAGTAGTCGTTTATCCTCTGTCATCAGTTCACAATTCTGTGGTGCAGTTTTTTCCTCTGTGTCAGCCTGGTGCCCTCTGTGTGCTTCTGGGATAATACTCCTCCTTTCTGAGTCATTCAGACTTCTCTTTAACCTTCTTTTGTCTCCTGAACTTCTGTAGGTGCTGGAACAGCACCCTCAGGTTTAGTGAAGCCCTTGGTGTTTGGAACTTCTTCCCGCGTCTCCGTAATGATCTTTTTGATTGTGTAGCTTTTCTTCTAGAGCTGCATCATGGGACTCTTGCAAGCAAAAGACTTCTGCAGCTGATCTCTTAAGCTTCTCAGATAGGGTCCCATCAAATTGTTGAACTTCTGCAAAATCATTGGGAAAATATGCTTCAGGGTTTCTCATTAGTCCTGACACATGCCTCCTAACCTTAGCACTGTAGGCTGTTAACCCTCCCTGAGGCAATGGGACTCCTAGTGTTGGGACAGAATCAAGAGTAAGGCACGTGGCTCTTTATTGTTTAAGGATGAATGCAATTTATTTTTTTAAAGACATCCTCAATTTTATTAAAAGACAACCTCAATTTGTATCCACAGACTAAAGACTGGTCTGAGGAGACCCTGATAGTCCAGAGCTGCTTGATCAGCAAATGTTTGGGAGTTTTTGTTTGTTTTTTCATCTTTTCCTGGCTTTGTACAGAACAGAGTCAAGTTGAATGTTGTCTCTTTGCCAGGTGGGATCTAACATCTGGTATCTGAACAACTTCAGTCTCAGTGCCCGAATCTGACCCTGAACCAAAAAATGACTGGTTTAAACTGTTTGTCAGTAAGATACTAACTGATCATGTGGGAACATGCCTAAACAATACTATCTATTACTTGTTTTGGTATTTCTAATATGTTAGGGATATTTAAATGCTGAATGCTAAAGAAGCTTGGAGAGAATGTGTTGGCCTCTCTTACTGGCGGTCCATGCCTTGCTGCGGGACCTTGGGTCTGTACAGAGGAGTTACAGGCTGACTGTACGTACTAATTAACTGAAGCCCAGGACTGACCCCCATGGTACCTCTCTTCCAGTGTTTGTCTTGTTTGACAGTCAACCATGGATACTTGGGGTCTCAGTGCAGTATTCTGTGCACCTGTTGATGGACCCTGCTTATGGTTATTATGGCTAGGAAGTATTTCCCTTGTTTGTTTATATGGAAGGTGCACAGTATCAGGCCTATGGATCTTAAAAAGGTTAAGTGGCAGCCCATCCCAGATCGCCTCTTCTTTACTAATCCAGTTATCCTCCTAAAGGAACTAGAATGATATGTCACCAGATCTGCTTGAAAAACTCATGCCAGCTGGTTCTTCCACTCTGTTACTCTTTAAGTGCTTGTACATTTGTTCTGGTGTCCTGTCCTTCATTGTTGCATCTTTTTATGTTGAGTTTAGTCTTACAAACACATCCCTCAGTGCACCTCCTTTCACCACAGGAGTGGTGGGACACGGCAAGTAGGACACAGTGGTGAAAGCACTGAGCAGAGGCAGGGGACCAGGTTCTTTTTCTGGACATTCCTTGGATTTCCTTTGTGACTTTTTCCCTGCTTCTTTTCTTTCCTGCTACTTCAAGAGAAGGTAAGTGCTTACCACACAACTATAACATGAGTTCTAAAATAACCCAGAACTGCTTAAAGCAGAACACACCTAGCACAGGTAGCTGTGTGATTCCTTGGTGTGCTTTTGTGTAGGTCAGATGAGGGGAGGCTTACCTTTCATCCCTAGTTGCTAGGTCTCTGCCACCACTTCCCGTACATCAACCACCTCAGTCCCACCTGTGTTTTCAGGGTTGTGCTGATTATCAAGGAATGTGAGTTGTGTGAGATCTTACTTTCAAGTCTTGCTCCTATGGATGAGATTGCCATGTCTGCACCCACCAAAAAATGGATGCTTGGCCATCACGCTGTGGTATTCCAAAGCAACTTTCTGCTTTCAGCTCCCAGGCAGAGTGACCTATGCAGGACTGTGACTTTTTTGTGGTGGTTCTCAGGCTCACTCAGTCTCCTACTGACCCCTGATTTCCCTGATGAATGGTTTGGCCATGGTAAACAGGGCTTGAGTGTAAATCCAGGGACTGGAATGTGACCATCATCTCAGTGGAGCAACAATAGTTGATAAGGTAGCAGGGAAATGGAGAGCCTGGAGAAGGTGAGAGCGTGCCTACAATTTGAGGAAGTGCGGGTTGTAAGGAGGCTGTGTAAGGACACTAGGAATGACTAATATGTTGTCCTGTCTAGATGCAGACTTGTGTAGTTGGCAGCAAAACAAAAATAGCATGTCAGCACAGGATACAGATGTGTTTCCACAAGTCACAACGAAACTAGCTGCCTGGCCTTTACAATTCATTTATCAAAGCACTTCCAGTTCCCATTTTGAGACTACGGGCTAATTATAAGCATTTCAGGAATGATACACAGTGTTCAACTCAAATTATATTCAGTTTAAAAAAATATATCTGAAGAGTGTCTTTTTTGGTTTTGGAATGATAAGCATCCTGGGATGATATTTGAAAACATGCATCTGAAGTAAACAGAATTTTTGTTGCTGATTTGGATCTTAAAAATATAGAGAGGCTAAGGTAAAGAATCAGTCCTCAATTTACAACTTAGATGCTGATTTGCCTGGGAAATCCTCATATACTTTTTTGTGGCCATTACAAGCCAAACAGTGAAAACTGCTGCTGGCTGAGAATTGGTTTGTGGGATCTTACTCAAAGACACCTATATCTGAAAGTGGCCAGAAGCAGCAATGCTGAAGAAAGGGTCGCTGGCTGGATGGTCTGGCCCCAAATATGCTCATAGGTGCCGTGACACTGAATATTGTTCTAAGACTCAGATTACAAGAAGTGCTGTCCCACCAGGCTTTAATAATAATATAAATTTTTTGTAAGCCTTGTATTTGTTAGGATACATATGGGTATTACTGTTGACTGTCAACAAAACAGTCCAGCCCTTATCAATCATGTTGCTGTTAGCCTCACCAGCTTGTTAGATTTTGCCACTTTTTCATTTGAGGGCAGAACTCAGTGGTTCTTATGTGTGTGCCAATAGTTCATAAAGAAGAAGAAAAGATTGTGTGTTGTTTTGGGGTGCTTTTTATGTGTGGTTTGGTGGATTTTTGTTTGTTGTGGTTTTTTGTTTTGCTGTGCCTTTGAGCTTTGAGCACAGCCACGAGTTAGGTGATTCCTTCCTCTGTGCTGCTTCAAAATTATTTCAAGTTTCCATAGAAACTGTGGAATATGATAGGGTAAATTTCAAAGCAATTTCCAGGTACTGGTTTTGGAGCCTGTGACAAATTGCAAATGTGAAAGAAACTTCTTTGCCATCTTGCACAGCTGTAAAAGTCTGCATCGTTCATCTGTGGAAGTGGCACTGCCTTTCAAAGGGTTGAGGGCAAAAGCCCTGAGCCTTCCACTACGAAGAACGAGCCTGGCCCCAGCCAAGGATTGGGGCTCTGGGGAGTAATTTTCTCTCCCAGCAGCATCCAGTTCCTGTGGGATCTGGAGAGGCACTGCTTCTGCCTCCTATTCCTATAGAAGATCAGTCACATACAGAAACACACTCAGTTTCCCGAGGCTCCTGTGAACAAATGTGGTGATGACTCCTCGTTATTGAGATGAAGGATGGCTTGTGCTCAGTATTCATGTGCATAACATCCATTGGAAGCCTGTGAGAGTTCAGCTTTCACGGGGATAGAGTTCTCTCACTTCGCATGATGTTTAGCAGCACCAACTGCTTTAATAAACAAGACCAGGTGGTTGGAATGCACACTGCAGAGGTGTTCCTCTTACCAGCAAAGCTGTTGGTGTTTTTCCTATTTTAAAAAATCAGGTAGAACAAATAGAGTAAGTTGAATTGTCAAAAAAATAGTCATCAGTGAAGACAGCAAGGAACGATTTGTATACTCTAGAAATTTAGTTAGCCAAAGTACCCGTGGGTTAGACTCACGTTTTTCTTAGTGGAAAATAGTTTCTGCAATTGTTTCTGCCCCATGAGCCCTGAGGATTTGCTTTGATGGCAAGGAGAGGCAGTTTTTGTCACTGTGCAGAAGGATGATGATTCTATTTACCTGGCTGGTTTGGTGCTGATTGTTTGGTTCTACCAAGTACACTAGATAAGGATCAGTCGTTTGAAGTGTTGCTACTTGCTAATGTTGCTAATTGATGGCTCTGGTCCGGTGGGAAGTTGGATCCTGGCCACTGTGTGAGAGGCCACCAAGAACATGTCTCAGACTGATCATGCCTTTTCTTGTGCTTTTACTGACAAACACAGAAAAAATGCTACATACGAAGTAAAGGCACCATAGGAGGATGAGTGTGTGCATGAAGGGTGTTTTATGTGGGAAAGAGAGGCATGGAGACCCAAAAGGAAAAAGGGCTGGATGCAAGGATAAGATAAATAAAAGAAAAAAGCAAGAAAACCGAATAATGCTTGTTTGGAGAGCATGTGGGTGTGTGTGTGAATCCCAAGCCTTAGAAATAATATGTAATTTTAAAAAAGGGGGGGGGGAGGGGAGAGTAGGGAGAAAAGAAAGAGCCTGTAGTCTAAAAAAACCACAGAAAAACAGGCAAAGAACCTGGGATGGGCATGAGGTTTAATGAAACTTTAATGAGTCACCGTTACTAACAAGAATGTCCACTGCTAATTTGTGTAAATGTGTGACCTGGCTGTGACACAGCCTCTCCTCTGTCTGCTCTCAATCCTTTTGTTCCTCGGTCCATTTGCCTGCTCTAGGCTCTGGTCCTGCCGTATTCGCCTGTGAGGCTGGCACAGGAACATTGTTCCCCACCACGGTAGGCATAACCGACGTAACCTCATACTTAATGTAAACTATGTTGCCATGGGTATACTGGGAAAGGAAATCAGCTTTTAAAGTAAAAGTTTGCAAAGGAAATGTTGAGCAAAGAGCTTTCTCTGTTGACACAGTCCATACTTTGAAAACGGAGAATGAGGGTTAAAGAACAACTGGAGCAGAACAAGAATTAAAAATAAGCCCTGAAGTTAGCAGTTACTGTGTCGTGTGCACTCGGTTGCCAAAGAACTTCGAACTTGATGACAAAGCTGTATATATGCTTGTGTGATGAAATCTGAAGCTGGACAAACACAGCTTGGTTTTCATTTATAGTTTAAAGCCTGTAATCTGTCCGGATTCATAAAGTTCCTGACAAAGTTGAGCCAAGTTTTAGGAAATCCTCTTTGAGTTACAACTTCAAATGAAAACTATGCAAAAAGGACAGGCTTTAATGCCCAAGGAGACAAAAATTATGGGTTTGACTGTGTTTTACGTTAAGTTTGGGAGTTAAAGTCTAAACTTAAAGTAAAATAAAACTTGCATATACCGACCTACAAAAGAAGAACTTTAATATACCCACAGATTTTTTTTTTTTTTAAACTATCCGTAGTCTGTCTGTGTGGGTGTGGGGATTTTATTTACCACATTGCCAGAAGTGACACTGGAAACAGATTCTGCTCTGCCTCTTGTTTTCATGTTAACAAACATCTGGAAACTCAGCTTGTGTAATAAATGGGCCTTAGAAAGTAGGTTTTGCTCTACAGGATCTCTTTAGGGAATGGTTGTGTTAATGCTGGCTCTGCTTTAGAGGGGAGAGGGAAGTCAGCTGGATTTGTGTTTTCCTGTTGCAGATGTTGTGCTGGAGAAGGCCATGCATAAGTGCATTCTGAAGCCGTTGAAGGGTCACATTGAAGCGATGTTGAAAGAGTTTCACACCACGGATGGTTCCTGGAAACAACTGAAGGAAAACCTGCAGCTGGTTCGGCAGAGGAATCCTCAGGAACTGGGCGTGTTTGTTCCGACACCAGACTTTGTGGACGTTGAAAAGATTAAAGTCAAGTTCATGACTATGCAGAAGATGTATTCACCTGAAAAGAAAGTCATGCTGCTACTGAGAGTTTGCAAATTGATTTACACTGTTATGGAAAATAACTCAGGTATGGTGCTTCTGGTAGTTCAAGTTCACTGGTATTTCATACCTGATGTTGTCTTTTCGAGGAATCAGCCTATCTCATTCTGCAGACAGGTCTCCTGCTGAAGCTCTTGTAGCCTCTCCTTGCACTTTTGAGAGGAATTCTTCGTCTCTGCTTCTGAGCTGCCGTCTCTGAACTATTTGGCCACACATCTTAAAAGCTCAGTCTGAAGCAGAGTTGTCATGGGTGGAGTGGGAGCTTCACACAAAGTTAATTAGAGAAGCCCTCCCATGGTGCAGGAGCTGGATTCAATCTTAGCCCAGACTTTGTCAATGGTTTAAAATCTAAGGAATTATAGGAGTGTGATTGAACCCTTGTACAACTTGGTCCTACAGGATTAAGGATGGCAAACCTTTTATAGTTACATAAAAATTATGTAATTATGAATATAGTTACATAAAAACTATGAATTATTTATTATGAAAAATGATTAGAAAAAATATATTAATCTGAATTATTTACTACACAGTGTAGAAGTAAAAACTACTAGTATAGTCTAATATATTATAATGCACTATATCAAAACAATTATGATAAAGAAGTTATATTAAAGCTAGCAAAACGACTCAAAACAATTACTGAGTAGAGATTGATGTTTCGTACTGAGATTGACGACCAGGGGGGGCAAATCTCTTGTTCAGCCTCCAGGAGTGGGGAGGAGTCTCCACACACACTCCAGGAAGGGCTGTATTAGAAGATCCTGCCGTTTGAAAGCAGGACTGGACTTCTAGAGTACAAAGTGATTGACTGTCGGCCAGATGTCTCCATGCCAGTTGTGTCAGCCTCTGTGTTTTTTTTAGATAACGATACTTTACTCTATTTGACACATTGCTGTGGGGATGTTTAACTTTGGGGGTTGATGAGTCAGACTGGATTTAGCATAATTCAACACCAAAAGCAGCATGACACAACTTCTTAGTTCACCGCTGATAGCTTTGCAAAATAGGGCATTGTTTTACCTCATTCCAGGCAGAGCATCCTACAGATGTGATGAAGTTGAAAAAGAGCAGCTTGCTTTAATGGTAGGCTTTTGAAGTTGCCTGGCAGAAAGGCTGTGCTGTGAGCCTTGAATTTAACACTGATTCTAAATGAGTATTTTTCTGCAAATTGTAATAGAGGTAATGTCGCCCTGATTTTTTCAGCCTTCTCTTCTGTTTCACAGTGTCATGTTTTGGGTTCTTGTTCATGCTCTGGTCTGTAAACACTAACCAATGTTATTGTAGTTTCAAAGAAAGTTTTCATTCTTGTTCTTAGAGATATGGACAGCTGATGGACAGTTGTCTTAACCAATGGGATGGGGAGAGGTATCAAACTTCTCCCCCAATCCCTGGCCTTCGTAGAAATACTATATAATGGAGTCAGATTCTTTAAAATAAACTTAGTTTGTAGTTCATGCCTTCTGATCAAAGTGTGAGTGTGTGTTTGTGTGTGTGTGACGAACTGCCTCAGAGGTAACGCTGTATATTTAGCTATTGTAATTCAATAGCATGTATGCAGTATGACAACTACAATGGTTTTGTCATAATGGGTGGAGAAAAGCAGCCTCTAATCCAGTCTTTTTTGGCTTGCTGTGCCACTGAATATTCTCATTTGGGCACTTTCTGTCATGCTTTTGGTACAGAAATGCCATCTATTTCTGCACTGTAGAAATATAGGAAATAGGAATCCAAAAGTGCCTCTGAAACCTAAATACTGAAATGGCACTACAGACCAGTCAAGACCTGCTGGAGCAGTCAGTGGTCCAAAATGCTGTGCTGGATAGCATGAATTTATAGGTGCAACTCTGACATTCTCTCTTGCACACTGCTGTGACAGGTCTTGAGCTAAGGTGTAGCAAAGCTGTGATAGTGGGAGAATTTTTTTTTTTCCTCTAAGTGAATATAAGCTGCTGCAGGTTCTTGGCAGTTTTCTTTCTGAGGAAGCACTGCATATGCAGCTGGGTCTGGTGCAGATCAAGACACCTACACTCTTTGGAGATTTGAGATGAATGGTGAAACCTTGTGGCTGTTAAAGCCTCCCAGGTACTTCTACAAGATTTAGGACTGACCTCTTGCCCAGCTTATTATAGCGTTTCAAAATTCTGCATTTTAAAAGCAGATGTAAGGATCTTTGCCTGAAGTTCTGTAAACTCCTCTCTCCGTACTGTGACATTATTGCATTGAGTAAGGTATTTCCAGTATGCAGAAGGAGAATACTGAGAGGCTGCTGCTGGTGAAGTGCTACACTGGGACACTTGGGCTAAGATGTGTCAAGTGCTCAATGGCCTGTCTTGTTTTGTCATGTGAAGTTTGTTAAACATGGCATTGAGCCAGCAGCTGTTTGAGTATCTATACTCCCCACCAGATAAATGTGGTAGCTGGGACGTGTGCCTCAGCTGGTGTCACATGAGTTTCACCAGAGTTGTAAGCTAGCTCCTGCTCTGGGCAATTCTGAGTGACCAACGCATCCATTCTGCAGTGAGCACCGTTTTGCCAGACGCAGCAATTTGGCCACATAGAGATGTCTGAAGAGAAAGTCAAAATGCAGGAAAAGTGCCAAGAGCACAGATGGCCCTAGGTACAGCAGTCTTTGTGGATCACTGTCACTCCAGGCCCTTATAGTCTCTCCCCATCTTTCTTGTAGGCTCCCTTCAGGTACAGAAGGCCTTGCTCACTGGTGTTTCTGACAATTATCTGTCAAGGAAATTAGTTGAGTTTTCTTGTCAAATCTAATAGGCTTTTATATACAAGTTTCTCTGCTGTGGGATTCATACTCAGAGACTGGTATTTGTGTCTGGATGCTTCCAGAAAGTGGATGCAGTCCCTTAGATGCATAAAGAAAATGCCTGTTCATCACCTCTTAGGCAATGTGCAGATGAAGGTCCAGCCAGACTGGCATGGCAGCCTTTTCACCAGTTCACCAGTTGAGCTGGTGCCAGGGTGAGCCCAGTCTCTAAATTTCCCTTGCATGCCTCAAGGTGTGCATCATAAGATTTGTGCTTGTTTGAAGGACAGGATTGAGCTGGTCTCCTGTGCACTGAGTGTCAGGTGACATTCTTTTTCCTGCACATTGGTGACTTTAGGGGGTTCTGGAGTAATACAGACATGCTGGGTAGAGAAGGCACAAAAGAGTGCTTTCCTTTCAAACATGGGAACTAGTAAAATAATGCGGTTTGTCTCTCACTGCCTGTGTTCCCTTCAACCCAGGGAGACTGTATGGAGCTGATGACTTCTTGCCTGTGTTGACGTATGTGCTTGCCCAGTGTGATATGCTGGAGCTGGATACTGAAATTGAATACATGATGGAGTTGCTGGATCCATCCTTGCTGCATGGAGAAGGTAATCTATTTATTTTTACTAGAACTGCCTGAAGGACTAGTGGGGGGTTGTTATTCCTTGTAGCACTGTTGCTGTTCCCCTTGTTTGAGTAGGAATCCTATGAAGGGGAGACCTAATGACAGTGATGTTGATAGTGTAACAAGAGAATGTCATCATCATTTCCACTGCTGGGGAGTTTGCAGAGTACAAGCCCCAGCGGCCTGAAAATCTGCTGCTGTGTATTGCTTTGTGAGCAAATACATTGTTTCCAACCCATTTTGACTCAGCAGGCAAACATATGCACTGTGCAGGCCCCAAAGAGCCGTGGCCTTTTGTGACTGAAAATTTCCTGAGGGGATTTATGGGGCAGCAGCATTCAGCAAATTGTGAGGCACATAATGAGACTTGGGTAAGGTGCTTTGTGAAAACTTCTGGGGGACTTCTCTGCACCTTTGTGGAAATGCTTTTGAGAATATTGTCCCCTTTTAGTGATCTTTGCTTCTTCCCAGGATTTGCCTCTCACAAAGTATTTTAATGAGCCCTAGCAATATGTTTCCTAAGGCATTTCTTGAATGAGGGCTAAAGTGTGCTAGAGGCAAGGAAATCTGCCTCCTTGCTGTTTCCATGGTAGTATTTTTAATGAAGACATTTTCTGCAATGCCCTGGTAGGCCCCAGAATCTAAAAGGTTTATGAGGAAGTTTGAAGGTTCTTGCAGCAAAGCCTAGCTGTGTGTTTAGGTATATGTGTGTGTTTCCTGTTCCTGCTATATCCTGGCTTTCTGAAATTGCCATATCCTCTTGCATGCCAGTATGCTTGGGAGAATTCATGCCACGGTTCCTCCAATTTGGCACTAGTCTGTTTTTCACTTGGTGTACAGAGCATCCTTGAGTGCATTGTTAGGAATCTTAGCATGGAAAATACTTGAGATGTGAAGCTGGAGATCATTAACATGCTTGAAAAGCAGAAAGGTTTACTGGACTATTAAGTCTTGTTTTGAATGCAGCAGAGAAAGTCTTGTCTATTGGCTGGGCCTGTCATTGGCACTTGCTCAGCTCTGCTGTGCTGAAAAAATTGTGTAGTGCTTTAGGGTTGTACATTTCAACTGTAATAATGTATTGTCCAATTTGTCGAATGAATTTTATGTGTTCATCTTTTTGCAAAGCTAAAGGCTGAGAGAGGATGCTGTCAATACTACAGAAAATATTACTGTGGGCATAGAATGCTCTTTGAATACCTCTGAATAGATTGTGCTGTCTCTTAGCTGAACACTCCCACCCAAATAGTTGACTTCAAAAAGAAAAGACAGCACATCTTTTGCTTTTCCTGGTTGCTGAGGACTGTTACGTCCTGTTAATACTCTTTTACTTCGTGATCTGCAGCTTCTTTTGTACGTTGGCAACTCTGTTGTGGCTTTAATTTGTTCTCTACTCATGTAATAAAGGGGGAGTATGCAGGACTGTACACACCATCTCCTGAACTAGTTGGACATTCTGGGGAATGCTATGAAGGTGATAGATCAGTAGTTGTTTTAAAAACAAAGGTAAATTCTTTGGGACGATTCCAGAGTTCAAGTCTCACGCTCAGTTGTTGCTTCATTGCCACTGAGGGTGCTGGCTTTTAAGTTGATGAACAGTGTTAGATTGTTTTTTACTTTGTTTCAACAGCCATGTTTATTTCATCCACCTCTGAAGCTTGGGGAGAAACCAAAACACTATTAGAAAATTGTTTAGAATAAAGCTGGTGTTCCAAGAGTGGAGGAGTAAACACTCAGGAGTAAAGGAGTGACAGGAGTCATTTAAGGACATGGCTTTCCTCAGCAGGAGCAGACCCAGCCATGGGCACCACTGTGTAATATGGAGCACATGCAACCCCTTCATGTCTCTGAGAACGCACACTCTCCAGTGTTGTGCAGGCCAGGGAGGGTTTCCCTTTTGTGGGTAAATATTCTGGCAACTTTCATATCCGTGTTTGGTGCTCAGTGCCTCTCTGTGTGTATTTATGTATCTCAAAGAAAATTGCCTGTACTTGTGACTGTGACCGTGACCACTCTAAGTTCTTCCCCTGCTGTCCTTCACAGGAGGCTATTACTTGACAAGTGCTTATGGAGCACTTTCCCTGATCAAGAACTTCCAGGAAGAACAAGCTGCCCAGCTGCTCAGTTCAGAGGCCAGAGATACTCTCCGGCAATGGCACAAGAGGAGGACAACGAACAGGACAATACCTTCAGTTGATGATTTTCAGGTAGAGCTTAGGGCTGAAATAGAAAATGGGATGATTGTGTTGTTGGAAATACCCATTTGCAGGTATGATTCATAGCAAATTCCCTTGGGGACACAAGTGGAGTGAAATAGTGCTGAGATTACGGCTGGCAAATTTGCCTCGGCAGCAGGGTCTTCGCACTTTTTATCAGTTTCATTACGATGGTCTGAGGAAAACACTAAGTAATAGAGCTTTCTTACCTGCCCTTTTAAGTCATGTAAAGCAAGGACAAATTGCACTGTATCTTAGATTCAGCTTTTTTGCACTGTTTATTATTCAAAAGATCAAATCCAGATTTCCAGGGGTATAAACCAGCCCAGCTGCCCAGTAGCCAGTGGTGACATAAGGCAGGTAGCAGAGAGGAGAGGTGGGAGAAATGTTCCCTGACAGTTTTGAAGTTTAAGCAGGCACCAGAGTTCTGTAATATGGATGTCCTCATGTTTGTTTGTGTTTTGGTTTGGAGTTTTTGGTCCCCTGTACTGCTCTTCCAGAGTAGGGCAGTACCTTCAACTGGAGAGTAACAAAGCGGTGGTTATCACTTCATCTTCTGAAAGCAAGCCTGCATCTCTTTCACCTGCTTTGGGCTGACTTAAGGGGCAGCAGCTTGTGCGCTGAAAGAGGGAGGGTGTTGGAAGCGGGAAGAGAGGATTTACTTCTTGGAGTTCAGCTGTCTGCAGTTAGGAAGAGGAGAAGCGAATACAAGCAATTCCAGTGCCCAAAGCCCGTCCATCTCCCTGGGATCCACGTTCTGTTCTGCTGGACCTGTATGTAAGTTCCAGATTCCAGCAGCTGGAGTCATTGTTCTTTCTGGCAAAGCTCTGCACTTTCCATTGGAGCATCCAGCACCTTGTATTTCTGCTTGGTGAGGAAATGACAGAAGATTCTTTCTGCAGGATCTTGTAGGAAGTTCCATCTTCTCTTTCTCTGCAAATGAACTCAGTCCAGGCTCAATGTTCACTTGGATGCAGGAAGATGCAGGGGGCAGAGAAGAGCTGTCATCGAGTGTGTCCAGTGCTTCCCCTGCTGTTTTCTCTTTCAAAAGAGCACCTCGAATCAGTGGATCCCACAACCCCCAGGATACGCTTGGCACAAATGCAAGCGTTTTGCTTTTATCTGCTCAGAACAACGGTTTTCTCTCTTCTCTTTCTGAGTCTTGCAGTCTTGAAATGGAGCACTTGCCCTGCAACCAGCCTGGAACACACCTGCAGCTCCAGTCATCTTTCTCCCAGGGAAGCAGGGTGTGGTCATGGCGTTTCTGTGCTGCAGTCTCACAGCCTTGCTGGCTCTTAAGTCCTGGAGGCTGTCATTCCACCTTCCCCAAACGGATGGAAAAGCAAAAACCTACTTTGATAATGATGAAATACAGCTTTCAGATACTATGGAAATAGTTTTGATACTTAGTCTATGAGTTACAGGCATTTGTAAAAAAACTTCAGTCTTTCATTCGAGCAATCCTGTCCATCTAAAAGCTCCTTCGTTTTAAAGCGGGTCTTGTGTGTTTTGCCCTAAACAGGCCTGGGTTTTTTCTACAAGTTCTTCAAACCAGGTGAAAAAAACAGCTTTGTTTTATTCAGTCAGGTTCAGTCCCGATTTTTAAAATCTGTTGCAGAGCTTCAGTGTTTCAGTCTGCATGGTATCAAGAAATACTTGGTAAGACAAAAGTGCTCTTTGGAACTTGAGCCATTCTTCTCAGTCCTAGCTTTTAACAGCTTGTTTCTGTAAAATGTAAACTTCTACCATTGGGATTTCACATGCTTAATTTATTCAGCATATGAACCGTGGGTGCCAGCTCAGTCAATAAACAACTCTTTCTCACTGTAATTTTTTCCTCCTCCTTCAATCTTACTGCATTTTAGTCTTTATTCCAGCTATTTTTCTTTTAAAACTGTCTCTGGTTTAGAGACAATTTTAGGAGAAAATGCTCTGGAATAAATGTTTCCTCTAAAGAAAATGGGTTTCAGCACTCCCTTATTACCAATACGAAAGGAATTTCTTAGATGAAAGTGAAAAAAACTATTTAGCAAACAAAGTGCCTCTGCAGGGAATGGGAAAAAATGAATAAGTGTTAGGTATTGAAGCTCCTTGCTGTGGAGAAAGCTGGTGGATTTAGAGTTCTCTCTTTAGCTGGCCTGGCTTCCCCCGAGATCCAGAGCCAGGATCCGGTGTCTGGCTCCCACCAGTGGTCTGGTTTTCAGACCAAAGCTGAGCCAAGCAGTTCCAGAGGAGGCCACAGAAGTTGCCAGAGGATTGCTGTTGCAGTCCCAGGAAAACTTATTGCCTCAGATAACAAAAAGCAGAAATGTAACTCCCTCTGCGCCGCAAAGCTGAATGCGCGGGGGAACGAGTGCCTGAACACAATGCCAGAGTTCCCCTGGCTCCCACCCCTCCCCTGGACCCACCTTAAAGCTCCAGGACCCATTTCTAGGCATAAAGCAGACAGTAGGGGAATACAGTATTGTCATAAAATCACCCCAAGACAAAAACAGGAAGTAGGTGAAATCATATTTCCCTGTGGGGCCTATTTCAAATACATCCATGTTAGCAGAGTTGTGGGTGTGTGCCAGTTTCTATGGGAGAAAAGATCCAGCTTTTGCTTCAAGATCACATGCATTTACTCAAATGGTGCAGAGCAAATTTTCTTTCTGAATATCTGTAAAAAAAGTCAAATGCTGTCCTGTGAAGCTGGATTAGGCCAGGCTTAGACTAGGTTGCAGCTCACAAGATGGCCGTAATGTCCAGGAATCACCAGGCTGTGTTTCACAGCTGGAGCAAGGAGAGGCTTGCTTTTTGTTGCTGACTTTTCAGTTTTCCGAGGCTGGGGATTTTTCAGTTCCTGATGTCTGCTTTCTTGTTCCACAGAACTACCTTCGTGTTGCATTCCAAGAAGTTACCAGCGGTTGTACGGGAAAGACTTTGCTAGTAAGGCCATATATCACTACCGAAGATGTATGTCAGCTTTGTGCTGAGAAGTTTAAAGTGGCAAATCCAGAAGAATACAGGCTGTTTCTTTTTGTTGATGACACCTGGCAACAACTGACAGAGGATACCTACCCTCA
>WBMY01013825.1:0-56885 GCA_013397315.1 Donacobius atricapilla
CAGTTTCAATGTATTTTTTTAATACTTGGAGACCTCAGGGAATGTTATTTTCACAATCAAAATTATTCTTTACCCAAGGGCATTTTAATAATTTCCCTTTCCAGTGAGGTCAAATTTCTTCCAGTGTTGTATTACATTAGATGTTGCTTTGCCTTCCCCACCCCAGAGCTTTCATCTAAAACACAGCCCAGAGATTTGGCCTTGTCAAAGTCTTGGTAAGCTGCCAGTGCTGCTTCAGAGGAGACTCAACAACAGGCTAAAATACCAGGAGCTACTCTATTGAAAACGTGATGTTTACACAGTAAAATATACTGACAACATAAATGACCTTTGGAAAATGAAACAGACATTCAAATAACTCACTTGCTTTATACAAAGGAATTACGAAAAATGGAATTGCCAGAGCAAATCCTATTAGGAGTAGCAGCAGGATAAGCCCAAGAGAAATTATCAGGGGCTGAGAATAGCTTCTCTCTTCTGCCAAAAAGAAGAAAAAAAAAGTGTTTATGCAATGAAATGTTGTTTCATATTTTAAGTATTTTCTGTAAATTGAAATCAAGACTTGTAATTTCTTTCAGCTTTTAGATTAACTGGGGTTAGTGTAACTGTTCATGTGAGTCCCAAGGGCGCTGTGCCCCAGCAGAAGGTTGGCAGCTTGCTGGTGCCAGTTAAGCTCTTTCATAGGACCAGAGAGAAAAAAGAAACCAGACTCTCTCCAAGGTGGACCAGGGGTCTCTTGTAAAAGCAAGCCTATCTTTCATGGTTACTTCAACCTCTACTGCTGTCTAGGATGTGTGAAATTCTATGGTTTTGCATTAATTTTAAAACCTCGATTTTGTTTTTTTAATTTAAAAAATTGTATTTTGAACGTCACATTCCTGGAACAAAATATCTGGCCAAAAACTTGCATAGCTACAACATTCTGAATTTTGTGTGATACCAGTTTGTCAACAGTAGTAACCTCTTTTCATTCATACCTGCTAAGGTAAAGTTGAAAGCATTGCTGTATTTTGTATTATTGGGAAAACTGTTATTAGCTTTGCATTTATAGGTTCCAAAGTCACTAAGGGAATCGATGAATAGAAAAATCTCAGCTGCTTCCCTCTTCTGCATCGTCATTTGGGGAGAAATGTTTTGTGTTCCTTTGAAGAACAGATACGTGATGGGAAGGGTTCCATTCTCCGAGAAACAGGACAGGGTCACGTTCTGGCCTTCCTTTGCCTGAGAGGTGGGTGAGCTCAGCACTGGTTTGGAAATTGGCTCTGTAGGAAGAAAACTGAAAAGTCTGAATCACTGAGTACAGGACAAGCTCCAGGCAAGACTTGGAGTGAAATGACCACACTGGCAGAAGAGCTGGGCATGGAGGATGGAGGGGTTGTGAGCCCCAGCAGGAGAGCACTGCCAGCTCCTGAGGTAAGAACAGCAGTAAAGTTCAGCTCCTCAGGCAAGAAAAGAGATGGCTGTATGCCCCTGCAATAACCAGTGCTGGGAAGGTGTACAGCAAGACGTACCTATGAAGGTGAAGTGGAGGCTGTTGCTGTATTTTCCACCACTGGAGTTGTTATACTCAGCTTTGCACTTGTATTCGCCCACGTCGCTGGCAGAGCTGATGGTCAGGGTGAACAGAGCAGGGCTCCAGTCTGACCTGTTTAAAGCAGATACCTGCTGGTTGTGTTTGAAGAGTGTGTATCTGACAGGTGGAGATCCAGGCTCAGAGAGGCAGGAGAGGGTCACATTCTGCTTCATCACCACGTTCAAAGTCCCCTGAACCAGTGCAAGCTTGGGATTGGACAGCATCTCTGGAGAGAAAGAACTTCTGAGTGAGTTGACTGCACCTATAACCCAAAAAAGCCCCAGATTTTTCCCAAAATATGTTGACAACCAAGCTCTGCTTATTTGTGTTGAAATGGACCATTGTACTTTTCCCACCTCTAATAGCAGGCAACTCAATTACTTTTCAAAACCAGAATGCAACTTCACACATGATGAAAAGTGTCTGTGTTTGTGCAAAGATGCACAGCCACACAGAGCCCACAGATGTGTTCAGATGAACCAACAATGATACTTTAGAGCTACAGCAGCAATTAAAATGATAGAAGTATAAAAGATAAATACTGTGGAATATTAATTGCAGGAGAAAGTAACCTTATATAGTAGTTGAGAGGTAGCGTGTGAACGAGAAAGCAAAAGTAATATTTTATTTGTGGCTGTCTATTAGCAGACAGAACTAACCTTGTGTAAGTAGATGGAACGTTTGAATAGTAGCAGTAAGGGCCTTGAAGGTATCTCAAATTTGTTTGCTTTTCATGATTTTATACAAATAAATGTGCAATAAAAACCTGCCTTTCCGTAGAAAATGATACTGAACTAGTCATGACTAAAATAAATGACGACATTTCCAATAAAACATGTTTTAACCTGTTAAAGCAATTTTGACTTTACATACAGGTCAGCAAAGAGATGCTGACTTTTAAACTGACTCACTGCACAGAGAGGCAAAAGATTTCATTTGGCATGAAAATTTTGGACATTTTTAAATCCCTCCCCCATTTTTTTAGATAACAGTCCATCTCAGCACATACCTCAAAATCAGCAAAAGAGAACCTACCTTTGCCATTTGCAGTAATCTTCTGTATCTGCCGAGACATTTGAGCTAAAAGAAGAAAAAGAAAAGCTTTCAGACAAGAAACAATGGTTCTGGTTTAGGAAGATTTGTAATATGAAAGAAACATGTCCTTGGCTTACGGTAGGAAAACAGCAGAATTGTGAGCAAAAACATTTTCTGGATACTGAGCAAGAGAGCTGGTGGAGTTACATGACAGAGATCTTTCTTCTGAAGGAGATGGAGGAGTGGCCCTAGGACTTAAGGAAGTCCTAAATACGGAAACTGTGCCGATCAGTGCTGATCTTTACTCATGTTTCTGTGGAGAACTTTGTCATATCCCACGTACATTTAGCATATGTCAGGCAGAGGAGTGGGCAGAGAGAGGAGCAGTGGAGTGGGGAGCAGCAGTTTGGGACACAGGTAACTGTTGTGTCCAGCTGTCCTGAGACGTGGCTGACGTGAGCAGCAGTTGGGGACACAGGTAACTGTTGTGTCCCGCTGTCCTGAGACGGGGCTGACGTGAGCAGCAGTTTGGGACACTGGTAAATGGTGTGTCCAGCTGTCCTGAGACGTGGCTGCCGTGAGCAGCAGTTGGGGACACAGGTAACTGTTGTGTCCCGCTGTCCTGAGACGGGGCTGACGTGAGCAGCAGTTGGGGACACAGGTAACTGTTGTGTCCCGCTGTCCTGAGACGGGGCTGACGTGAGCAGCAGTTGGGGACACAGGTAACTGTTGTGTCCCGCTGTCCTGAGACGGGGCTGACGTGAGCAGCAGTTGGGGACACAGGTAACTGTTGTGTCCCGCTGTCCTGAGACGGGGCTGACGTGAGCAGCAGTTGGGGACACAGGTAACTGTTGTGTCCCGCTGTCCTGAGACGGGGCTGACGTGAGCAGCAGTTTCCCCCATTAATTGTGTGGTAGAGCCATTCTGCCCTGCAGTTCAGAACCAGGGAGTGACTGAGGGTGGAAAAGGTCTCTTAAGAGCATCAAGTTCAACCATTCCCCCAGCAATGTCAGGTCAACCACTAAAACCTGTCCCCAAGTGCCACATCTGCATGTCTTTAAATCCTTCCAGGTGACTCCACCACTTCCCAGGTTAACCTGGCCGATATCTGACAACCTTTTCCATGAAGAATTTTTTCCTAATATCCAATTTAAACCTCCTCCAGTGCAACTTGAGGCTGATTCCTCCAGTCCTATCACTTGTTACTTGGGAGTAAAGACCAACCCCCCCTTTCTCCTTTTGAGTAGTTTTTCTAGCGCTGTTCTGGTAAGGGAATTAATGAGATCACCGATCCATATCAAAGAGGCACATATCTGCTAGAGATTGTGCAAGTGATAATATAGCTGAGATTAAGGATGTACGTGGCACTGGGTGGGTTTTTAGCAGCAATATAACTTTTAAGAAACAGTCTAAAAAAGTATCAAATCTATAGAAGTTTTAAGATGTTAATAAGTATTTATAGCTAGCCAGCTTGTTAAGATAGTATTTCAGTTGAACTTCAAATATTAAGCTATAAGGAAGTGAGATCTTGTACTAGAAGGTAGAAATCCCATCAAGAATTTGAGTTCAACACTACTGCATGAACAAACCTGGTGACTAATTTGATGAAGTAATCAGTAATGCAAAGCTACGCAATGACAGTCCTGGCAAGTAGATGTTCTTTACTCTGGGTGAAGTAAATGTCAGCCATGCACGGGCAATGCCTTCTGTAGGAGTCCAGGCCCTGTTGTACAATTGCTTACACAGAAAATCACTTAATAGTGATCCTTGTCTTATATCTTATTTCTTTCTTTTCACTTTCTGAAGGCAACAAAAAAAAGCCTTGCAGGCCTTCCCTGGGTCACACAAAATCCCTCCCAAATCCTTGGCTGTTGCAGCATTGCAAAATTTCCTCACAGAACGCTGTGTGCACTTCCTTCCTCGTTTTTGAAATTTTGGTGGAGGTTTACTTGTTTGGGTTTGTTTTCTTTTTGAATTTCCTTTAAGACAGTCTCCACCCTCCCCTCAGAAATGCTTCTGCTGTGGAAACACTGTCAGCAGACCGCAAGAGCAGAACATCTTTTCCCAGCTGGCAGGAAGCACGTGTGAAAGTGCAGCTCTCGGGGGGAGGACGGGGCTGCTTGTGCACCTTGCTGTTGTGGGAGCCTGCTTTTGTCCGAAACCTTCACAAACAGCCCTCAGGAGCCCTGGCTGCTGGTGCGCACCCTCAACCCAAAGCTTTTTGTAAGAAGCGCTTCATTTTGTGTGTGGGTAAAGGGGAATAGTTGCACAGCAAGGGAGCTGTGAATTTGGCCATACCTTCTAAAGAATAGGTTTAGGTGTCACCAGAATGTCTCATGTTCAGCAGCTTTACTGGTGTGCAGACTCCTTCAGGATGCACAGCTTGAGTGTTCAGGGAAGACAAGTGCTGGTCCAAACCCCTGGTTTCTGTTTGGAAGTGAGAAGTTTGCTTCCATTTGGATTGTTTTTCAGGCAGAGCTGGCTGTTGCCTTTGGACTAAAAGGATGTTGGTTTTTTCAGCATGTGTACAGAAAGTTTTAGAGCAGTTACAAGATGCTGTGTGAGCCTGGAGTTCCCTTTTTATTAGATTTGCAAATTTCCTGCCTGGGATTAATGTGGTTGTACATGTAAGGAGAACAATAAATTTGACAAAGAATAATGAGCAGAACATTGCAGAACAGAGCGGAAGTCATCCAGCCAAAACAAGTAAGTTAAACTGTCAGAAGGGGAAATAGGTATCAGTTGGTGCTGTGACAATATTCTGCCTCAAGCGAGCAGGTGGAAGGGAATAAGCCAAACTGAGCTCTCATTCACTAGGTCAGTTCTTTAACTTGAGGATGAAAATAGTGTGATACAGTTCTGTAGTACGGCTGTGATGGCATCACACTGTGTCTGTTCTGTCACAGGCTTCCAAGGAAGAAGCAGAATTACAAGAATTATTATATATAGTTATTCCTAGTCTCAGTTTCTCATCCCGAGAGGTTCTGCATTCTGGAGGAGCATCTGCTGCAGTGGATGTCTGCAGGTGGTTTGCCAGAAATCACATGGACTGACAGTTATGTCTGGTGATGAATTAAATCAAGGCTTCTGTTTTGTCTGCAAAAAGGTTTTACTGATATAGGCAGGTCACTGAATACTGGATTTTCACTCTCCTACTCAAAAAGGCTGTGAGGGCAGGTCTTCTGTTTATTTCACGTACACGGTGTTTGATTGTGAGAGAATTGTTTTTCTGGAGGACAAGTCAATCTCTTTTCTATGCATATTTAAGGTAGCTTTCAATTTCTTCTGGTTAAGAATGAGAATTTTGACACAGTGAATGCTTTTCAATTGACTGCACATTGCAAAGAACATGTCAGCAGGTGAAAGGAACTTTTGGGTACTCAATTTGATAAACCTAGCAGCTCACAAATCCACCAAAGACGAAGTATTTTAAAATGTTATGTTTGTCCTCTGAATCATCTCCCAACAATGGAAAAAGAAAGAAAAAAATTTGATGACACACCAAAAACTGGGGTTACTAACGCATTTCTCTTGAGATAAATTCAAACATCACTGCATGAAATGTGTTCCAGACAAATGTTTTCAGGAATTGCCGTAAGAATGCAAGATAGAGTGCTCTGTTTGCTTGATCACTCAGCTTACTCACAGATGTAATTTTAACTTTTTTCTGGCTCCTAACCTCTGATAAAAGTGACAGTTTCCCCACACCCCCAATACTTAACATATTTAATGAAAAAACGGTTTAAAAAAACCCACATGCTCCAGGACTGAGTATATCTATTTTTCAGCTTTTTTCAAGCTTTTCTTGGCATACTCTAAGATGTATCTGAGGAGTATCTGCCCCTCTGTGTAGTCATCCATCAGTCATATGAGGAGCAGCAATGACTGGCGGTGTGTGGGCACCTGCAGCAGATCAGGAGCAAATCAATTCTGCCTCTTGGTTTGCACAGACTGCTGAAAGATTTTCTGTCATCTTGGATCAGCTCATTGAGTCACTACCAACTGAATTTTACTCATGAAACCGATGTGGAATAATGCCTGGGGAATCATCAAGCAATATTAAAATAATGGTAAGAGAAGGAAAAGTATTTCCCAGATTAATTCCCTCTGCAGCCAGAAGTTACTGACCTCGCCGCTGCCACTGCTCATACTCTGATGGATGTTGCTGCAGAGCTGGAGGTTGTTTTCCAGCTGCATCTGGAAATGATGGATGTTCAGCTAAACAAGTGCAAATCCTGGGCCATTGCCAGTAAAAGGGCACTGTGTGACCGTGACAGGGTGTGATGTGTGTTTTTGAACTGAGGAACTTGTTCATCCAGCAGTGGACAGCAGCTAAAAATGTTCTTGAGGAGCTGAATCAATCACACACTGCTGGCACAGATAAAGTTTGAGTTATTATTACCGACCATGATCATATTGTAATCATCAAGTGATTTCACATCTCTGAAAGAAGGGATTTCTCTTATTTGTCTGAAAGAATTTCTAAGGTACTTGGAAGTATGTGCTGTGGGAAATACAAGTCAAGACAGCTTTCTAGTGCTCTTTTCAGTGTTGCACTGTATCACTAAGGAAGCGTAAAACCAAATAATAATAATTAGCTCCTGTGTATATAAAGCAGAAGTTCCAGGGTGAAAGCCTCAGTGATATCCTGTCATTATCAGCCTTCTGGTTCCTTTAGTTGCTTTTCCAGGTTTAGTTCATGTTGCCATTTGGAGGAGGTGTTGGTTGTCAGTCATCTTACCTTTAATTGTGAAAGGGGGCAGTGAGGGAAGCCCAGTGTACTTCACTTGCTCATCTCCCAGCAGATGGTGCCATTGTGAAATGTAATTTATACCCAGACAAACTGGGCAATCCGGAGTTTCTCTAAATTGTGAAATGTAGAACTTCCAGACTCCTTAAAAAAAGGCAATGTTAATTTCTTTAATGTTCTTGTAAATATTCAAATCCATGGAGAAAAATTATTTTTTATTCTTCTCTAGGGAGGTATAAAGAGATGCTCTTAAAACAAAAATAATTGGTGCAAATGTCCCACTTTCAAGATGAGACAATATGCCCTGAAAATGTATGTAGAAAGAACTTATTTCATTCCCTGCTCAGCAGGGATTTGTCTAGACTTGTGAAAATGGCAGTGTTGTTATCTGTGCGTATACTGAAACAGGAATTGAAAAGTAAGCAAAACAGCTCACAGCTGTAAGAAATCAAAGCAGTTAAACCATTATATGTGTCAGGAATTTAGGGATTAGAAATCAGAGCTGTTCTTGATTTAGTTACTGCAAAACTTGTGTTGACTTCGGTGTAGATATACTTCAATTTCTGAATTTTTAAAAATTTAAAAATAAAATTTAGAAGAATCCTAAACATTTGTATACATATGTGGTACACCTCTAGAGCAATCAACTGTATCTAGATTCAGTGAACCTACACTGAAATTATGTGGAACCTCTATTATCAGTGACAAGATTTCTGAGCCCAAAAATGTTTAATCAATAAATCAGTGGATTAGAACTGGAAGGCGACACACAAAGCCTTCATCTTTTCTGAAGAAAGTGAAACTGCCGTCAGGAATGGGCATTTTGAGACCAGGAGATCAAGCCTGGGGGCTCCAGAAGTTTGGCTGAAATTGGTGTGTGAGATGTGAGAAGTGAGGTGTTTGTGCTGGAGGTTGGCACCGCGGCTGCTGTCTGCTGAGAGCATGTGGAAACAAACAGCTGCAATGTGCTGGGAGCTCTCAGCTCCCTTTCCTGTCGTAAGGGACTGGCTGAAAACACTCTATTTGCAGAGGGAAAAATTTGAAAATCTTATTCAGCATTTTTCCCTTAGTTAGGGAAATAGACTTTGCCTCTCGTTTCAGCAAAGCTTTGTTCAGTTGCCAGAGCTGGTGGCTCTTAGGAAATGTCACATGCGAGCAAGTAACAGAGGATCCAGCCAGTAGAAACAGGGATTGTGAATTCCCAGATGAGGTTTAGTGTGTAAGGGTCCAATTCATTGGCAGTAGATTAAATGTGATGATTCCCAGGGGTTTCAAAGGGCATTCAGTCAGATTGTAATGGCTATTCTGGCTGCTTCAGAAGGTGTGTTGCATTTCTGAGATCAGTCCTGCATTTCCTACCGATATAAAAGGGATTGAATAGAGTTCTTTATATGATGTGTATTAGAATAAATTAGATCGTCTGTAATTCAGAAATATATATCTTGAGAGATGACAATAAAATAGCTGTTAGGAAAATATGCATTTGTGTTACTGGTACAGATACTTTAAGTTTGCATCCTTTAGGTCAATGTAGTTTCAAGTTTAATTATGGAAGATGGTCTCAAAATGTTCTTGTGTGTTTGAAATATTTTTCTCTCAAGTCTCATGTTATTTTGGCCTAAATTCCTGCAGTAGAATTTAATTCTTGGGTCTTGGTCAATAGCAGCTTGATTTTCCTCTCCAGGACAATGTTGAGGCTTGTCAGGAATATGACAGTTGAATCTGCCTGTAGAATCTAGTGAAATGGACTTCACCTGGGAATGACATCTGGCAACAGCCTCAGGTTTTGGACCCATTAAACCTTAATCCTGAGCTATTCCTAAGCTAGCCTTTCCACTTGAGCCTGAAACTAGCCTGGCTCTGACCTGAGCCCGGCTGTCCCTCTCTGAAGGATATTGGCCCACCCTCACTCTCCTTCCCCCACCGGGGCTCCAAGGAACCTCTGTCCCCCCCGTGGGAAAGACTGATGTGGTTTTGCTGAGCTTTTTTATGTCCTGCTGAATTCTTTTACAGGGAAAAGGGGAAGGGGGAAATCTCCTTCCTTCCTATTTTTTTTGTTACCAATAGCAGAAGTTGATCTACCTTTGTTCTCCACCTGCCATGTGTCCTCCTACTCTTTTCCTTTACCTGTCTCTGGGGACCATGCTTGGTATCTGGCCAAGCCAGCAGTCTTTTGTTGGTGGTTGTTTCAAACAGCCTGGGCTGAGCAGGACAAACAGTTAGTTAACAGCTTAGTCTTAATTGCTGTGACTATTGTACCATTCTGTAAAACAGCCTGAGAGGCCTTGTTCATGCAGCCCATACATTGTTAAATAGATGTGTGTTTTCCTTCTGTTTCCTTTTGTAAAATTCCATGCTGAGGTGGGTAATACAATCATTGAAGTAGACTCATGGCTTTAAAAAGACTGGTTTGGGGGAAAAACTATAGCTTTCACTCACCCCAGGAGGAAAGGAAGGGATTTCATATGAACAGTGAAGCTTATGAGAACTGTCTGTCGCATTTATGGACTTCTGTGAACGTAGTTTGTATTGTTTTATGCAGTGTTTTAACAAGCCTGGAAAATGTTGCTGGAATTAAAGGAAAGCATTGACTCTGTCCACAGGGAAAAGAACAAAGAGATTAAGAATTGAGCACTCAGTTTTCAAGAATAACTAAATCGCAGCTTGGGGAGTTCTGTGTCACACAACTTGAGAAACACTTTCTGAAGGGCTTGGTTTCAACTCATTTTGTCAGGCCTGTAGGCTTCAGTCAGTATCAGGGCTGGAAGAAATGCTTTAAGTCCGACTTCAAAGTAGGCTGATAGACTGAGAGGAATATCCTGGACAACAGAGGAGCGTTCTCTGTTTCAGATTGTGTCAGTGCTGCTGCATATTTCTGCTGCGAATTGAAACTCCATCTGATTCTTTTCCTGAGGGGTTTAAGGTTTGTGATTGTGTGCCCTTTGCACTGTCCTAACTGCGTAAAGTAAAACCTGGTACAGATCCATGTTTTTGATTTATGATGGTAGTATGAGAGATCCACCTGTCAATACTCTAATCTCACACCACAGTACTTCTGCTTTTTGAGAGAATTAGAATTTATTGTATAACCTACAGAAAAGCTGTTCTTTGCCACAGCAAAAATGGGAGCCCTAGAAATGGAGGTAAAGGGGGAAAATGGGTAATTCTGTACATCTATTCTCTGAAAGGGCCCTCTGTTAGGATGAAGGGAAATATTTGCTCAACTATCTGCTGAGGTCAAGTAGCAAAGGTAATTTGTTCCTAAATAGTTAATGGTGACTTAAAAATACCCATATTGACAGGAACTGCAGGGTAATGTCATTGGAACTTCTTGTTTTTTTAATACACCTTAAGAAATTAAACAAAGCAAATGCATTTGGTAGCGCCCTCAGGAAAAGTCCAGTCACTTCCTGACCAGTAATCTGCCTGGGAGCAGCAGATACATTCTCATTGTTTGCCATTTCCAGTTTCCAGTAATGGGAACGATTACTTGATCCAGCCAGTTTCTGCTGAAGATCTGGGGAAACGTACAAATTTTAATGGCAAATTTTTATCGGTTTCCATAAAACAACAAGGGAAAAAACCATAACGTGGTGTTGGTACCTGGAGGCATCACCTCTGATAATGAATATTGTTTTATTTTGGAATTAAAGTGTCTGTTCTTCAGGAACGAGATGTATTTTGCTCTTCTGGTGATTTTCTTGCAGTGTAAGTTTGATAACTAAATCTCTGGGTGGGTACATGTGTTTCTGGTTTGTCTGGGGTTGGTTGAGGCTTTTTACAGTTTTGCGTTACTGTCTCTCAATCTGTAAGCTTTGAAAATAACATTTC
Organism: Donacobius atricapilla; assembly: GCA_013397315.1. Classification (NCBI taxonomy): domain Eukaryota; kingdom Metazoa; phylum Chordata; class Aves; order Passeriformes; family Mimidae; genus Donacobius; species Donacobius atricapilla. The sequence continues at coordinate 11,190 of WBMY01013825.1, forward strand.
TTCTCTCTTTTTTTTTTTCCAGGTTCAGAACTTTATGCTCAGGGGAAAGGTAGGGAATGGTAGTTTTTATGTTGTTTTGTTGGTGCTTTTTATGTATAAATTTAATATAACAAATTTATATACAATTTTTATATAATTTAATGAATTCCTTGGTTGTGGGTATGCATCCATAACAGAGTTTATCTGGATTTGCTCAGTATGAAATTTGGCTATATGAAAAAAAAAGGCTTTATTGGTGGTGTTTCTTGGTATTGTGTTTAAATCAGAGATGTGCTACTCATACCTTAATAAAGGTTTTGGTGAAATCTTTCCTAGAGTAATTTGCTTTACTGAGCCACAAAAGAGGTAGGAGTGAAAATTAGCATTTTGTTTTCATATGTAAAAATCTCTCTCATGCCCACAAGGAAGGAGGGAGGATAAAATTACAGAATATAAGTTAAGGGCACTGTCTCCTGGTCTTGCAAAAGAATTGATCGTGTCTGAGCAGAATTCAGAAATTGTGTTCTGAAAGGAACATGTTTACCTTTTCTCTTATCCTGCTGGTTTCCAGCACGTACATTCTGCATGCTTCCTTTTTTCCATCACCTGGGAGAAATGTTTGCTCCTTGCTGTCATGTGGTCTCTTCACATGCAAAAAAAATTCGGTTTTTCACTGATTTTATGCCCTGGACTCTCTCTAGCAAGGACACTTTATAAATAGCTGGGAAGTGTGCAGGACAAGGGACTTCTTTAGATGCAGGAAAGTTTTTCTATTTGCATAGCAATTTCTAATACAAATCCTGACCAAAATGGGCATAGTCCAAAAGTGTAAGTTCTAAAGGAAGAGAAAGGGAATGAACTAATACATTTTTCTCTCTACTTGTTCCTCAAGATGTGAGAATATAAATATCAATTATACCAGGAGTTCAACAGTTGTAACATTTAAACTACAAATCTTTTTCTTGCTGTGGTTATAAAAACAGAATATATTTCTATGCACATACATTTCTATACACATATACATATTTATATAAATACTACCATGAACTTTATTTCTAAAAGCACTTATCAATTTAAATGACAATATTCCTATCAAATGAAATGTAATTTTTAAATTAATTTTTGTAATTTAAATGTAGCAGCTTGAGATAACTGTGTTATGTTGTACTAATTTAAAATAAATATAACTTTTTTATTTTCTATCAAGTTTTTACTTTCAACAGAGTTGATATCAGGGTTCAGCCGTCTCTCAAAGTGAAGAATGGAGCTCCGATGTCAATCATCTGCCATGCTGATATTAGCAAAAATACTGACTTCGAGCTGAAGCACAATTTTACAATTTTTAAGGATGGGAAGCTTGTGTTTATGACCGTATCAGACAAAGAAGATGCACGCTATGAAATACCTGTGGCCAAATCTTCAGATACAGGAGACTATGAATGTACTGTGAAAGCAGATGGAAAATTGGGTTTCAGTAACTCCATCTATGTTTGGGTAGCAGGTGAGTGCTCTGTCAGACATGGCAGATGAGAGACAGAGAGAGAACAACCTTACAGTCAGTGCTAAACAGGGTGTCTTGCAAAGTGTGTTTTATCCTTGACATCACAGTACTTTCTGAGATTTTTGGTACTAATCCCCCATGTTAAGGCACAGAAATGAACTCAGGACCCCAAGGCTCCAGGACAGATCAGTGCTAGTCAGGAACACAATCTGTGCCACCATCCCCACTATCCTGAGCCTCTGCTCCCTAGACTAGAGAAAGCATTTTTTCTGAAAGTTGTGCCCACCCCAAAAGCCATGATGTGGGGTGGGCAGATTCCTGGAAATGCTGGAAATAATGTACAGAGATGTTTGGGGTGTGAGAGCCGTCACCAAAGCCAGCATCAGCCATCGGCCACTTTGTAGGCAATGTTGTATCAGTCTTGTTCTTTCACCCCTTATGAGAACAGAGGCCACCTCCATCTGTACACTTTCTAGACGTGTTCCTGACTGCAGGTGACATTTTCCCTTTGGAAAAGCATCTTGGAAAGAATTTGTCAGCACTGAGTCATCTTTTGGTTCTTACAAAGTATTTGCATCTGTTAATCAGTAGAAATCGTTCCCCCAGTCATCAGAGATGCTGTTTATTTCAGGATTATGCAATGTTCTGTTTCTTTTCTTGTTCTCTGTTGTAAGGAATGACCAAGCCAATCCTGACTGCTGACAAAAAAGAAGTTTCAGAGGGTGAAGTTGTAAAATTACGTTGTGAGCTGCCAGAAGAAGTACCTCCTTTGGAGTTCTTTTTCCGGAAGATAAAGACAAATTCAGCACCTAAAGAAAAACGTGTCCCTGAACAAAACCAAAATTTTTCTGAAGTGGAATATTATGTAGAAGAAGGAGATAATATTTTACAATTTGATTGCTTTGTCAAGAGACAAGTAAGATCTGGATGGGAAAGCTCACAACACAGCAACAAAACACTTGTTACAGTCAAGGGCAAGTTGCTTAACTTCTCTTTTTACATTTCTTTGCTTGCTACAGATAAAAATTGAGTCACCTGTAGATATGTACATCTATCTATCTGTGTGTTTATATGTATTCTCTTGCAGAACCATTTATAAAGCCCACTCTGATCACCAAGCCCTCCAGTAACGTTACAGAAGGAGACCAAATAGAATTTGAATGCTCAACTGTGGTAGCTCAAATTCGTGACATTGAAATCATCTTCCAGAAAAACAGAACAATACTGAACAGTGTACGAGATAAGAAATTTTTGAAGTACTCTACAGTAGCTACTCAAGAGGACAGTGGTGAATACCTGTGTAAGGTGGAGCAAGGAGCAGTGTCTAAAACCACCAAACTGAATGTCTTTGTGTCAGGTAAAACCTCTGTTCATCTAAGATTTTATTCAAAGTATTAATATTTAAATTTAAATTTGGCAGAACTCAAGAACCAAGTGTAACCTCCAGATTCAAGTGTAAATTTTCTGTAATTAAAGGCTAGTTAGATTTTGGTTTCTGTTTTTTGCCCACCTATACTTACCAACTCAAATAATATCCTCAAACAACCTGTGAAAAGTGATTTCAAGCAATTGCTAAGTTTCTGTTAGTACAATAATATTAAAATGATTGTTTTGTTCCCAAATTATAACCTATCAGTATATCCTTTATTCTGTATACTTTGAGATAAGTAGTCCTGTTCTTCCAGGCTCATTTTGAATGAATCAGCTGTCTTTTTATCTTGCAGAATTATTCCCCAAGCCAACGCTGTCTGCTTCTATGACTAAGTTGGATGAAAATAAAGATTTAATTTTAAGTTGCAGCATTAATGGTTTTCGGAGAGCCAACTTCTCTATAGTACGGAAAAGTTCCAGTGGCGACGTCCTGTTGAAAAGTTCTAGAGTCTTAGCAATTAAAGTTAATGTGAATGATACTGGATCTTACACCTGCAAAGCTGAAGTAAAAGGAATAGTCAAGGAGAGCAAACCTGTAAGGATAAATGTTTATGGTGAGTTGATACAGAGGCTTAGAACCACCAGGGTGGGGGGAGAATCTAAACCAGAAGTTTTTAAATAAGGACATCTGTTTACAGAATCAGTCTCTAGTCCATGAATGACACAGTTTGTCACACACACAAACACACACTCACACTTTGATCAGAAGGCATGAACTAAAACTCTAAGATTATTTAAAAGTCTGACTCCATTTTATAGTATTTCTACAAAGGCCATTTGATCAGAAGGCATGAACTAAAACTCTAAGTTTATTTAAAAGTCTGACTCCATTTTATAGTATTTCTACAAAGGCCAGGGATTGGGGGAGAAGGTTGACACCTCTCCCCGTCCCATTGGTCAGGACAACTGTCCATCAGCTGTCCAAATCTCTAAGAACAGGAACAAAAACTTTCCTTGAAACTACAATAACATTGGTTGTGTTTACAGACCAGAGTGTGAGAAAGAACTCAAAACACGAAACTGTGAAACAGAAGAGAAGGCTGAAGAAATCAGGGCGACACATGAACTAGCAGGGTGTCTGTTCGTCCTTACAACATGAATTTCTGTGGGCTTTAGCTGCGGAGGATTTGGTGTATTGTGATATAATCAAGTCATACTTTCCAGGGCTGGCCCTCGGAGAAGGGAGTTGGAATGGCTTCCTGCTGGTCCCTAGGTTCTGCTAGGGACCAGATAAACTCTCATTCATTACTATTTGCAGGAGCCAGAATGTTCTGCAAAATTTTCACTTTGATCCAAAGCTCTGTCAGTGTCTGCCTTGAATCCCTGACCCTCCAGGCAGAAAGCCAGGAGTGCCAGAGGTCATCTTGCTGGCTCTACTCTGGAAAAGCCAAGGGTTCATTGCCATAAACACAGCCCCCTCAGCAGCTCACCAAGTGTGAATACTCCAGCTCTGTTCCCTCTCACAGAACAGGCACAGTGGCTCTCCAGACTGTCAGAGGGATGAACTGGACTGTTCACTGTGCTGCTGGAACAGGGCCCTGAGAAGGAGCTGTGTGATCCCTCTCAGGTCATGCATGGAGCAGACTTGTGCCTTGGGTCAGAACTACTTTTGGAGTTTGGATAAACCACAGCTGTGTCACTGATCCTTTCCTTGTTTTGCTTCGTATTGTCCCTGTATGCTGCTTTATTCAAAGGCACATATGTTCTATTATCTATGCCATTGATTTGTTCAAGTCCCCCATTTCCATTCTATTGATGAGGAAGAGCTTCCCAATATAGACTGTATGTGCAAACTAGCTAAATACTGTATATTTATGTTTTCTACAGAATAATATTGTGTCTTTTGGCCTTATGCAGTGTCACTTGCAGCATTTTTTTTTTATTCACCTTTTAGCTCCAGTCTCCAAGCCAACTCTTTCCGTTGTCAGCGGTTCACCGGAGGTGGTATTAGGGAAGCCTCTACAATTAATCTGTCATTCAGTGATGGGAACACCACCAATAACATTCACATTCTACAAAGGGGATGAAATTAAGAAAAATGTAACTAATGACACGTATGCCACGTTCTTAGATGAAGATATTGGACTAAATGACAATGGAGGATACAAATGTGATGCTAGAAACAATCACTCCAGTGGTGTGAAAACTAGCAATATTCTAAATGTCACAGTAATAGGTAAGTCTGTTTAATTCTTCTTATCTATTATCATATTTAGAGTTTTGAAACTGTAGTAGCAAATGGTGGACTAAGCAAAATGGATGTGAAATGTTTACAAGTTCTTGCTCACTTGACTTAAAATAGTTGCCTATCACAGCACAGTAGTCCAGGACCAGAGCAGAAGTCAGTTCTTGATCTTTGAAAAAGAAGAGGTAATTTTTCTCGACAAAGGAGTTTTCAGTTTTGCGTCCTGGTTTAAACCCAAATTGTGTCGGTCTGAATAAGATAAACTTGTGGTTAATAAGCTGTTAAACTTGTGGTTCATAGGCTGCTTTACTTCTCAGTTTTGACACTGAGTTGCGTATGACTAGAAGAGATAAATCCAGAATTGTTGCATTTCTTCTGAGTCAGTGGGATTATTGCACACTCTCCACTTGCTAAGCTCCCAAAGAGGGCTTTTAATACAGTAATTGCACTCACTCAGACTACAGCACCTTTGGACTCCCCTTAAATTCATCAGTTCCACCATTTACTTACAGTAGAGAGAAGCTGAAGGATAAAACTCTGGAGAGTTTTATCTAGGGAGATTTAAAGTCAAGGTATTTTGAAATAACAAGGTACAAATAAACACAAAGCATAATCTTAGTTCATTAACAAGTGGGTATTTCTTTGCTGGAACTGGTGTATCCCAGCTGTCAGAGCTGTGGTTTGGGATATATTGGATGCTGTTTAGAAGTTCTGAAGAGGTCATTTTTTGGAGTGTGGTGAGCCAGTCTTCCACAGTCCACCATTGGTGAGGTGGTGACTTTGAATTCTCTGTATTCTGTCCTCTCTGTCTGTACCAGATCTGGAAAAGGATTTATGTTTTCCAGAGCAATTCTCTCTGTCAGGGACTCAGTTGTAGTAATGCATGTCTCATATCTAAATCTGCTTCCTAACACAAATACAGCTTTCATGACCAGCACCTTTTCATATCCAATCTGGTTTCCTTCCTCTGCTTCTGTACCAGCATTGCCTTAATGATTCCTTCTTTACATCTGCCTTGTGTTATCCATAGCCCTTCCTCAGGCACATTTATAATATTTCCAGAGAATTTTTCTTTGAGAATTTTAGCAAAACATACTTCATATCCCAAACATTTTGCAAAGCTGCTGACATTCTACATGTCTTGCATCACACAATGTGTGTCCATTTTCACCCCTTGTAATTAAAAAGGCTGAAGCTCATCTGCCCCTAGGCTGGCTCTGTGTATGCTCAGATGCTTCATTTGTAAACCAGCAGACTTAAAAGCTATGGTTTGGCTATGCATATTCTTACAGCTTGTTCAAATGCAAACTAACTTCTCTCCTTGTGTTCGCTACTACATTCTGTAAGCATTGAAATTTGGGATTTGCTTATGCCTTTGGAGAACTCAATCCATTATCTCCTGACACCCTCCATTGTATATAAAAAGTTACAGGAGTACCCCTACCACAGAGTTAGCATAAAACAGCATAACTCTACATAACTATGAAAGCAGGAAGAACTACACAAATTGCACCATAATTATTTACACAATGGAACTGCTGAGTGTATTATTTCTGGAAATTAAATCATTTGTAGGCTGGGGCCAGAGGGGCATCCAAAGGATTTTAAGGAAAGAGACTGACTGACCTCTGTGGAATGGATATAATTTCTTCCTGTATCTGCTTTGTTTCTTTATCATGCTCTCTCTATTTCTGGGTGTATAAAAATATTTACTAGAGGATGCTGTCTGGCAGAGACTGTTCAGAAAGATTAATATTGTGCATTCAGTCTCTCTTTAGCATTAAAGCAAGCATTTCTACAATACAATATTTTGTCATCAAAGTTATTTCTAATAGTGCTAATATTTGTTTTCTTTGCGCCTTCCTCTGTAGTACCAATCAGGGGTGCCAGTTTGGGCAGCATTCCACATGGAGAAGTGGAAGTTGGCAGTGATGCTGCTTTCCTCTGCTCTGTGAAAGAAGGATCTTGGCCAATTGACTTCAAGTTTTTTAAAAAAACTGATCATGAAGTTCTTCTCCATGAAGTAAGGGAATATTCAGACAGAAGCTTATGGCACAAGAAAACAATGAAGAGGAGGGACACAGGGACCTATTACTGCATGGCTTCGAACCGAGCCAGCGTGGATGTGAGGAGCCGTCCAATAACCATCAGTGGTGAGCTCATTAATGATAAGCTGCCTATTTTGTCACCTTTATAGGTGAGGGAATCTGATTTGAGATGTTCCTAAGTATAACTCCCTTACTGGAGTGGTTAATACCACCTTACTGCTGGTTTTTGTTCCACCGCTGTCAGAAGTTAAAGAGAGAGATCTCTATAGACAGAGATTGTCCAGCTTACATAGAAAAATTTAGGGGATACACAAAAGCCAAAGGAGCAAGATGCAAACTAAAACCAAGCTGTTGATATACTGAGCTTTTGGTCACAAAGGAGAGGCTCACTAGAGAACGTGGCAGGCAAGTCTCTTCCAAGATCTTCCCCAGTGTGTAAGAAGATTGATGTGTAGTAAAATGAAAGGTCAAGAACTGCAGAATTTGGTCGTATTGACCTATCACTGTTACTACTCTCTTAAACATGTTTTTCTTATTTGCAGTCATCTTAGCAGCTTGGCAGAAAGGAGTCATTGCTGCATTTGTCCTAACAGCCATGGCAGGAGCAGGAGCAGTTGCTTTATGGTGGTTTTTGCGTAAGAAGAAAAAGGGTAATGAATGGTTCCCTTCTCTTTGTTTGGGGACAAATGTATTACAGTTAAACTTGCATTTGTCTCAGCAGCAAAGGCTTGTGGGGGTGAGGCTTCAGAGATGACTAAACACAATTAAAAGAATCTACTTAGAAATGCCAGGTGACCCAAATAGGGCTGCAAATCTGCTGAAGCTTTCCAAGCATATTGGGCAAAACATAACTAATAGTGCTGGGCAGGCACTAGGGAAGCAAAGGTTATCAAATGTAGGCCAGAATTACACTGTTCCCTGTCTGAAATTCAGCCCCAGGCAATGTAGACGCAGACAGGGCCTGAGGAGGTTTCTGATCCTTTATAGAGCTATAACAATTTGATCTGGGGTCCCAACTCAGGTGTAACTGAGCTTCTTCTCTAGTCCTCATGAAGCAAATTTAGATGATTAGTTTATGGAATTAGGTTTTCTTCTTCCACTCTGTAATACAATTTCATTTAGGGATTTGTCTTTTATCATTTAGATATTGTTTTAAATCCAGTTATTTCAGAAAATAAGTAAATCTGATTTATCCTGTGATATGCTATACATGGCAAATTATTTGGGAAAATTTGGAGCATTTGGATGTCCCATATTGCTTAAATTGGCTAGATTAAGATCTGGGGTTTGGAGTCTAGGGTTCTCTGTGAAAGGGAGATTTAAGGGACCTGGGAGATAAACAGGATACTGAGCTAGCCGGGCTAGCCGGGCTAGCTAGTAATTAATTTTGTGATAGCCAGGAGAAACCATTCTAACAGAAGTAGACAATCACTGTATTTTTGTTTTTCATTTTTACTTTTAAATTCTTTACTTGTACAACCTATTAATAGATGTTTTTGTTTTTCTCTGTCAAGCTAAAGGACCATCCATGGAGATGTCTGGGTAAGATGCCTTCCTGTCTGGGTTTCAGCTGGGATAGAGTTAATTTTCTTCTTAATAGCTGGTACAGTGCTGTGTTTTGCATTTAGTGTGAGAATAATGTTGATAACACTGCTGTTTTAGCTAAGTAGTGCTTACACTAAGTCAAGGACTTTTCAGTTTCCCATACTCTGCCAGTGGGCAGGGGCACAAGAAGCCAGGCAGGATTGTGGCCAGGACAGTTGACCCAAACTGTCAAAGGGATCTTCCACACCATACAGTGTCATTCCCAGTAGAGAAACTGGGGGGCAATTGTTTGGGAGGCACTGGTCAGGGCTGGGCNGGTTTTACCTTTTTCCAATCCTTCTCCTTGTCCCACTGGGAGTGGGGTGGATGAGGGAAGGTGCTTAGTTACCAGCTGGGGTTAAACCACGGCAGCCCTTTTTGGCACCCAACGTGGGACTCGAAGTTAACAACAGATCTGACCAGTGCATGTTGAAACAAGTTTGTTACCAGCATNTGCTGTTTTAGCTAAGTAGTGCTTACACTAAGTCAAGGACTTTTCAGTTTCCCATACTCTGCCAGTGGGCAGGGGCACAAGAAGCCAGGCAGGATTGTGGCCAGGACAGTTGACCCAAACTGTCAAAGGGATCTTCCACACCATACAGTGTCATTCCCAGTAGAGAAACTGGGGGGCAATTGTTTGGGAGGCACTGGTCAGGGCTGGGCTAGGCATCGGTCAGCAGGTGCTGAGCAATTGTATTAAGCATCACTTGTTTTTCTTCAGTTTTACTCCTGTCTCTCTCTTTCTATTATTATTATTATTATTATTACTATTATTATTATTATTATTTCTATTTTATATTTTATTTTATTTCAAACANACTGTTCTTATCTCAACTGTTCTTACCTGGGTTTTACCTTTTTCCAATCCTTCTCCTTGTCCCACTGGGAGTGGGGTGGATGAGGGAAGGTGCTTAGTTACCAGCTGGGGTTAAACCACGGCAGCCCTTTTTGGCACCCAACGTGGGACTCGAAGTTAACAACAGATCTGACCAGTGCATGTTGAAACAAGTTTGTTACCAGCATTCCTTGTGGTTTGATAGCCACTGGTCACAGTGTTAGTTCGCTTGCTCTCAGAGCTGTGCTCTCCAACGCCGTGCTTGCACTACTGCTCCCTGTTGTGTTTGTTGCCTTCGGGCCAGGGCTGAGGGTATTGTTTTAACTCACCTGGTCGGGTCTCAGCGCTGCCATCACCTGTGCGTGGGGAGACACCTGTTGGGAATTATTCACAATTACATCTTTTACCCGATTCCTCGGACAGCCAGCCTACGGAGGGGAGACATCTTTCCACAGCCACCCTTTCTTCTCCAGCCTAATTACCAGAGCATTTGAGAATTAGGAAACTTTTGAACACAGTTGGGATGTTGGAACCAGCATGGTCCTATTGGGAGGAACCAGCAAGTGGCTGAATGTGGTTCAACTCTTGTTTAGGGTGAAAAAATTATTTGCAGCTGCTCCAACCCCCACGACAGGCACAGTGGGCACTCAAACTCCAGTGACAGGCACTGTGGCTGCTCAAACCCTGGCAGCACGCAATATTACCCCGGGGGTGGGTGATGCAGCTGAACCAGAGGACCAACCCCTGTCTGGTAGCAGTTGCCCCTCAAAAAAGGAAGAGAAATGCATGGGAAAGATGGCTTGTTTAGTAAAGAAGGACAAAGCAGGGTCATAACAAGAACAGGAGGAAGAGGCAGAACATGAGGCGCTTGATCCCTATCCCTGAGTGAGCTACGGAATATGCAAAAAGATTTCAGCCATCATCCAGGTGAGCGCATTATCATCTGGCTGCTCTGATGCTGGGGTAATGGGGCTGGTGGTGTGGAATTGGAGGGTAGGGAAGCCAAGCAGCTGTGATCATTTTCTAGGGAGGGTGAATTGACAAGGTGATTGGAAGAGTAACACAAGTCCTCAGCCTCTGGAGGCAGCTTTTGTCAAGGAAAGGTATTTCTTCAAGGAAGATGTTCTGTTTCACCCAGGAAAGTGGACCATAATGGAGAGAGGTACCCAGTACAGGAGGGAATTAGCCATGCTTAGAGATAGATAATTTATTACGACCCAAACAATGCATGGTCACTCACAGATCCAGATGAAGTCTAATGTGCTCAAACCATGTATCAGAAACGTGTACACCAGAGTGCACCACCATCGTACACCAACTCATTGGCAGTATTGTCTGGAGGCACAAAGAGGCACCACTGGTGGAGGCAGTGGCTCCCCAGCTCTAGCAGTACACAGGAAAATCTCTTCCTCCCTTGTCCCTGCTGTGGAGAAACTGGTTGAACAACTCAAAGAGAATAGAGATTCTACTCCCCACATGCACGGTCCGGAATCTCATCTGGTAACAGAAAGTGTCATTTGGTCAAGGGAGGATATTGAGGGCACACACCAGGGGAGACCCTGTTTTTTCTGCAGACCTACAGAGATAACGTGAGAAAGGGATGGAAATTCTACCTCAGTTCTACATGAATTGCAAGGAAAAATAATCACAAGAGGGGGTTCTTCCAGGAAAGTTGCCGCTGCAGTCTGCAGCGGGTAGTTCCTCAGACACAGTGGAAGGGCTGATCTTACTCCTCCTGATCCTATGGAAAGGAATTCTACTCCATTTTCACCAGAAGCGGGTTGGATAAACCTATGCCCAAGACTAGAGGGGCTCTGTCTCCAGCCATGTGGAAGAGAGGGACAGCCTTGTTTACTGGACTGCGGGGATCACGTGGCCCATAACGTCAGCCCCCCAGGAGTATAAGGCTGCAGCAGGTCCGGGTGCACAGTGTACCCTGATGTAATCAGGCTGTGAAGGGGCAGAACCCACTCGTGTTTCTGGAGAGGGATTCCAAGAGCTGAATGCTGGAGGCTGAAGCCAGCCTGGCTGGGAATGTATGGCAGAAGCCCCGCTGGGACTGGCCCAGAGACCATCCCAGGAGTGGGTACTTCAAGAACCCAGAAGAATCCTGGTGGGCTTTCAGTATCGCAGCCTTGGAGATGGAGGAAATGAAGCAGCTGCCTGGTCCCACCTCTTGGAAGACCCTTCTGTTGTGGGGTTACTGAAGGCTGAATAAAGGAGGTGCTGGTCGCTACCACAGCACAGCCTCAGGGGCAAAACCGCGCCGAGCCTGGGACTGCGGGAGGTGCTGATCACTGCTCAGGGCATCCCTCATTTTCCTTCCTTCTTTCTCTCCCTCTCTCATTTTCATTGCTATTATTATTATTAACTTTATTTGAATTATTAAACTGTTCTTATCTGAATCCATGGAGTTTATTTTTTCCCAATCCATCTCCCCATCCCTCGGTGGCAGGGAGTGAGTGGCTGTGGGATATTTAGCTGCCATCTGGGGTTAAACCACAACACCTGCTTTATAAGAGTGGTGCAATATTTCTGTGTATAAAGGGCTGTAAGCCTTGCTTCACATGAATATAGCTTGTTACAGCACACACCTGCAGACAATAGATGGTTGTGCTTCATGTACCACCTGCAAACACAAAAACAGGATGAGGAAATACTCTAAAAATAGAAAAAAAGGCCAGCTAAGTGAAATACAAGATTGTCAGGTCTGTATTTGAATGCATTTAAATATGGAATAAAATTGAAAATACAGAGGTCTTAAAGAAGAATAATGCAATAAGGAACATTTTTGACCTTAAAGTTTCCTTGTGCTTCTCCTAAAGCAAAGGCAAAATTTTCATTAATTTCAGTGGTTAAGAATATGTTGTAGTCAGTATAGACAGTGACTGATCTTTGCACAGAATCATGTTGTTGGTTTTATTGACTGGTTTTGGATAATTACATGAAATTTTATTGGTTTGGTTTTCAGTTCTGCCTTGGCTCCAAACTTGACAAGTGAAAAACTACCAAGACAGCCCAGTGATGGAAACTATTATTCAGGTAGGATATTTTGCTGTAAGACTGTTTGTAATCTGCTTTAATTAAACATTTGTTTAAAGTTTTTAACTTCATAGTTATTGTTTGGATGGGGCCCAATGTTTTGGGAATGCAGAGGGATACCAATAACATTGTCCAAGGTATCTTCTATCATTTTGTCTTTGTACAGTTTTTATGAGCACGTCTTACACAGATTGGTTTATAAGTCTGCTCAGACACTTCTCCCAGGCAATCAATTGACAATATCACAGATGGAGAAATCATGGTAAAAGAAAATTATTTTCTGCTTTTGACACAGCTGCAAGAAAATTATTCCAGAGAGGAAATTTGAGCTGTGGCTCATGGTCCTGTGATGTGGCCACTATAGAGATGTTAACTTGCCTGGGCACCTTTCATTGCAGGATCTCAGTGCCTTTGACAATGACAGGTGGACATGATGTTTAGAGCACCTGACATAGACAAAGTTGCCCCTTGGGTGTTTGTAAGCTGATTATTTAAAAAGCCACATTCTTCCCACCTGAATGTCTTAGGTGGGAATGTAAAAGTAGAATGTGTTACATAGAAATACAGATAATGACAGTAGGAATTGCAGCTGTATAACTAGTTTATTTCATTGGTTACAATAGATATTTTGCCAGCTCAACTTTGGCTTTCTTATTTTAGGATCAGGTTACATTGAAGATAATGAAAACCACATGAAATCAACAGATGAGAGTAAAGGTAATTCCATACTTAAACAATAGATTTTCAAATTATTTTATAATTGAAAGTCTCAATGTTTTCTAATGGTAGTAGTGAGGTAGGAATGATAGGGACATCTCTTTTTTCTCATGTCCAAAATGGCACCAATAGGACCCTTTTATCAATTGCATTATGGAGTGTAATTAGATGTGCTGGATCCCAGGCCATCTAATGATGGATGGTATAAAAATACAACTTATACTCAAAATATTAAGTCCTATATAACAAATATTCAGATTTGTTTAAAAACCAAGGTATTATACAGATTTCTGCTTCTTTTACTTCTTTGAACTTTCTTCACTTCTCTGGATCTTGAAATATTTAAGAATTAAATCTAAAAATAACCTGCTATGAAATCTGAATAAAATAATCTGCCATATCAGTTCTGTAGGACTTCAGTCTGAATGATTGTTGTAGTTCCTTCCAGCTCTTACAGAAATGTAGTAGAAAACCATCCCCACCCTAAGAAAAACAGAATAGAAAGCAACAGCTATTTCTTGTGTCTGTTGTAGCCAGGTAGCCAGTACCTGTCAGCCAGTGGTCTAAGTCAGACGTCTGATCATTGCCAGGCTTTCTGTGGGTACTGTGGCAGAGAAGAATTTTGAGGAGGAAGATGGGTTCCATTCCAAATGTTCTATGGGGGGCTTGGAGGCAGCTTAGGAGAAAAGTGCTGAAATTGGCTACTTGGCAAAGAAGAAATTTGGAGAATGAGAGGTGATGAGGGAGGCCATGAAAGACATAAAGATGGCTTGAAAAGTGAAGAAAGCAGAGAATGGGAAGTGTCCTGCCCCAGCAGCCATAGAAAATGAGAAAGCAATGCCAGGAAGAGAAAGGGAGTTGCAGCTGGAGCATGAATATGGGAGAAGCTATGGTAATTCCCTACTCCATTTTGTATTCTGCCACTTTTGAAGGTGTTACATGGCAAGTAACAGTTTTAGGCACAATTTTCATGTCCCACAGTTTCAGAAATCTGCTTTTAGCTGGTCTTCTGCCCTTCACAGTGGGATAAGCCTCAGGAATGGGCTGGCCTTACAATTTAGCAGACTCCCATCTGCCATCAGTAGGGCCAGGTCCTGCACCTATCAAGTCAATTGGGACTTGTCCATTAATTTCAGTGGCAGCAGGATCAGGCCCACAGCTCAAACAAAGCATGCAGTCCTACAAAGAAACATCTTCTTGATATTTTTGGGGCAGGACCTGACCTTGAGAGTGCTGAGGTGGATTACACTGAAGTTGAAGTCTCCACGCTTGATCCTCACAGAGGTAATAAACTGTCCAGCCTCTATGGTTTATGTTTGGGAGCAACTCTGGGGTTGTTGCTGCTCCCTGATGCTGGCCTGGTATTGGCACCTGGGAGTGCTTTGTGTGCTGACAGTCTCCTGCCAGTAGTGCTCCTAAACCTGGCTGATGCTCAGGCTCCTGTGCTGCTGTTCTTGCAGTTCTTCCCCTGGGATCGTTCCCATTTACAGGGGGTCTGTGTGGAGCAAGGCTCCCTCAAGGCTTCTAAGCAGAAGGCAGCCTGCTGTGAAATATCCACGTTAAAGAGACCAAATTCACTGAGAGCCACTTGAGGTTGCCACAGGGTAAGATAATGAAAAGAACAGAAACCAGTGGAATTCCTTCCTTTGTAAAGGAACTGCTTGAAGGGTCAAAGCTGTAATTCACTTGTGATAGAGAAGAGACACCAGTGTTGATTTAGTCTCTTCGTCTGGAGAGGCCTGAAGGCCATCCTGGATTTTGCACCTTAAACAGAGAAATGAGGCTATTGATGCCCAGATAACTTTGTCCTCCTCCCTGCAGTAACCGGATCTCAGAGCGTGGGGCTGAGGTAAATGTCTGCAACCTTGAAGGAGAAATATCCATGGAAATTTATTCACCACCCAAACGCCCACTTCAATCATCCTGTGTCATCTGGAGAACTCCGATGCCATTATGGCCTTGTGTTGAAAGCTGTTAAATTTTTTAGAAATTTGCAAAAAGCTCCGAGTAGCGGAGAGTGAATAAACCCTGCAAGAGAAGTTTATGCTCTGCTCTTGCTTCTTTGCTTCAGCTGAATGAGAAGCAGATTGAGGAAGAAATGGATAAATTTCCTTCTTCCTGGTAGGAAGGACCAGTCACTTATTTCAGAGACCAAAGACATGATTGTTTAGCTGGTAGCACAGATGTTTGGGCAAGAGTGCTCACTCTTCAAGCTTGGCAGCCAAGCCCTCCCGGAACAGCCAAGCCCTCCTGTCCTTTCTGTTCTCACTTCCCGGGATCATTCATCACAGAGTCTTCCCTGTGTTTTAAGCAGGCTATTTACCCACCTCTGCTAAAATCTGCACTGAAGGACCAGAGTTGTACTCTTCTGCAGAACAGGGCTAATAATTGTTCCAACCGTTTCTGAGTGTGCGCTAAAATTTTTCAGTGGTGTGCACACCATTCTACTATGGTGTGGAATAGTAAGATATGATAGTGCATTATTTAAATTAAAAACCCTATTAAATTCAAGATCAACATCTATAAAAACAGCATTTTCATCCATTCTTGATATATAACACTATTCCTGTATATCAGACTAAGTAATAAGATAGTATCTATGCTCTGTAGACAGAACCCCATTAAAAGCACAGACTTATGTTGACTATCGTGTGTAAATGAGATCAGATTATCTTAATTGAGTACTGCCTCCTACTACAGACCTATGCATGGCACACAGAACACTGATAGACTCTGTAAGACTGAACTGTTCTTGGGTACACAGAGATATGAACAGTTCCCCGATTGATTTCCTTTGCCCCAGGACACAGTGGACTGGTTTGGTTATGGAAATGGAAACCGCACTGAAAGTATTTAATGTATTCCTCTCTGAGAGCATCCTGAGGATGCTGCTTAAATAGAAGAAGTTGTATGAAACCAAGTTATTTTGTGAGTTCTGCACTGCCTATCGCAATGAAAACAGGATGAGATTTACTTGGGAAAAGAGAAGCAAAGCCAAGTTTCTTAATATTCCCTTGTAATAATCATGTACACCCACAGAGAGAATTTGGCCACAGGATTGCTACTGATACTTCTGCTACGTTGGTGTTATTGTAAGGTTTTGTTTCCCGTCATAATATTCTTTCATGTCTGCCCGTGGGCATGACCAGCCCTTCCTAGGGAACAGAACTTTCAGATTATCACCTTGCTCCAAATCCGTTTTACGCCTCTTTTGATTCCTCCTATCTTCTGAATGAAGACAAAGCAAATAACATTTCTCTTTTCTCTGGGTACATGTTGCTCATCTAGCAGCTACACACAGAGTCTGATTGCTTCTGCCTTTTGAGGAAATGCAGATTGCTTTGATCTCTCGGGCCTAACCTCAATTTAATTTATCTTTCCAATCATTTGTTCCTCCTGCCACTGTTGTCAATGTCAATAATAATGTTCTCAGGAGCAGGAGAATCATATTTTGAAAGTACTGTACTGTGAAAGGCTACTGCAATAAATGCTGCAATATCTAAGCTGTAGCAGTTGCCTTTATGTCACTTCTGGGAGCTGAGATTGATTGAATGTCACTTCAAAACAACTTGAAATTATTGTAGAAGGATGTACACCTTGTCTTTATCAGCAAAGAATTACTTACATTTAAAAACACTGTTTTACCCTTTTTTCCAAGTCATGTCTGAGCTATCTGGTCATTTCTGAAATACTTCTTTCTGGAATTATTAAATTCAATACTTACCAAGTTTATATGCTTGACAAAAATATAGTGCTTGTCTTTTCTAAAGCTTAGTTGAGAAAAAAGAAGGCAAGGTGATTTAGACCCTTCATTGTGAATCTGGGCAAAACCAAAATCAGGGGCTAAAGTCAGATCAGGAAATATCCCTAAAGTGACAAGGCAGAAGCTGCCAGGCACGGCTGAGTAAGAATGTTCTCCTTATTTTACTTTCATATCTGGTTAGTTATCTGCAGGATGGGAACATTATAAAATTAGCAGGAACAAAATGTCAAATCATCCAAGTCATTTCTCCTGGCACATTTTTTCAGCACTAAAACGACTTTTGGAAGATTGACAAAGGAAATAACATGGGCAATGGCATTATATCTCAATATAATGAAATGGGTATGATAAAAAAATAAAAAGGCAAACTAAGGAAATGCCTCAAACCAAGTCTTTGCACAGAGTCAATAGGAGTAGATTTAGGACTGTAACCTGCTAAAAAAGAGTCCTAAACAAAATGAGCTGCCTTTTATTAAAATTCCAAGAAGATTATTTCTTACTTCACTGGAAACCGAATTGATCATTTAAGCAGTAGTCCATAAGCATTTGAAATATGCCTTGAGATCTTCAAATTATTTTGCAAAGAAAGTTCATGCCAAAGCTGCAAGTTTGAAAGCTGTGATTAGACACTTGGGGAAGTGTAGCTGCTATTGGTTAAATTAACAGCAGTTTTGCAGCTGCATTCTGATGTGTAGCTCACAGCATTTGAACGATGCTGAACAGAATTTTAAAAAAATAAATAATGAAATTAGCTTTGGGAAATCAGAATGTGGTGCCAGAGACATTTTGGTTCTTCGGGGCAATGCAGAACAGTCACAGTCCTGACTCTGAGTCTGCAAATTATTATGTCTGAACTCTTTAAATGTTGGGACATTTTAATAGCTAAAGCACAGGATTCTGTATCCAGAAATACTAATTTCTTTCTTTTTTTTTTTTGCAAAGAGGAAACAACAATTATATTATTTTTTAAATTTAACTTTAACTAGAAAGATTTAACTTCTTGGTCTGTTGAAGGTCCACAAAAATTGGAGGTGATACTGGTAGAATTCTGAGGTTCTCTAGGAGACTCAGTTTAACTGAAATGAATGAGGGTTTCTGAAGTGCTTTGAGATCCATGAACAGCCAACTCCTGTACCCTGTTATCACAGACTTTACAGCAAGTAAAAAAAGTGGTTTTAAATGCACAATTCTGGAGCACTTTGCCTAGGGATTTTTAAACTACAGCCATATAATAAATCCAGGAGATTGCTCTAATCTCCCATTAACCAGAAGTTTATGCTGACCACAGAGAAAATGATTCTTGTTATTTTCAGGCCTTTAGACAAGGCTCTGTCCAAGAGGGGACATTTCCCAGATCATACTAAATAGGAGCTGTGCAGTGTGAAATCTGCTTCTGAGACATTTCACAAAGCACAGCAATTTAAATTCTTTTTTGTGCCCTTAAGATTTAATCAGGCTAATTGCCAAAAGGGTTTGTAGTTTGTCTTCCAAGTGATAGATCTCCTCAAGGCTAGACTCCCTAAATCCTTAGAACAAATTGAAGAGGCTCCTCAAAGTGATCCAGAGAAACTGTTCTCTAGCGGTAGATGTCTCTGTGAAATTGAAGCAATATTCAAGTTCAGAAGAAGATTATTAGAATGCTGAAGTCAAATTTAGAAAGGGAAGCAGATTTTCATCATAATTTATATATAGAAGGAGACATCCTTCTCTCAGACCCTTACAGGCTGCGTTTGGGGAGGGGGTTGTGCTTGCTTTTCCACAGAGACTCCACAGGCTCACTGCTGCTTATGTAGCTGCTTCTTCTGAAAGTAAAAAAGTGTTTTCTCTTTGCTTAAGGAGTTTTTCATAAGGCAAGCAGAAAAAAAACAAACCAAATAAACAAAAATTAAAAAAAAATTAAAAAAAGAAAAAAGAAAATAAATTGATTCTGTGCCAATACATTTTCCACATTTTCCAGCTCCTGAACAGAAGGGGACTGAAACAGTTTATAGTGAAATCAGAAAAACTAATAATGGTAAGTAAGCTAGTGAAAAATTAAACATTTGAAGGAAGCATGTGTGTAGAGGTTAGAGATAAATTTGTGACTGAGTAGTTTATAAGATAATATTTAGATTGAATATTTAGAACATAAGTGCCATAATAAAGAACACCTGCACATCACATAGGATAAGAACATACCAAAGTGTAGCTACAAAATCACAGAAGTTGACAAATTGCATGACATCTTCATGGCTCCTCATAAATCAGTTATATTAATATTTGCAGCATCTACTTCATCAGCCCATTTGTGCTGGATCTGCTGAATATTTGGGCCATAACATCTGGATCTGAATCTAGATCCCTGTTAGAGATCAGGATTCCACGTCCTGCTATCTCAAACTGCTCAAGAGAAACATTTGTCTCTTAATTGAGCATCTTTGTCACATGCTATAAAGTATTCCACTTGCCTTGGGTGTAACTCCAGCAAATATCTCTAAAGCTTCCAACACCAGACTCTAAAAGCCTTTAAAGCAATAGCAGCAGCTCCTCAAACACAGAGGTGTGTGGGCAGTAGCAGCTTGCTGGCAATTACTGTCTATAAATGTTCTGCCACTAATGAGTTCAGAGACAGTGGGTTAAAAGAAGGTGATTTCATCATAGTTTGTCAAAGTCTAAATCAGAAAGGATTTCCTCTCCTCTCTTTGTGTTAGGAAGTCTAGATTTGTAAATATTAGGGCTACACACTGTTTGCATTTTGTCCCCATTCAGGCTTTGTTGTGTGCTATTTTTAATTTTTGGTTGTTGTGCTTTAATTTTGTATTTTTTCTATTAGGCATTTCCCACCTCTGACACAATATTCTGTGTCTAGGGAATCCTTTATATGAGGGTCTCCACATACTTTAGAAAACATTACTTAATTTTCCCTTGTTACATGGCAATTTTTATCTCCATTTTACAGATAAAAATGACAGATTTTACAGCTGAATAAACAGAGTGATTAGGTCATCCGTTTAAGGCGAAGTGTTTAGAGAGTGACAACA
Organism: Donacobius atricapilla; assembly: GCA_013397315.1. Taxonomy (NCBI): domain Eukaryota; kingdom Metazoa; phylum Chordata; class Aves; order Passeriformes; family Mimidae; genus Donacobius; species Donacobius atricapilla. Next base: position 31,295 of record WBMY01013825.1, read on the forward strand.
GTGGCAAAGGAATTTCAGAACCCTTGGTGCTGTGCCTGTATGTTCTACTCATTTTTCACAGCCTTGCAGTGAAAATCAGAATATCTTTCACACTTAAGAGCATGGCCAGGCACTTCATGCAGGACCACCAAGAGAAAAAACACAGTTTATTTTAGGGCTGAGCCCCAAGGCTACAAATGTTCTTAAATGTGTGTGAACTGGGCCCATAAAAAGCTGCAGAAGCTGCTGTGTGACCCTCAGCTACTCTGCCCAGGTGTGAGGGTGACTGTCACACCACTCACCAGCCCTGGTTTTGGCACAGCAGAATGTGGTACGTACCAGAAGGATGCAAACTCCAGGTTGGTACAGCAGAACTGAAATTCGAAGAGCACTTAAAAGGCTGTAATACCGTAAGGTGGGAACTGCAGGAAAATGGGATATGATTGAAAGACTGAGCTGAATTAGCCAGAGGGTCTGCAAACACCCCTTAATCTTGCAGTCCACCTGCTCTGTTATGCATAACATTCTACAGTTTCAGTTATTCTTGGAAACACAGCACCAGTTTATTGTTTCAATCACGTCTGTTTTTCCTGACTGATACACAGGAAAAGTGTTTCAATTAGATAAGCAGTGCATCACCCAGCAATGCAGCGCTACGTTACAGTTAATGTAATACCACCTTGGATTTTGGATAGGTTGTGTGATTGTGAGGTGGCAAAGAGTAAATGCAGTGGAGAATCCCCATGAAATATTCTGTCTACTTTGATTTATTAATATTTTATATTAATAAAAGTGTATTAAATGATGCCAATTGTGAAAGATGTTGAGCATGACTAGTGAGTGCAGAAATTGATTTACCATTCTACTCTTCAATATTTTTGAGCAAAAACCCAAAAGTACAACCTACTTCAGGAAGGCAGTGATTCAGCCAAAGTGTCCTTGGGGAGATCACATGAGTTTAGGAATTGGTTGGTCTTAGCTACACAGTTTGACAGATTTAAAAACTAAAACCTATGTAACATTTTATTATTCTTTGTTTGTAGGTAACTATTGTGGTTTAATTAGAACTGAGTGCTCCATAAGCAATTTTGTCTTAATGAAGGAGTTGTCTGTGCATTCCAGAAATTGTGTGCACTGGAGAGGAAGCTGAAGAACAGTCAGTAGTTGTTATGTCTGACACAATTCTTTGTGACTGAGCTAAAATATTTTTCCTCTTCATTTTTCTGACAACTCACTGCTGTCCCCAGTAAGGCAGATGCCATAGGAGTAACCAACTTGGGTATTTTGAGTTCTGTAGCTGTTGCTTGTTCTTAGCCAAAATCTGCACCATGAATCCATAGTGCTGATAATGCTCTGAGCTTTCCCAAGCCCCGGGCCATTGGCAGAGTGCTGAGCATCTGTCATTATTCCTTTTCCTTTTATTTTCCTGGTGCTGGCTATGTTATCTCCTGTTTCTACCATTGGAGTGCCTCCACCACACTGTGGATAAGACTCCCCATCCACCCTGCTGTGCTGTTTTCCTCATTCTGAGTGCCAGGACTCAGGAGGTGGTTTTACATTAGAGATGGACAGAAACAAACTGTCAAATGTAATTTCAAATCCCAGACCTGCATGTGGTTAACTACAGTTAACTCATTTGCAGTGGGAAAAGCAGGTAATTTGTGAAATTCCATTCTGGTCAGGTATGTTTTGATTGAAAGTCAAATAATGTTAGTCTCTGGTTGGTTGGTTGGTTGGATGCTGGATTCCCTCTGCCGTAATGAGAGTTTAAGGAGAATGCTGCTCACTTTGTCTCTGCACCCAACTGCGAGATAAGGAGTTGTCCTTGCATTGTTATTGAAAGATTAGTTTAATTCAGAAACGTATTTAGTGTTCAGGATGTTCATCCAGATATTGTTTTAAAGCCTTTTCTAGAGCAAAGGGCTGTTACCTTAGTATTTTACATAAAATATCAAAAACTTCAAGCCCTGATTTTAAATCAGACCTTACATTCATATGGCAGTCTGGGGAATGGTCACAGTCAGTGCTATTCAGATCAATAACACCTTTGTGTAAAAGTCCTTCAGACTCACCAGGATAAACTAATTTCCTTAAAATCCTGCTTTCTCTGGTTGCTCTGTGAAAAGGCCAAAGCATATTGTGAGTCAGGAATATACATCCCAATCCCAAAGTTGCTGCTTTTTGTTCAGAAAGAAGTGATAATAGTCCAAAACTGAAGCCAAACAGGCAATTGTCTAAATGAAGAGACTGCCAGGAACGATGAAATGGCTGTGGCCCTGCTGCCTGCCTTGCCTGTGCTGGTGTCCAGCAGTCCAGGCTGGCAGCTCTTCCTGAGGGAGGGTCAGGATGTGTCACACATGGGTTCAGCTGCCTGGGTGGAGGCTCTTTCAGGCGTGATTTATTTCCATCACACCTTTCATCTTCCCAAGAGGCAGCAGGGGCAGGAAACCCGAGCATCTCCATGCTGGCTCTTTATCTCAGCTCCGGCCCTTCCTTCAATGTCGAGCCCAGTTCTTGGGGTAGCACAGTCCTGTTCGTGTTGCTGAGAAGAGTTAGAGCCAATTCCAGCTCACAGATTTCCTCACGTTTTTCCAGGACACTTCCTGTGGAAGATGATGTTATTGCTATATTTTTGCTCCTCCTGCGAACTCTGTCTTTGCTGTGTGTCAAACCCAAAGCTCCCAGAAGTCAGTGATAGGCTTTGCACTGATCTTATGTGCACTGGACTGAGCTCATTGTGGCTTATTGCAAGATAACAATTCCCAAATTCCTATTAGGAAAGTGGAAATCCAGCAAACAAAATGCAGAGCCAGCCTTTATGCTGCTAAGTCTGGAAAAATGAATTGGTCACTTGGAAGCAATTGTAGCAGTGAGACAGGAAATTCTAAGAGTCCTACAGCAACCAACAATGTACTATGGAAAAATAAATATATCCCAGTGGAAAGAGGCATGAGAAATCCCCATTGCATTCAGAGGTTTGGAACAAATCTATTTGAAATCAGCTCTAGCAATCAGGAAATCTGCTCAAATACTTTCCTGCTACTGAGCCCCAGGCTTAACACCTACATCTTAGCCAGAATTTCCCACTGAATCCTTTTCCAGCAGAAAGAGCTCACAGGGTCTGGCGATTCATTGTGTTGTTCAGAACTCAGGTATTATGAGCACATGATAGTTGCAGGCAGTCCAAACCCATGCAAATAACAAAAATCTTGTCCTCTCTCCAATATAAAAACTCTTTGGATCTTTAGGTTTCTAGACTAAGGCCTGGATCTGCGAGACGTTGATTCCGGAGCCAAATGCTTACAACAGCTTCAGCCAAAAATCGGGCAAAGCCAGATGATTTCAGTGAGGCACAAATATGCAGGGAACTTCTGACCTTGCTTGAACCTCCAGTGCGGAGCTGAATTACGTGCATGCCCCGTGTCAGAGCTGTTCCCAAGCTTCCTGCCAAGATCCCCTGATGGAAGCTACTGCTCCAGTGAAGGCTTTGGCAGAACGCTGTGTGTGTCTGCAGCTCAGCACCTTGGGTTCATAGCCTGACATCGTGGCTTTCACCAGGGCTGCAGGTGGCTTGGGGGTGGATTGACAATTGCAGCTGTTGGGGCACATGTTCTCCTCTCCATAACCTTCAGCAACAAGAAATGGTAGAGCAGCTGGAGGTGACAGTGTCTTAAATTCCTACTGTATGTGCTCCCTTGTAAAAATGTGTTTGAATTTAAAATCCCATCAACTAGAAGCAATAGGAGGATTTTAGATCCATCAGAAGTCCATAAAACCACCTACCTTTTTTAGACTTGGGAATATTTTAGAAATCACCAGTATCAGACCTTCAGTTCTGATTCCTTTCACAAAACACAGAGCTTCTGCAGAAGCTTGACCAATTTTCCTGTGTGTCTAGAATGCAGCATTTCTCAATTCTCCATTTTTGGCAGTGAGGGAAAGCCAGGTGTTACGAAAAATCTCTCAGTTCTACGGTAAAACTAATAAAAAAAGTAAAATCACCTTTTTTTTTTCTTTTTTTTGTTAAACAAAAATGAAATAAAAAGATTGTGAAAAGATTGACATGGTAAAGAATCAGTAAAAGCGCTGTATCATTGTGCGTTTATTAGTGGCTACCTGCTGGCTGCCCTGAGAGGTACCTGGTAGAAATCTCCAGACACAGAGTGTGACATTTCCTGGCAGAGCTGTGACACTCAGCTAGAAAGGCCCAGTGCTCTTGATGTGGGTGACAGGTAACAAGGAGGCAGGGTCGCTGTCACCGTGACCTCCAGGCTTTGGGTAGCCAACATCCCGTTGTTTGAAGTCTGGAACTTACACAAAATTTCTCATTTCCTCCTTCCTGTGAGAACAATACATTGTGACAGAGACTAAACGACAGCTTGTTAATGCCTCACTTCATAAACCTTATGTATGGTTTTGTCCACTTAAAGCTAGGCTTTGATGTAGCACTGGATCAGCAGTGGTTTTATTCCATTCTGTTGCCTTTCAAGACAAAAAAATGCTTTTGTGTGTGTTGCATGTAACTTCTTATTTTGTTTCCTAATGTCTAAACATATGTGGATCAATCTTGCCAAACACTGTGATCAATTTTATACTGAAATTGAGTTCATGCACTGCTGTAAGGGGTGTAGTCACCTCAGTTTTTAATCCTTTGCTTAGGCTAAAAGTTCTCTGAATGTACTTTGCCAGAGACCTTCAGTTTCCTTGTTATTTCTGCTGGCTGACAAGGGAGTTTCTAAAAGGCTTTTATTAAGGTCTAATAATGGTAGTAGTACTCTGCATAATGTCCTTCATTTAGTGATTTTGGGGAACTTTTCAAAATTTACATAAATGTTCTGCCTATGGAAGACTGATTTTTAAATTTTCTATTTAAAAAAATATATAATTAGAAAGAACATAGATTCAGAAACTAACGCCCATTTATATAAAAAATACTGGGAAGATCAACCCAGCCCAGTCCAACCCCTTTGTTTTGAACATTAGATGAATTTCCTTCACACAGCCTCTCTCCAGTGAATCTGAAACACTTACCAAGAGAATGCCCTGCAAGATTTAGCACTTAACTTTCGTCACATGTGAAATATCTCAACAGAACATACAGATGAGCACTTTTAACAAGACTTGAAGTCCTGTCCTACAACTAGAATTACTTTGAGAGGGGAAAGAAATATTTATGTTTTGGTATTCGAATGTATTCTGTGAAATTTTGGAATAGCTAAATAGACTTTTTTTGAAAAAAGCCTGTGATCCAGTCTTAAAGTTCACTGACCCTAAAAGGAAAGAGCTTGCTGGCCCTCAGGTTTTTCATTGGGAACAAGCAACTTTTCATTAATAAAATGTCAGGTGTCTTTGCAAGATGTTATTTTTGCCCTGAAAATTGAATCTTCTACTGGATTTCTGCAATACATTATTTTCCTGGCAAGGAATTGGATTAGGAAATAAAATGCTGATGAGAATTTACCTCTCAAAGGAAGACTCTCTTGTCCAGTAACAGATTGTGCCCTCAGTAGAGACTTCTGCTCTAGCACATGATCAGGAAAGCTGCCAAACAGGTCCTGCACAATGTGGGCTTTGAAATATCTGGTCTCAAGCCTGTACTTGGATTAAAGTAGAACTTGGATACTCCTTAAAGCCCAGATCTTTAACCTTAGATGTAGGTAGGAATTTTACATTGTTGCAAAATGAACAAAAAGGTTGAAGTACCTATACCTGTATTTTGTGGAACATAAAACTGGTCACTCCGCAATGTGCCATTTCATAATTTATACATTGTATTTTGTTTTGCAGATTCTATGGAAAACAGGCATTCTGTAAGTATACATTTCATGCAAGCAGTTAAAAGTAGTGACATGGGTTGAGGTGATTGTGCACCTGGTGAGATAGTGTTCAAGTGTTGATGTGGTTTATTTGTTGCTCGGGACCTTTGCAGGACCGATATAGGGCAATCCCTCTGTCTATATTTTATAGCAGGCTTTCAATCCTCTGTTTATAGAATGGTCAGTTTTAGGAGTCTGTGGAGGGGGCTGGAGCCTGGTGGTGCTGGTGTACAGATTATGATCTCCCTGGATTTGTGTGGAGCACCCGCACAGCTTTGGGTGAGGGATGGCTGTGGAGGCACGGGAGATTTGCACATGAAAACTGCTCCCCTGGTAAATGCATCACTGCGGACAGAGCTGGTGCTCCAGTGGCATCTGTCAGTGCCCAGGCTGTGCAGTGCCAGTGAATGTGCTTGGGATGTGCCGTTCACACACACGTCCTGTGACTGGAATGCCCGGAGAGGTGAGCTCCTTCCTTAGGTGTGAGCAGCTGTACCAAGCAGGGATGGTGATCAACCCAACTTGCAGAACTTCCTTCTATTCACTGTCTGTGGCTGTTTCCTCCTGGGTTTGTTTTCATCCACTCATAGAGCAGGTGGGGTGACTCCAAAGGCTGGCAGTAGACAGACCTTGTCAGAAATTTTGAGGGCAAACAGTTTTTATTGCAGAGTACAAAGCTGGGCCATAGCTGGGTCACAGTTACGCTGTTCTAACCAAGAAGTGGGAATATACCATCCATATATGGAGGATCTCAATTAAAAATGTGGAGTTTTGTGAAGGTTCTATAGGTGGTGAACAGCTTCATAGCGCTAAGAAGCCAATGACAAAATATGGAATTTTTTAAATAGAAGAAATATGTTGAATGAGCTGTTACTCTGCTCTCAGGAGATCTGAGAGGCAGGGAACTCATGTTTCAGGAGTACTTTTATGAATGTTAGATATGCCATCAAATCCAACTCAGACTAAGCAAAAGGTTGTTTTTCCTGCCACGCACTTTGTGACTTTGGAGCTTGTACTTAAAAAGAAAAAAAGGGAGACTCATAAATAAGAATCACAATAGCACAGTCTACATCAGCTTATGGCATCCATTGGAGTTTTGAAAGGCTCCATCAGCACTCCCATCCCCATGGGATACACAGGCAGCCCATTGTATTATTTACAGACACTGGCAGTGCACCGAAGGTCACAGACTGTGTTACAATAAACAGACTCATATTAACACAGGCCAGGAGGGTTTATGGTGTCATTGTCTCTCTTAGTTTAAAGGTTTGTTTTTATTCTTTGCTCTCAATTTTCTAAAAATATGTTGAGCTGAACCCTCCCCTGGGTTATACCAGGCATTCCTTGGAGAGTCATGAAGAAGAAAGTTTGTCCCTATCCAACACAAAAGAAAAAATGGTCAAGGGTGGCTGTGACAGATCTGAGGCACAAGCTCAGGGAGGAGGTTTTGTCTTCTTTTTTTCCACAGCCTACATAATTTCTAATAGATATGAAGATGGTTTTTTTGTTTTCCTGTGGCCAAAAAGTGAGTAAAATATCTCTCCATGGAAGTATAATAAAAAGTCAGTGACTGGCACCCTGACCACCCTGTGCGAATCACTTCCATGATTAATTGGGCTATTAAAGCTTGCTAAACTGTCGCCCTGTTTTTTTCAGCCTTCTCTTCTGTTTCACAGTTTCATGTTTTGGGTTCTTTCTCACGCTCTGGTCTGTAAACACTGGCAAATGTTTATCATAACTTCAAGGTAGTTTACATTCCTGTTCTTAGAGATATGGACAGCTGATGGACAGTTGTCCTAATCAATGGGATGGGGAGAGGTGTCAGCCTTCTCCCCCAGTCCCTGGCCTTTTTAGAGATACTATATATTAGAGTCAAACTTTCAAATAGAGGAGAGTTTTAGTTCATACCTTCTAATCAAAGTGTGAGCGTGTGTTTGTATGTGTGTGACGTACTGCATCACTAAACCAGACAATTTATGAAGCAATGTCAGATTCAAGGAAGAAAAGTGTCAGCTGAGGGCAGTGTTTTCTTTGTTTCTTTTATTACTCTCTAGCAGTAGAAGGGTAATAAAAGTAGTATTCTGTAAAACTAATCTGATTTTCAGAAACACCCCAGAGCAAAGTCAGTTTTATAACACTTGCACATCTTGCTTGATTTTCCTAGAAGTTGCCTTATCCAGTTAACATCTGAGACATTTTCCCATCCTTAGCAGACTGTTCATGTATTAACATATTAACTATTTTTTTAAAAATTATTACTGCTTTAAAGGACACAGCAAAAGAACAGAGCCTTGCCTTCTGCTTCTTAAATTCCTACTTCTGTTCCCAATAAAGCCTATGACAAAAGCAGCACCTCCCTCTCCAAATAAGTGACCTAAAATTGGAGTGGATAGGTGAATTTCTTCATAGATTTTCCATTCCCACTATTTGCCTCTCAACACTGTATAGGCCACACAGATGAACACAGAAGAGGCAGGGAGCTACTAAGTACTTTTTATCATAATTTTCTTGCAGATTTTTTTTTTCAGTAGCTCATTTTCACACATGCTCAATTGTGATGTATCTCAGAGGTTTGGTCCAAATGAGGAGTTGTTGATCCTACTTGTGAAAAGGAAAATGCTCCTTCTGAAGTGATCAAGTGGCTTAAACTTCCTCCCCAGCTGTTCTGCTTCTTGATAGCCAAATTAAGTGTTTGGCTCAGAGGTGAATTTCCATTTAATAATGCAAATAAGGGATCTGTTACATATAATAATGCAAAAAAGGGATCTGTTGCATTTCATAATGCAAATAAGGGATCTGTTGCTCCCTTATTTGTGAGTGGAAGGGGCTTTGAGGAGCCTGGCTGTCAGCTGGCACCTGAATCACAGGGAACGCCAGATGCATCACTGAGCTGGAGTGGCCTGTCAGAAAACTAGAATTCAACTCTGCTTAGGAAGTAATACATGTTCTAGAAGTGTGAGACAAAGCACCACAGCAGAGAGGAGTATTTTGCTACGAGCTCTGTTTTCAGGGAAGACACACAGCATTTTATTTCAGTAATAGTGGTGGAGACTCATCAGATCCCAATGTCCTTTTAGTCCCCTAAATTCCAATAAAGTGCATTCTACTGCTCAGATAAAGACTGTTAAATTCAGTTCTGCATTGTTCTTCCAGATGTCACAGGCAGAACAGAAAACTGCACTGTGGAGAAGGAAGATGTAGCAAATCATTTTAATGGTTGCTAGTCCTGCTTTTGTGCATTTGCCTCTACATCGTTTCTGTCAGAATAAATACAATCCAGCAGGGAAATTTAGGAACTTTGCTTCTTCTTCACTGAGAGACCACCACAATCTTGAGTTCAGGCTTTTTGTAAGCACTGACACAGGTGCATTGAAAATGTTTGTATTATGTCAAGAAAGGTAGTGGATTAGAAAAATAATCAGTCAAAGTTTGAATTACTTGAACTATATAAAGACTCAGCTGCAGTACAGGTTGTGACTGATTTGCAGTCCAGAGTACCTTGAACCTGAATGTCTTGGATTTTTCAGTCATTTAGAAAGAAACCTGAAGTTTTATGTCAGGGGTTGCTTCCCTCCATCGCCTGTGTTTCAGAAACTTGTATCTTAAAGGCAATCCATAGGAAGTATTTGCAAAAGAAATGAATTACTTAGAAAGGAACTGGGAGGAGGTTTCCTTCCTGAAATCAGAGCTGGCAATCTTTCTAAGTTATTTAATGGTCCCAGTTTCTGAAAACATATTGAAGGAAATATCTTGACAATGAGATAGCCACTTCGCCAAACACTAATTGGTATTGTGTCAAATTTACCTCAGCAGTGCGTTCTGACTTCATATCTCCTCCTCTCCTGCTACCTCCTAGACGTGGCTGTGTATTTGTTTGTTTGGTTCTGTCCTAGGAGTTCAGGAGGACTGGCAGTACACGAGGACATTGTGTACTTTTAGCTGCCTATTTGTCCAACCTGAGCATGTGCCCTCTGAGACAGAAACCTGTACAATTTACATCTCTTTGGAGGAATTTCTAGGTGTTATTCAGCTACTTTCTCCTCTTACTCAAGTGATCCCAAAAGTATTTTTTCAGTGTTAAAGGAATTAACACTGCCAGCTCCGAAGAGTGACCTGGTCTGTGTTTAACTGTGCACAGTAACATGGCACAATAGTTTCAGACAGGAAAGGAAGATGAAGGATGTGTCCAGTTAAAATTGGGGGGGATTTCAGGCAGTCAGGATATGGAAAACAAGGTGATACTCTGAAATAAACACGAATTATAAGCCAGGAATTCCTCTGACTCACGGGGCAAATCCTTTGGGGGTAAGTCCACAAAAGGAATTAGGCGCCTCGGTGTTGACAGACTGAACTGTTAGGTTAGAGGCCACCATGTACCCTGAGCAGAAATTTCTTGGAGGGAGACTTACTTTGGCAACCGAGTCAGGAAAGACTTGACAGTTGTGAATCCCCAGTGGGCAGAATTATTTCTGTCATGTAATGTAAAAACAATGAAGTTTGGGCTCTCTCTGTGCCCATTCCCATTGGCTGGTGTAGAGGACTGCTCTGTCTGCCCTCTGTGCTTGCCAGTGCCAGGATTCTGCCCCTGCCATGGGCTGGAGATAACCCTGGCAAGGCTCTTGCAGGAACACAGTGTCCACAAGTTGGACACTGCATTGCTCCCTGTGAGAGAAAGGTTTTCATTCTCCTGGGGGAGAATGAACCTGGGGTCTAACTGTGGCAGCTGAACATCTCCTAGTAAATAAGGGATCTGACTTCCAGGTGTGCTCAGTGCCAGTAGTTCCTTTAAAAATCCAGCTTTTATCAGTAAGCACCCACGTACAGATGTTGGTCATTAACAGTTTTGGGGTCTAGCTTGTAATTGTTGCTCTAAATCTCCCACTGTCTTATTTCTTTTTCTCTCTGATGAAGATAATACCAACGTCTCCCCAGAGAACAGTAAGTATTTATTAGCTCACTGTGGAGGGTTCTAAGGAATATGTTACAGGACAGAGGGTAGGGGCACAGTTACACTCACACCTTGTTTTTTTCTCTTTTGCCCTTTTTGACAGCAGAGAATATATGGGCGTCCTGATGCTACCTAGAACAGTCACCTCAAAGATCAGCTGGGAGAGGAAAACAAGCCAAGATGGAAGATGTTGCAAGTGTTTCAAAGGCTTTGCAGCAGTTATTTATGAGTTTGCCAGACTTGTCTTTTCAAGGTTTATTTCCTTAGGAGGAACAATAGAGATGTTCCTAAAGCATTTAATGGAAAAAAACTACAAATAAAAATTCTCATAGGAAAGTGGTTCTAGAAACCACTGACCCAGGTTCTCATCTGTAATTTCTCCTGCTAATGCAATTTTGCCTTTTTTGCCTCCAATTCATCATGCTCTAAGGAAACAAAGGAGGGGTTACAGCTGAGGAAGTACATTTCTACAATGCAGCAACTACTGTGATACCAGTAGGACACAGAAATATCTAAGCTTGCTTTAAACTTGCTAAGTTGGTTATCAGTGCCACCACTGTGGCAGAACAGAGCTCAGCACAGCCTGGCCAGCCATGGATGTACCCTGACATGATCTTGCAGCTCGTGTTGAGCTCCCTGTGCTGCAGCAGCTGGACTGCTACCAGGCTTGGAGCCAGCTCAGTTACAGCTCACAGGGATGTGACACTGCAGGGAGGGCCTGAGGGAAGAGTGAGCTCTGGGCTCCCTAAAAACTTGAATAACTGTTCAGAAATTCAGACTTCACCAAGTGCTTCTATCAGAGGCAAGGATACTCTTTATTCTTCGCTAAATTGCTTTTCCCCTTTAAAAGTTCTGATGCTTGTTGGTTAATTTGATGTGATGGTTCTCCAAGAAATGATTGTCCATCACAGTTATTTTGGATCATTCTATGATAAGTCTTCATTGAGTGGATATAATACACCTAGGGCAGTGAGTTTGTACCTGAAAATCCTGCTATGTACAATCCTTATTCCTTTGATTTTAGGAGAGATCTGAAGTTGTACTTGTGCCCAGTCTGTCCAGTATGGAATTCCATACCTATCCTTTTTCTCTATAGTATGATAAACCTCTAACACGGATCTAGTCGGGACACAGACCTAATCCTGCAGCCCATGTTTAGCTCGGCTCTATTAGTTTAAAAAAAGAACACAAAAGAGGAAAAATACTGTCCCCAACCCCTTAACCAGATGGCCTTTGACACTGCAGTTGCTCTCTTTTTCTTACTGCAAATTAAATTCCTACAACATTTGGGCCACAGGTAAGAAGGTTCCAATTTAATTAGAAAATAGTGAAAAAGAGGCCATGGGTTTGTATATACAATTACTGCTTTAAGCATTGCATCAAAGATGCAAAACCAGCAAGAAACACAAAAGGGGTTTATATCCTCCATTCCAAATGTTTAAAATTTCAAGCTCCAGTTACTGATTAATATCTCTAATTTATTGTTCCCTGTGCAAATGTTGTTTGTATCACGAGCCTGTCACAACTGACTGACTTCATCGCTCTCTTCTGTTGACAAATGTTCTTTCAGCATCCCATGAGTGTCCATGCAAATGCGTTAGTATAAGAAATGTGAAAAGGTATTTTAATAAAGAAAACGCTGAATTGAACTTTGCACTGGATCTTGCACATTCGTATTGCAGTGAATGCCTGTGAAGTTTTTTATTCGTGATAAGCCACAGATCCATCGTATGGTTTGGCATTAGGAAGATGCCCTCTCTGCAACAGATTACAGGCACTTAGATCTGGAGTCAGAAATGCATTTAACAGCAGGTAAATGCACTAAATTGCTTTAAGAACTGAGTGGGTAAGTGCTTGCTTTCACATGACTCTTCTACTAAATTACAAAGGTACAAGTTTCTGCACAAACCCCCTCCCAGCCTTGGGAAAACACTGGGGTTCGGAAAGCTTCAGAATAACATCTGGGCATGATGGAGAAGCAGTGGAAGAATTTGTTGCTTGCTTTCAGCTTGTCTCTTGTCTGGAATAATCCTGAATTATTCTGGATTTAGTTATCTAATACAAGTTGTTTGCCCTGCTGAAATGTGTGAACTGTCCATTTCTCAGAGTGCTGTGTACTGCTTTGAGCTCTTCTGTTTTGTCTTGCAGATAACAAAAGTACTTCAGAGTATGGGACAACAATCAGCAGATGTCGCCAGTGAAGACCAGGTAGATGGGCCCTTGAGTAAACAACTACACAAGGAGTCCTGATATGAGCATGTGCCAAACAAGCCTCATGATCCCATTGGAAATACTTGGGAAATAAGTCTTGAATCTGTTACCAAACAAATCAAAGTTCAGATTGGAGCTCAAACAATACATTATTGAAAACAACAACAACAAAAAAGAGATTTCTGTGTTGTCACCAAGTTGAGCTCAGCAAACAGAAAATGAGGTGTGTTAGCAAATACTTACTTTTTGAGTAGTAGAGTCAAGGGATGGCACATGCCCAGGTCCCTCGTGCCAGTCCTTGTTGGAGCAGTTCCACTGGGATGGCACATGCCTGGCTGCCCTGTGCCATTCCCTGTCCGAGCAGTTCCCCCACATCCTGCCTCCACTCGGCTTCTTCGGGAGGAGCCTTAAGCACCCGCAGGTGGGGAAAACTTGGAAATATTTTTCCTACTGCAGAGCAGAGGCCTAATTTAGAGCTGACACACAGAAATGGCTGAATCAAGTCGCCTCCTCCTTTTCTACAGACACTTTGCTTTTCCATTTGCAGCCAAGTAGGCACTGCAAGTTTCCCGGTGCAATGCCCATTTCCCGGCGTAACGCCAGTTTCCCGATGTAACACGAATTTCCCGGTGTACCGCGAGTTTCCCTGTGCAGTGCCCGTTTCCCTGGGCAATGTCCATTTCCTGGCGTAACTCCCGTTTCCCAATGTAACTCCAGTTTCCCTGTGTAACACGAATTTCCCGGTGTAACTCCTATTTCCCTGTGTAACACGAGTTTCCCGTTTCCCGGTGTACCGCGGGTGTAGCGCGGGTATAACGCGGGTGGAACGCGGGTGTAGCGTGGGTACAACGCGGATGGAATGCGGTGATAACGTGGGTGTAGCGCGGGTATAACACGGGTGGAACGCAGGTGTAACGCGGGTGTAGCGCGGGTGGAACGCGGGTGGAACGCGGGTATAACACGGGTGTAGCGCGGGTGGAACGCGGTCTAACGCGGGTATAACGCGGGTGTAGCGCGGGTCTAACGCGGGTATAACGCGGGTGTAGCGCGGGTATAACGCGGGTATAACGGGTGTAGCGCGGGTATAGCGCGGGTGGAACGTGGGTATAACGCGGGTATAGCGCGGGTATGACACGGGTGTAGCACGGGTATAACGCGGGTATAACACGGGTATAACCCGGGTGTAGCGCGGGTATAACCCGGGTATAACGCGGGTATAACGCGGGTGTAACGCGGGTATAGCGCGGGCCGGGCGGGGCCGGGCTGCCCCCTGGCGGGCTGCGGGCGCACTGCAGGGGGCAGCGCCGGACGGGGCCGGGTCCGGCGCTTTTCCATCGAGCAATAAATAAACGGAGCCGGGGCGGATTTTGTTCCTGCGGCGCTCGCCCGCCTCCTCCCGGCCTCCGCCGCTCTTTATGAACAGTGCTAATGGCCTTTAAACCTGCCCACCGCGGCTTCTTCCCCTCTCCCGCAGGGCAGTGAGTTGTGAATGCTGCTTTGAGCAGTTCCGGATAAACCTCAGCATTTCTTGTCTGCAGTGATGCTGCTTTGTGAGCTCGGTTCCGTTCAAGTTCTTTGTGCTGCAGATCGTCACTGAGCGGGCTTGAGCCCCAGCTTGTAGGGGCAGGGGAGGGGACACTGTCAATCTGAGTACAGCCCATCTCCTGCAAGGAGAGGGCAGGCACAGGGAAAAGTAACAAAGTTTGAGAAAAACAGAGGTATCAAATGGAAAAAAAGCCGCCGCCAATTAAACTAGAAATCAAACTGAATGCAATAAAGTATCAGTACAGATTTAAAATGCTAGCACATTTTGTTGTTTAGAATTTCAAGGCCTTTCTGAATAGGTGAACGCAGAATAAACATCACTTCTGCAGTTATTTGGGAGGTATTAAGCAATTTGACATATTTAAGGAATCACACAAAGTGGGGCTTATTGCCTTCATGCTATAAAGTGTTCCACTGTAAATCACAAGTGCTCCCATTAGAGAGTCAAGCAATCATGCGAATGTAGCTTGCACAGGAGGTTTCTGCTAAATGTGAGCATTTGTATTTATATAGGTAATTTATTTTCTCATCAGCCACAAACATGCTGAGTGGGAAGGCTGAAAAAATTCTTGCCATTGCAGGAAATAAGCACTGTAGTTAAATTTTAAATGTAATAGCAAAAGAAATCACAGTTTCCTTGGGGAGGGAAGCACTGGAAAGTCTGATGAAAAACAGAACCGCAGCATGAAGCTGAAATGAAAGACTGAGCACAAAGCAGCAAAGGACAAGGCTGTCACTGCAAAGGCTCTCAGGCTGTGTCCCCATCAGCCTGGATCCAGACTCTGTGTGAAGCTCTAAAGGTGATGGTTAGAAATGAACCCCATGCTGTCAGGACCACATTCCCATGGTTAAGAGGAATTCAGATCCAACAGGTATTGTTTGAGGAGAAACTCCACAACTAAATTGTTAGTCATAGTAAAGATGGATTCTGTTTCTGACATGAATAGATTAGCAATATATTTCTGTGTAATCCTGGTAGTGTAAGAGCAGGAGATGAGATCAGGGTCTCCTTTGGGGCAATGATAAAAAATATAACTTTTTTTTCACTGAACAAAAACCAGAAGTGACCAGTGTGAGAGTTCATTCTTCTCTGGTTACTGCCCTGATTTTTCTGTAGTTGTCTTTTTGTTTTAATGTTTTACTCAGGCAATAAAAGGAGATCTTGGCATGAAGGCTCATTACACAGAAAAAAAGGAAATTAAAAGAAGGTGAAAGGAAAGACAGAGGGGAATGAGCAGGGCTGGTGGAGAGAAATCCTCCAGACTGTGGAAGGTTTGGAAGAAACAACCCATCAGTCCAGTCACCTTAACAGCTCCACACTTCACGGTGTTGGTGCTGCTGCAGGGAACGTGCTGTGACAGAATCAGCACTGTGGAGGTGGCTTGTTCCAAACATTCCTGTGTTACTGTCAGGTGACCACAGGGAGAAGCAGAAAATATCTATGTTAAAAATATATATATGTTAATATATATCTGGTGCAGGTAATGGCACTGCTGACCCAGGTTTCCGCTGCTCCCAGTGTGTCAGTCCTGGATGGGGATGTGGAGTCCTGAGGCACCAAGGGGGCTGTGTGATGCACCAGCCTGGGAACATGTGCTTCAAAAGAAAACATCCTATTGCACTGTTATGCAGCTGGCATAATCCAAGCCCTGTTGAGTGCTTGCAGAGGAGCTGTGGCTGCTGAAATCACCGGTTTCCACACAGCACTGTCAGCTCTGCGTAGGGAGAGCTTGGCTTTAAATCCTCTGCACTGCCTTGTTGTTTATTCTTTTTTTAACTACACACAGAGCCACTGTGACTGACACAATTTCACTTTGCAAATCAATGAGGCAGCACTACAAGGGCAGAAGAGCCTTTCCTAAGAACTTGTGTTGCTCAGAGCCCTGAGTGAGTGCAGTCCTCATGGAATTAATCTGAGCCAAACTCCTGAGCTCCCTGGGGCTCTCACCACCCTGCCAGCCTGTCTGGACCTTCTGGAGTGGTTCAAGCTCCAGCCAGCCTAGGAAACTCTCTGCCTTGTGTGGGGAGAAGTGCTTCCAAGGCAGTGATAAAGAGGGCTGCTGCTCTGTCCCAAGAGCAGAGGGGACACAGAAGTTGACAAAGATGGGACAAAGATGAGAGCTTTGTCGTAAGTGGCCTAAATCATGATATTACTGGAAGGGATGAACTTGGCAGCTCTGCTTGATAATAGGCTGTGAGAGTGTAATAGGAGAAAAATTTGTCAAGTCTATTAAGATGTGGTCAGAGTGTAAGTCAGTTAATGAAAATTACGGCCACATGGGTTATTAAATAAACATGAAATTGTCAATAGGAAATATCGATTGCAATTGAATAATTTTAAATTATTTAAACCATGATAAAAATCTCACAGTCTCCCATAATGCAGAGCTTAGGTTTGATTTTATCGCTGTTTGAGTTTTTTTAATATTTTTGTTTCAAATTCATTCTGATTAAAGGAACAGGAGTTTTAAAGATCATTTTTTATTAGGATCACTGACAGCTGCAGTAGCTTTAGGAGGCAGAAGCTCAGGGGTGGCTGGAGGTGAGCTGTGATTCTGCAGTGTGACCCACAGCAGAGCTGGAAACAGAAAGCCAAGGGTGTCTGAATGCAGTCCTTGCACACAAAGTGATGGATCACATTTTCTAGGCACTTCCTCAGGGCTGCAAGAACCACTCTAAATGGGCTTACAGCACACACTGGCACTGTTGAAAAACTGGTTCTACCTGTGAATGTTGAGTCTGAAACAGCCTCCAAATGATCTGTCCACCCTGGCCAGGAGCCAGGGAACTTCAGGCAGCAGAGAGGGGAAATTTGCAGCATTCTGAAGAGAGATTCACATTCCTCCCAGGGAGCTCCGGGACCACTTGATCTCTGCAGAAGGATGGTATGTTCAGCATGACTGAAGGTATTAGCTGGCTCAGCCCTGGAGCCTCAGAACATTGTGTACACTGCGGAAATCCAGTTTAGTCATTGCTGGAGGGAGGTAAGGGTTGGTTGGAAACAACCTGACACACACCTGTGCTTTGTCAAACAAGAAACACTGCAAGAGGTGTCTTTAATCATCATTTCCTCTTCCTTTTTTTTTTTTTCTTGAAGCTGATCTTTTCCCACTGAGTTGCTTCCTTTCTGACTGTTCCAGAATGAATCACACATCCCTACATGCCTATCTGTATGCTCAGGGGGACTGTGGAAAGGCAAACCTGACTAATGTCCCCTGCAAGGAGAAAATGATAATTGATGCTTTTTAATTACAAGTTGCCTGCATTATGGTCTAGTTTTTCAGCTTATCATCATTAACAGTATAATAGAGACTTAAGTAAATTGTTGCCTTTTCCTCTTTTGTAGCATATGTAGGTCAGATTTTCATGTGTAAGAGTTATTATCTCTGACACACTAATGAGTGCACTGACTGCTGACAAAGGTCACATCTGTGTTTTCTTCATTGCATACAAACATGGAGAGCCATGTGCTCCTCATTTTTGTGTCTTCTAGAGTCGTTTCACTGGTCCAAAATCACTTGTGCTTTTCACAAAGCACAAATCACAAAGCTGCTTTATACCTGCTTTGTACTTCTGTCAGTGAAAGATGAGGCTGAGGGCAGAGGAGTGTCAGCATCATCATGTCCCCAGCACATGTCCCCTTCATGCATCCTTGGCTTTTCAAGCTCTGTGCACTTGCACTCAAAGGGATGAAGTTGCTGCCTTTCCACGAGGAAATGAATGGAGCTTTTATGTCCCATCTTTGACCAAAGCACTTAGAAGGTTTTGTGCCCATCAGATTGTTTCTAATAGCAGGGAAAATTGATCACTCAGGTAGTTTGATGCAGCCCTTTTATTTACAAAGAAAGTACAAAATTCTGTTTCCTCTAAAATCAGAGGAATCAGACAATATTCTCTTTCTCTGCATGCAATTTCAATCCTTTTAGCCAGCACTTATCCAGAAGCACTTCTTTATTCTCAAGGTCATTCTTGTAGGGTTCATCTGGTTCTGCCTGGTTTGGAGAGAAGGCTGCTCCTGTAGGAGCTGAGAGCTCCCTGACACCCCAAGCACTGCCCTCCTCCCTGCATCTGCCAAGCTCACGTTTTCCAGCTTGCAGAAACCTCGAATGCACCAGCTTCTGCTCCAGATTTGCCCTCTTGCCTTCTTAGGGTGGCTGTTCCTCTTTCATCTGCCTGCTTGTATAGGAGAACTTGGTTATTTCTTATGCAAAAGAATATCCAGTGAAAGGCAACATTAAATCTGCTTGGGTCTCACAAGCTTTTGCCTGAAGTCTGTGTCAATTTGGGTTGCACACTCAGCATGTAGCATCGTGCTGATGAAGAGTGAGACCTTTGCACACTTAATGTCAGTGACAAGGAGCAGGAATAAGTGATGGAATTGGGGCAAGGTGAGATTCTCACTGCCCAAGTGGTTTTACTCCATACTCCCCTTCTGACTAGTGAGAAATACCCCTTTGGCCAACAAGCAGGATGCACTGCTAATAGCCATTTGAATTTCTCTGTATTTCTTGCCCTGCTTATCCTATTTAACCTTGGATTTATTTGTAGAGAACGGCTCAGAGAGTCTTGTTTAACAGAGGAAGAAACCGGAAGAAAGCCTGGACATGGTGTGTTTTCTTGCAATATTGCCCTGGACAGTTTCCAATCTGTTAATGGATGAACACTGACATCTAAACCATCCCCAGGGGAGGTTCAAGATCCATCTGACTTCAGTAAGAGGTTCCTAAATAGCTGTAACAAGCCTATACTTCAAGAGAAATAAATTTCACTATTTTTAAAACATGCAGGTTTTGGAAGGCTTTGAATATCAAGATTAATTCTCTGTCTAAATGCAGTGGAAGGCAGCACTGACTGCTGAGTCTCACTCAAATCTGGAAGGTTTTAATATTGTCTGGAATCTGGATTTGATGTTCTAAAAGCTTAGACACGTTTAGTTTACTTTTCTTTTCCAGCATAGACTGTGCATATGCATATCAGATTCCTTAGTATATCTCATGGATTTATGTGGAAAACATATTACATTATCCATCATCGCTTGGAATTTTGACTCAGGAATTCTTGCTGGATAGATTACTGAGCAATATTTAATTGAAAGTTTTAATGGCACTCTGAGAAAACCCCAAGGTCACATGGAGCCAGATGCTGCCCTGCTCAGTGTGATGCTATTTGCAGAAAGTGGCAATAGGGGATGGCTGTGGGAGCTGGACAGAAAGGTCAGGGCACCTGGGCAGGTTTGGAGACTGGATTATGCCTCAGGTCATGAAAATTACACAGGGAAGATGAGCAGAATATTCTCAGTGCCTCACGAGCCACCTACCTGACATGTCTGAGCTAAGAAGCTGCTCTACTCTCCAGTCCTGCCACTGAGAGTCCAGTCTGGAGACTGTCCCTTCTCATTGCCTCTAATAGATATCCTAAAGAGCACAGGTTCCTTATTTAGCCACCTGAATGATTAGCACAGTGAGATGTTATTTAATATATCTCTGTGCTGAGATCGTCCTCCTAAATTGCTGAAGAATGTGATGTCCAGAACAAGAATCCAGTTGTGGAGGCACTGAGAACTCTTGGCTTTGGAGACTGGTCAGGATCTGTTGGAGAAATGAGCCAGGATGGAGCTGCCACTGGTGGTTAGCTGTAGGGAGAGCAGGGAAGGATTGAACCTTGGCTCTGGTCATTAGGTGTGACTGGACAGGCACTGAGTGCTCTGTCAGGGGCAGTTCTTTAACCTGGGAAAACACCAATCCTCTGTTTGCTTTCAAAGCTGGGCTCTTGTTTCTTCTGGGGTGTGACTGCACCTTCATGTTCTCATTGTTTAAGCCCAGTCTCGCCAGCAAAGCTCAGCTGGAAAAAGGAGATATGCAGATATGGGCCCCAAGGATGCTGCTGCTCAGTGGAAGGTTACAAGTTTCTGTCAAAGAGACAGCAGTTCCTCATACCTCTGAGAAGTTCATGCAAACAAAAGTTCTACCAACATTCAGGTTTGAAATTACGCTGTTTAGAATTGCACAACAGCCTAAATTATATCAGCCTTATGAAAACAATGCATCTTGTTTACACCTTCAGAACATGGAAATTACCCTGACCACCTATGCCTGTTCTCCACCTCAGCTGGAGAAACTAAAGTCAGTGTTTTACCCCTCTTTTGTAACTAAGAGTTCACTTCATGCTGCCGTTTCTGATGCCATTTCAGCAGGTATACATTCAGCCCTGGGTTGGGTGTTAATGCTCTCCGAACAAAGACATCTAAGCAAGATGTGGCTATTTTTATGATAGTGATGTTTTGATCTCATGCCAGCACAATCGAGGAACAATTCCCATTAAGGCTATTGATTTGAGTCTTTCCTTGAAGGGGACACTCAGGAAACCTGATCTGAATTATATTTTAAAGTAGATTAGTTAAATTCTATTAAAACGTCTGCAGATATTCATATTCAGAATTAAGTGGCATTAATCTTATTTCATGTACTTGGAAAATGAAGAAAGCTAAATCAAATGAAGGCCACTTTAACTCTGAGTAACAAAACCCCCTGGTGTAACTTTCAAGTCACAGGTGTTATTAATTCAGATTAATTTTTCTGACTTTCCCTGTGAAGACAAGGGGCAATAAAATCACCAGAGACACCTTGACCATATGTTCTCTTCTGCCCCCCAAAAACCATTATGGACCTCCTGACAGTTGGTTTGGACTTGTGGATCTAAAGGCTGCTGTTCATTTCTAGTCTATAGTCAATGCTCTTTTCCTTTAACTAACCATTTAAATTACAGCCTCCAGAGTAGAATCACAGCTTCTGTCCAGGCAGGAGCAGGAGGGTGCTGCTGCCTGGTGTTAATGCTCCTGTGCATGTGGAAAAATTGCAGTGTATGTGCCTGATTTAAACACGTATCTTCAGCTGTTCTGTAATGTCAGAACTAAATTTACTTGTAGATTTAAAATAGGTGAATGATTTGGCAGCTGAAAGGTCAGGACACACTGTTTATTTGGTGGTTTGCTTTTCCTGATTACTAGAAAATTGTCTGCAGCATCTGACATTATTGTCAAGGCCTCGTGGTGCAATACCTGCACAGACAAACTGCAGCCTTAGTGCCACCATATCCCCCAACCTTCCCCCGGCTTTGGATTTTGCCACAGTTGCATTCTGGAGTGCTCCAGCACTCAGCCACAATATCCTACCTCACCGAGGTCTCGGTGGAGGGAGGAGTATTGACTTCTCCACCATGTGTAGATCAGATTTCAGGCTTTTAGAGTTTTGTACATTTGCCAGGTACACTGAAATACAGACAGCAGCTCGTATAACCTTGCTGTGACTTTGGCAGCAGGCACGTGGCTATCCTGGGTGGCTCAGGGACTTGCCCCTTCCCACCATCGCTGCAGGTGTGGTCTGGCCATTCTCCCAGTCTGGATTCAGTGTCAGGGAGAGACAAACCCATGTGAGAACCATCCAGAATGTTTTGCAGGTCTGAGAGAAACCAGTGCAAATTCCCAGCGCTGAAAGTTCCCGACCCAGGCTGCCTTGCAGAGCACCTTCCCTGGGAACAGCTCTGCCTCTGGTGTCACCTGGCAGCAGCAGCACACCTTGACAGGCTCTGCCTCTGCACTCCTTGCTGGCCTTGCTTTAGCCTGTCCTGGGAATCCACCTGAGCTCCTGGCAGCCACCAGAGGCTCTGCTGGAGACGGGTGCAAGCTGGGACCTCCTCTGGCTCTGGAAATGTGTCTTCTCTGAGTGCAAGGTCTTGATGTGAGCAGTTGCATAGAGCTGTTTCTCCACAGATACTTGGCAGTCTAGGACCCTTAAATACTTTAAATCAAACAAACAAAACACCAAACAACAACAAAACAAAAACAAAAAGAGAGAGACAGAGAGAGAGGGAGGGAAATAGGAAGATCACGAGGGAAAACAAGGACTACTAAATTCCTGTAATTTTTAAATATTGTTTCTCTCCACAATTCTTTTGGATATACTGTTTTACAGCTGGATTTGAGACCTGCTTTTGTAATTGAGGAGTTATGAATTCTCTGGTCTAGCTGACAAGGTGATGATCAGTCAAAGGTTGGACTCAATAATCTTGGATGTCTTTTCCAACCTTAATCATTCTGTGATCTAGCCTCAGCTCAGCCTTAAAAATGAAGCAGCAGTAAAAAAAACCCCAAACCTGAGAATAATGTGCTTTAGTACAGGAAGCAACAAGAGCTCAGAATTTCTGCAGTTCCCAGGGGGATTTTAGAAACAGAGAAGCAGAGCTGGAGCCAGGCTTGGGGAGGTGGCTGGGGAGGGTATGACCAGGCTGTGCCCCTTTGTGCCAGCAAGGAGCCAGACCCAGGGGCTGGGATCAGTGTAGGGAAAAGTGATGGGTTGAAGGACAGGATGGGCAATTTGCAAGTTAGACAATTCACATCCAAAGACAGCAGTGAAGCCACTGGCAGAGAAGGAATTTGGGAGGTGCTGAGAACACTCTCACTGGGGTGTTTGACAAGCAGAAGATGGGCCCACAAGTGCTGTGGAAGGAACGTGGCTCTCAGGAAGCTCCGAGTCCCCTCCATGCCCACAGTCAGAGCCAGCTGAAGCACTGGGAAGCCCCAGTGTTGCCAGTCCTTGTTGGGCTCTGTACACACGGTGGGCTGGAGCCTTGTTTGGGTTTTTTCCATGCTAAGCCTCTTTCTCTTGCATTTAATGTTGCACTGGTAACAACCAAACAAACCAACAGTAAAGCTGTTCTCACACACACAAACCCGTGTTTGCCAAGATTCACACGTTCAGGCTCAGCTGCTGCCTCATTCCCCTTAAAGCTTCTCAGCACAAAATCGCAAGCGGGGCTGTCCTGCAGCTCTTGGGTCTTCCCCAGGATCTGACAGCAACGGGATTTGTGAAAACCATGTGGAACCCCAAAGCTCATGTAATGTTCTTTCCTCACAAAAGTTGAGGCTTTAAATTTCACTGCCCTGAGCTGTGAAATTCTGATGGGGGAATTATAGAGAAATGAACTGAGCCTCCCAGTAGCTCTGGGGGAGAAATATTACCTATTCTTTTACAGCCTGCTCAAGCACTGCCTTTAAAGGTATTTAAATGTCTTGCTCACATATTCCAAAAGATTAAAGTAATTATTTCCAAAAGTAGCTCTTGACTGTAGATACCTGTTTCTAGAGCCTGCAGGCTGCTGTTTCTCAGAATGACTGTATATTTATACATGGGATACTGAAATATTAAAAATAAATAAGCATTACTTTATTCTCTTGTCTTTTTGTAGGATAAATAGGTGGAAGATAAATAATCCAACAAAAGGATTTACGCTTACAGCACTGAGTGATTCAAATATTCTGAGATTTTTCCTTTTCCCCCTCTTCCACCTGACTGGGACTTGCCTTTAGAAGAGGATTCCCATGAAGCCCAGGGCATGGTACCCTGGTCAGACATAGCTTGTGCCCTGTTTTGTCCAGTGGCTGCCTCCAGCCTTTGTTCAGCACCTACCATGATATGGAAGAAGCTTCTGCTGAGGACCTAACTCCAGGTGCACAAATGTCTATCTTGAGGTCAGGAGTTTTAGTCCATGTGTTGCTTAAGTTACATGCAAAGAGAGAGCAGAAGAAGCCCCAGAGACTCCAGTGAGTTGACTGGAGTTTAACACAGCCAAAACCAACCCATCAGCCACAGTCTGAGCCATAGGCTCTGTTCCTGCAGGGAAAACCTGTTGTTAAGGAAACAACCATTACCTTATCTCCAGGCTCTGGAAACATTAACATTGGCTTTGTATAAGGATTCAAAGGTCTTCTACATACAAGGACAGCCATGAATAGAAACGTGTCCTAGATGAATACATTTGTACCTGTATTTCAGATAGAATGCTGTCTTTTTCATTAAAAAAACTAAGACTAAACTGAGGTGCTGCAGTGACGCTCACACAACGCAGTCTTTTGCTGGGTTCCTTTAGTTCCTTCAGCTGCAAGCCTTCAGACTGCTGAGTTTAGTGCTTGGACATCCAACAGCTTGAAGGCTTTGACCATTCATTCGATGAGCTCAGGCCATTCCTCATTGAAACAGATTTTGGCAGGTGCTGGCTGCTCTCAGTAACTCTGGTTTTCCATTCCATGCAGGAATCCTGCTTTTAAAAACAGAACTCAAAGATGCCTGTGAATAATTCACTTCCAGAAGCACGGAACTGCCACTGCCATTTAATGAGGAAAGCAGTCTGAGTGCTACCTGCACCGAGACTGCAACCCCTACTACGTACCTTATGTATAATGTCTGGTGCAACAGCACCCCAGACCTCACAGCTACAGCTGCACATAACATTGGAAACGTCTCGAAAATTAATAATTTATACTTAACTCTTCGTATTGGCTACTTTGGACTAATTTGAATTCTGCTCACATATCCCACTAAATGTTGGTTAGTAAATAAATTTTGTCCCATCACCTCATGAAGTATCATAAATTTAAAGGCTGTTATGAAATAAAGAGACTGAAAGATCTTGCAGGATTCTTTATGTTTTAATTCAAACTGAAATTGTTAAAGAGAAGATAATTGGCACAGCCACATTAACCCAAGGGTTGACTAAAGAAACCTGGACAGCCAAGGCCACCATCAGTCTGACCTGGTGTAATGCTGTAATGTCATCCTTAAATGTCTTCAGAAGCAAGAGCAATTAACTAAAGGGTAAAAGCAGTAGAAAGGCTGTAATTTATTGCATAAGACCATTACTGAGAAAACAACCTTTTGACACAGAGAATTATTTTTTTTTTCTCTGTGTGCTGCAAATTGGGAAATATGACGGGTAAATAAAATGACCTCTGCCAGGGCACGTTTCCTGGGATAAGAGCCTGCTCGGTGAAGGAGCCGATAATTTTTGGCCATTTCTGAAACGTTTCGATACCAACCAGCTTCTCTGCGCCTGGTCGCGCACACGCCTCCTGCCGCAGCCGCTCCGCCAGCGATGTCAGCGGCGAGCCCCGCACAGAGCCTGTGACTCAAACCCGCCCCGAGAGCCGCGTTCCTGGAACCGCCGGATTATCTGCTCGGCCCGCACGGGGCGCGGGGGCTCGGCACGCCCGGCAGCGCCTGGAGCCGGCAGCACCTGGAGCCGGCAGCGGCCGGAGCTC
>WBMY01013825.1:57020-103846 GCA_013397315.1 Donacobius atricapilla
GGCGGCCGGGCCGGGCCGGGCCGGGCCGCGGGCGGCTCCTGGGGCCGGTGCGGGGCCGGGCGGGATGGAGCCGCTTCCCTTCGGTGCGGGAGCGGCGTTTGCCGGGCCGGGGGTGCAGCTGGGCAGGAGCGACGCCTTAAAAACAAGCGACAGAGGAGGCGGCGGCGGTCGCTACTGCTGGAACCAGGGCAGAATTTTTCAGTTGGCTTTTACCACCAAAGGCGAGAGGTTTCCTGTCTACTAAAATTGTTTCCTCTCTCTTGCCCTAGCTGTCAGCTCCTTGGTTTCTGATTCTCTTTTAATTTTCAGTGTCATCTGTGTTACCTTCATTGCAGTTCAGGGGCTAAACCCGTGTGCCGTGTGGGAAAGTTCCTTCTAAATGTTTGTGCTCAACTTCTTGGTGATTTTTGTCTATCAGCAAATGTCTCGAGGATCTCCTGACTGTAATTTTGGGAAATGAAGTACACAGCGGAGGTTAATTTAAACTTTTGTATGCAACTTAAGTATTATAACCATAAGATAAATTACCTTAAGTCTTCAGTGTTTAAGATTATCTTCTGTTAAGATGGCTTTGTCATACTCCTCTTTCAAGATGATATTCCCTGTGTAACCCAGGAAAAATGAGGCATACTCACTATTTCAGGGGTGTGTATTTTTAGAAGATGTTGTATTTATAGTGCTACAATAACTTAATATTCCAAAGTTGAATAAAATTCAGGAAGTGCAGGTACCCTGTTTTGATCTTCTTGGAACTGAAAATGTGCTATGTGAGAGGTAAAAGCACTTTACTTTAAACATAAAAGGGTAGGCTAGTGATTTGGGATGTTAAAATTGACTTTTAAAGACTCTGAAATCATGCTGTTTTATGATTTATGGGAAGTTACTGTTGTGTCTGACTTCAGAGCTGATCCAACAAGGTGCTGTGTTGTGGGTGGCATATTAATTATGCTCCAAGTAGGTGCTGAGGCTTAAGGTAGTGCTTCTAAAGCAGTGCAGGGTGCTTTCTCCCTTGAGGAAAAGACCAAGAAGTTGATTCTGTGCTCAGAGATGTCTTGGCTGGGGTATGGTATGGCCTGGGAGTTGTACTGGCAAGCTGAACACTTCTCTTGTGAACAACACTTCTGGTCCAGGCCAAGAACTTATTGAAATTACCTATTTCAGGAAAAAAAAATCATTGAATAAAATCCAAAGTTAAAACTTGAAGAAGTACATGGTCCAATAGTGTATATTAATTACATACTTCTTTTTGTGTGATAACAACTCTTAGGACTTCCAGATTTTAATACCAAATGCTCAGTTGTTTCTAACCAGAGAACTTCTAAACCAACAGTTTCTCAAAGTAAAGAATGTGGAGCAAACTTGGACATAATGTGTAATGCTCTGTTGGGGTAGGTGTGTGAACAAAGTAATGGGAGATACAGTAATTTGCTTAGCAAATAAAAGGCTGCTGTAACTGAAATACATTTAAAGTCATGTAGCTAGAGGACTGAGGATGCATTGTTGCATTCAAACAGCTTTTTAGTTGATCGATTTGGGGAATGTGCTGCTCTACCCCTACCTTCTGTGCCAACTCAACCCATTCCATGTGGTGAAATCAGAAGGTTTCTCTTGCAGCACATCTACAGATGTGGTGAATGTAACCAGAGTTACATTGTGTGGGTGCAGGGGACTGCTCAGGGGCATGGCAGCGGGCACGGGTGAGAACATGTTCCCCTGTCCTGCTCCCAAGGACAGAGCTTTAGCCGGGTTTGCCCGTGAGATGAGTAAATTGTGGTGCTGAGTGTGCAGAGTGGAACTGACACCTGCCCGGCTTGAAGAAAAATAAAGGCTGTTTGTTAGGATAAACTGTTAACCTACAAAAGAATGGAGGGGAGGGTAAGTAAATTCTGGTTTTAAACAGTCTTGGAGCTTGGAAAAGTCCCTCAAATCTCTGGATTTTTATTCTTTTTCTGTGGTAAACCCAAAATTGTGGTATCAGATGTCCACAGTAGTAATGCTTATTCAGTGTGCTCTAAAACATTTATCCATGAATAAAGGCCTCATGTTCTAGAAGCCCTTACTGCTCTAAATGAAACAATCAGATTACAATGTATACTGGAAAATGAGAGCATAATGTAGGCTTAGAGATTAGAGAAATAAAGAAAAGAGTTAATACTGTGAGCTGTCATGAGTGTGTACTCTGAATTAGAAGAGATGTATTCAGAGTAGAAACCAACTCTGGGTGTGCAGAAGGGTGCCACATGTGCCTGATAAAGGGCATGAACATTTTTAAGTAATGCAAAGTGGACACTTGAAAGGATGTGTTGTGCTTTCAAGGCAGAGGAGGGTAGAACATTGAGCTACTGAGAGAACAGTATCATGTCAGAAGTGTTGATACCAAAAAAAAAAGTGTACCACTCCTTATTGTAGAGGATTGTGCTCAATGGTTCAGACTCACAAAGTAAAGGGGTGGGGGGACAGGTTTTGTTCTGAAAGTGGTTGAATTAATCATCATTTCTGGACAAAAATCCCAATTATTCTGTCATAAAAATATATTATCAGCTGTTCTTGACAGAATGGTGAATTATGTCTTGGAGGTTGGCTTCTATAAAGCTTCTGTTAACATGGCAAGCACAGAATTTTGAAGGCGGAAAGTTAATAATAATAATTGATCAAAATCCCATTTCCAACTTTCAAGACAAGAAGACCTGAAGGTTGTGCATTACCTGGGAGGGTTCATGCTCAGCCAGCAGCCTCAGCCCTGCTCCCTCAGAGCATTGTGAGGGCTGAGCTTTGACCATTGCAGAGACAGCACTGAAGGAGTGTCCCCTTCAGAAGGGCTGTAAGTGAATGGGTTTGCTTGGATTTGGGCCAAGCTTTGTGTACCACGGGCCTAAAGTATTCATGTACTTGACAAATGGAATTTTAAGTCTTTTAAGGTGATATTTACATTCTTTCACACATTTTCTTGTTGGAGTTTTGCACGGGAGGCTGCTGTGTGCTACCTTGGTTTCATGAGTTTGTGTCTGTACAGAGCCAGATCTCCTCTCCCTGGTCAGCACAGTAACAATACAACCAGTGTAGTGCAGGACTCCCAGTCAGACCAGTTCGGTAATGCAGAATCTGCCCCTCATGATTTCCTTTCATGGACTCCTTGATGACCATTATCTCTGAAAAATAAAAATCAAGTGTCTTAAGTTGAAATTGCTCAATGAAAGCATCTGAGAGGCATTGCTTGAAGACTTCCTGTGTTAGCCAAGGCCTCTTGCTTCTCTTGGAAATGGTGAGAGAAAGGAAGCAGGAGGAGCAAGTTTTGATGGTGGAGTAGATCAGAGTGACTGAGGTGCCTGCAGTGTGCAGTAATCCCTGGAAGTTTTGCTGGTGTTTTTCCTCCCTCTGGGAGGAGAGGAGTTCTAAGATGTTATTTACCAGTCATATTTATTCTCTGGGTACTGCTTTCTCTGTTGAAGCCAATTGTTACTGTCTTTGGAGAGACATGAGAATACAATCATAAAAAAGGGTTTATTCTCTGATCTTGCCTTTCTGCTCCTCAAAACTCCTACTTCTTTCTTCATTGTCTTTTCTATTTGTTTTAACTCTCTCCCCTCTTGACAGTAAGTGTGTTACTCTGCTATGCAAAGTCCAAATCAATACCTAGGGCAGTTGGGGCTCTAAAAGGGAAGAGGACAGATGGACAATGGATAGCAGAAGATCAATAAACATGGTAAACAGTGGTGTTTTCCCATAAAATGTGGAAATGAATCGTTGTGTGAACCAGGCTTTAATATTCATTACCCAGTGTCTCAGTGGTTTATAAAGTGTTGTGCCCTCTGACCCTGCTGGTGCTGGATGACAGGAATATTACCGGAG
This sequence comes from Donacobius atricapilla, assembly GCA_013397315.1. Lineage (NCBI taxonomy): Eukaryota > Metazoa > Chordata > Aves > Passeriformes > Mimidae > Donacobius > Donacobius atricapilla. The sequence goes on from WBMY01013825.1 coordinate 60,870, forward strand.
AATGTCCCTTAGTGCTGGGACTGTATTGCATGTCCTGCAGGATTGTTATCCTGGAGCTGTGAGAAGGTGGGATGGTCAAGCTTAGAATAGGACTCTTAAGTGTATGAAAACGGTTTTTCAGGCATTGGAGTGCTCTTTTTAAAGGATCTGTTTGGGCCAGAAAATTTCTGTACTGGGTTTTAATAGTGGAAATAGAAGACAGAGCTGCAAGCTTTAGCTCTACTCTGGGTTTCACGTGTTTTAGTTCAATTACACTTCAGTTGTACAATAGGACTGCAAAATCATAAGTGCAAAGGTACGGACTCCTTTGATACTGGGGATTTCAAAGCAGATGGCAGAGGAGTGAAATGTGAATGTGACCTGTCATGAGCTGCAGTGAAGTTCTGATCTGAAATTAAACAGAGAGATGTAAAAACCATTCTGTTTCCCTGGAAGTCAGGATTTAGACTGAGAAAAGGAAAGCGTTTGTTTTAATGAGCCCAGAGAGGCTCGAAGAACGCGGGCTCTGTGTGGGGACGGAGCTGGTGGTGCTCACACGCCTGTGTTGTGGGAGCTTGGGTAGGAAATGTCGCCGAGCATGTGACATGGAGAGACCGTGGAAGTTGGCTGAGTTGTGCTGTCTACTCTGCGAGCTGCAGCATTGCTTCCTTTTCTTCTGAAACCCAAGTATCCAGAGCCTGCCTGCGCTGGGCTCTGCCAGGGATCCCTCCCCGACTCCTCTGGCTGAGGCCAGGAGCGCTGCCCTTGCAGGAGCAGAGCGTTCCCCCAGCCCTGCCTGCTTCACCTCCCCCTTCTTGCTCCCATTTCCCTGCCCCGTTGTGGCCAGGGCAAGGTGAAGATTTCTCTCTGGATGCTTTCCGAGCCATTGCCATGCTTAATATGTACCCGTCATCCCTGTTGCCTGGAGGGGCTTCACTTTCTTTCCCAGTACTCTTGTGTAATGCTTGGGGTTGGTCACATAAATAAATGTGCTTTGGTAGGAAATGAAAGTGATCTGTACAACTCTTGTCTTGTTTGGAGCGGCTGTGACGTTTGATAAGGCTTATCTTTGTAGGACCTCCTCAGTTGCATTTCTTTTTGTCTAATCACTTCCACACTTCTTCCTTTTCAACTTGATTTGAAGTATTAAACAAAGGAATTGGGAGAAGTGGAAAGAGCTAAGGGGGAGATAATCCTGAACATCTGTCAACTGAGAAGCGTGCTGGTTAATAAATTTTCTGCCAGGTTTTGAATAAACCTTCTGAGCAAATGCATGACAACTTTACAAAAGTATTTTTATAGAAAAGAAAACAGTGTTACTCTTCTATTTATGTGTTATTTTTAGTGAGTAGCAAGAGATATGGATGGAGAACGGACCAGCTGTGCATACAAACTTTCTCCTATTTTGTAATTCCCTTTATTCCCTTTTATCATTCCCTTTACGACAACAGGGCGAGTGTTCCCAGAAGCCTCAACATTGCTGAGAGATTTCAGGCAAGCTGAAAGCAGTGCCTGACAGTTCCAGAAAACTCTGTGAGCATCTGAAAAGATGGAGGTGTGTTGTATTTAAGAGTATTAATATTTAGTTGTGTGGCTCGCTGTTTCTTTTGTCATGCAGCTTTGAGATGTGGATTGGCAATGGTTTTTGAGTATTAAACAGATTTTATGAACCTTTGGTTTTCTGATGAGTTGGGCCAACTTTCCAGTTTTACTTTTAAATCCTATCTAGATAGCTATCATTCTTTCTACCAAGTTTAAACTTCACAATTGAAATGATAAAAATTAGTAAATTGTGCTGCTGCCCCATGAGTGGTTTTGCTTTCTCGGGATGTATTTTTTATTCTGCTTCTTCCATCCAGCTGCCCTAAGCAGTGCATTTACCAGTGAAAATACCATGGGCTGACTGTTTTGCAAACCTCTTTGTAGACACAAAAGGGTGAGGTGCGAACAGTGGCTTTTCGAGCCTCCTCCTCCAGTAACCCCAGCCAAATCCATGCAGGTTTGTGTGGTCTGTTCAGATCTGAGGCTGCTGAGGAAGGGATTGTCTGTTGGCATAACACTTCTGATCCTTCACAGAGGACTTTGAGGGGGTGTGGAGGCTGTTCCTCATTTTTACAGAGAGGAGCTTGTCTCAGTGGAGGTGAGAGATTTCCATCCCATGTGTGCATTTCTGCTTGCAGTGTTCAGTTCTGTTTCCCCAGAGGAGTCAGCAATGTTGTATCTAAAGCCTTCCTTGTGCATAGCAGGGCAGAGGCAGCTCTGTAGGGATGGGAGCAGCTCCCTCACCCTTCAGTCCTCACTATTTTGTCACCTTATCCTGGAAGACAGCCTGAGCTGCCACTCCTGCTTGGCTTCTCTGCCCTGACCTCTCTGAGCAATTCAAAGCCTCGTTTACACACCCACACCCTGATGAGTATGTGCTGTGCGTACCCACAAACCTCATCACAGTGCTTGTAATTCAGAGCTTGACTCTCTTTGATAAACAAATGCCTTGTGGATGAATTAAGCATGGATATAGGAGCATTGCCCTATGCCTGAAATTAGACTTGCCTGCACAATTCTGTAATTGGACAAGGCAGGATATGGCTCAGAGACACTTATTTTCCTCTGCCCTTTTGAATCCATCTGGTGGCTTTTGCTGGCTGTTCTTTTATCTCCCAGCAAATCAAGATCTTAAAATTGATGACCTAAAATTAATTTCCTTGAAGCTGCTTTAATGACACTTCTCTTTCTGCGAGTGTGTGTGCACGGGATGTGACCCATATAGAGGGGAGTGCATTCTCCCCTAACTGCTTTTTAACTGGTTAAGACTATAGAAATTATTTTGAGTGCGGCAGTAGAAACTTCTTTGGTGTTGAAGGCATTTCCTGGACAAACATTACACTGATGATAGCTGTTTACTGAATAGCAAATATAGGATGAGAAAGGGAAGACTTTTGCTCTTTTCTCACTGGGAACTAACTGCAAAGGAGAATGACAATAGAGAGTTTGCATTAATACACCTTGAATATAAAATAGAGCTCGAGTTCTTAAAAATTCATTAGATTTTTTTTAAGACACCCCCCTACTGACCTTTTTTCAGCCAGTGGGGTTGTCAGATGAAATTCCTGGAGACAACCACGCTCATTAATGTTCTCACAAGTGAGATCTGTGTGTGTGTTTTACAGCTCCCTGTGTAGCTGGTCAGAATTTAGTATGTGCCTCTCTGAAATAGAGTTCTGGAGGAGTGATTTCATTTACAGAAATCCCATTGTTCTGGTCTACCTGAGGTTTGCCTTCCACAGAGTTAAGGACCTGTGTCTGTGTGCTATGACTGAATTATACCAATGAGGAGCAAAGGTTGAGAGAAAATGAGTAATGGCTGAGAACACTTCTCAAGGAGTGCTGAAAACTTCAGAAAACCTTTAATGAACTTAAACCTTTTAAGGAGAATTTTATTTTTCCTTAATTTCACACTGATGGCCTGGTCCACACAGGGAAAGACTATGTTGGGGTAGATCCATGCTGCTGAAAAAAGAAGAGAGGAGAGCTCTGTTTATGTTCTTCCCGATCTTATTTTGTTTGCTTTATTTTTTTTTTGAGTATTCACATGACAAATTATCCTTCCAGGCTTGTTATCAATGCCCCATTTTTAGAGAGAAAAACAGAGTAGGAAGGATCCCCATAGGCACAAGGACCTCACTTTACCCACTCAGTGTACCAGCTTTATTTCTCCTCGTGAGCAGTATGGTATCTTCACTTTCCTGTGAAATGATCATTTAAATTGAGAATGCCAGCAAAGCTGGGTTGTTTGGGTGTTTTTTCATGCATCTACCTTCCATGGTTTCTTAGCAATTAGACATTAAAAAACATGTTGTTGAGAGGTGCTCATCATTTTCGGACTCAGTTGGTTTCAGTGCGAGTCCGGCCTTTAAAGGCAGCTGTTGAGGTCAGGCAGTCTGTAATTCACCTGTCAGATGTGGCAATTACAGTGTACTGCAGCTGTTAAAAAGAGGAGTTACCTCCATTGCCCCTGAAAAAAACTAAAAGGTAGCCCAAAACCAAGCCACCAGAAAGCTTTAAAATATTTTACTGATTCATTAAGTACCTCTCCCTTCTGTGTGTAATGCAAGAAACAGAGGGGAATGCAGATGGAGCTGCTGCCTTTGATTTCAGTGCTGTTTGTGGCAAGGCCTCTTTCATGTTCTGAATAACAAAGTCCAGGGAAAATTGTTGCCAAGGTCTGTCAATTAATGAGCTTACACCTTGAAATGCTTAGAGTTACAAATACTGTGGGAAAAATAAGGAAATGTGTTTACATGAAAGCACATGTGAGAATGCTTTTGCCACATACTGTTTCTTTCCTTAATGGTTTTTTGTGAAATATTAGAATGTACTGCAAACAGAATAACTAGGAGTTGTATAGTTGCTTCAACCCTGTGCACTTCAGTGAGTGTTTTTGTGTCTGTCTGTCTCATAATCCAGTATTTTTAATCATAAAATGCTTAAGCCACTCTTTAATTCAAAAATAGTCCTTGTGAGATGATACTGAAATGTATGCAATAGTTGCAAGGCTCTAGGAGCTTTGACAAGCTGAAAAGCTCCCCACAGCCCTTATGTCATGTCAGTCACTTGGGAGGCTGGGGAGCTCTGGGTTGTCTGTCCTAATGTTTTCACTGAGCCTCACTTAATAGCTTTGCTCATTGAGGGTCGACAGTGTTTCTGTGTTGTGGGTTTGCTTTTTTTAATAAGCAGAATGCTTTGTCCTTAGCATGGTAAAAATTCAGGTTGTTCAGGACCATCTGGGTTCCATTTCAGTGTCTTGGATGTTGTGCTGTGCTCGTCACTCTGTGTCCTCCAGCTGGAAGGCTACGGTGCTGCTGAACTTCTGCATTTTAGTTTTTAGGCATCTGAGTTGAAAGTAAATCTGAATGAGATGAGTGTTGCCTTAAGCAGAGAGAGAAATGTCTGGTACTCACCAATTCCAAATCTGACATTTTATTTTCTGGCTATTCTTAGGACAAGGATTCTTTAGAATTTGTTTTGTTAACCTTCTATGGATCTTTCTATGAATTAGAAGATAAGATAAGTATGTGTTAAGCATAGAAACTGTCATCAGTAGTTTTTGATCTCTGCAGAGTTCTTGCTAGAATATTTGTAATTCTAGAACTGCATTCATGTGGTTCTTGGTCTTTGCTGTTGCTGCTTTAAGGTGTTAGTGACTCTTTATGATTTTACTTGTTCCATAATCTATGTGGACGCTACTCTTTAGTCAGGTAAGTTAAAGCAAAAATTTTCTCACACTCCTGATAGTACTGGAACTAAAAATAACATGATTACCTGCACACGGTTTTAAGAGAAGTCTGGAATTCTAGTCCATTCTTCTTCCAAAATTAGATCTCAAAGAGTTTCTCTGTTCATGTGGTGCTGATTTATTTCTCTTCTGCAGTTTCCAGGTAGCAGGAAATGCTGGTAATGCCTTTCTCCATTAATTGTTTCTAGGAATCCAGTGACAGGAGAGACCACTCCTTGCACGGCATGGAGTGATTGGCAGGACTGCCTTTCATAGGTGCTGGGAACAATGATTTTAAAGAAACTTTGCCGAAAAGTTGGACTTTTGGGTTGAATTACTTTTGTCCTACCTCTTCTCAAACTTGATGGCAGCTCTGAAAAGACTTGCATGTTTCGAAGTCCTGTCTGTTGTCCTTTTCCTAACCTTTTCTGTCCTCTGAACCCTCTGGGGATTATGCTTGCAGAAGCTTCTGAGAAATTGTGATCTGTTGTAAATGCATTTTCTGCATTTATCAAAGACACTTTTCCTTGGGTGGATGAGATACAAGGAGGTGAACAACGGTAATCAATGTGCCCTCTAACAGCAGTTCCCTATGTTAATATTTGCAGCTTGCTCTCTATCTTCAGGTGCCTTAAGATAATTAATTTCCATGTGTAAAGTGCAACTGCCTTTCTTGTTAGGTGTGAATACTTCATTTGTATTAAATATAAATGTAGCTCTCCTCCCTTCCCTAGACAATTTAAGCTTTCTGAAAATAGCCTTGCTTTGGTTAGTCTTGTTTTGCTTTGTGCCAGCTGCCTGGTCTGTAGATCTTTGCCTGTTTTTCTAATGGTTTATTTTATTTGAAGAGTTATTACCTTGCTTCTTAGGGATGTGCTAGGTCCAAAATTAAATACTTCTAAGTATTAAATGTCCTATTTAATAATACCAGAGAATATCTCCATCTGTAATTTTGAAAATATCTCTGAGACCTAAAGAAACCGTGATTGTATACTGTGTTTTGTCCTGTCAGGTTAAAAAGCCATAAAGCACCTTGCATGCTAATCCTCTGCAGAACATTAAATTAAAATGAAGGCTGCACATAAGAAACATGAAGTTTGATCAATCATTAAAAATCCCCTGAAAAAAAAGATGTCTTTAGATACCCATGGGTAAATCTGTAGATTCCATTCCTTTTTTAATTATCTCTCATAACTACATTTTACATGGGGACCTAGAGTTTGAGTTACTCATTGGTGCTGCTCCTCTGTGGATCTGAGTTTAGCCTCATGTGGACAAGCCTCAGGTTTATTTTTAAAACCTTTTCATATGAAGGTGTGTGATGGTTGTTTTACCTTGGCAGGTCCTGTGACCATTGATGGAATTTTTTTGTTGGGGAAATGAATGTAAATGTGAGAAATCCTTGAATGCTCGCTTGCTACCTGTAGGCAGTTCTACCTATTGATGTGCATTTGCACTGGGACAAAAGAGCCTGCAAGACAATTCTGATAAGCCCTTTTAAATTTAGGATTCAGGGCACCTTGTTTTACTTAATTTTGGAAACATGCTTTTCTCGAAGTCATTCGGTCAATATTGCTCCTAAAGATTTCATAGTGACCTTTAATTTAATTGGGGATGTGGGCAGTTTTCAGCTGTGGACTAATCCACAGACGTTTTAGATAATCTTTTATCAGATTAATGGGGAGGTGATTTTTTTCTTTTCCACCGAGATAAGAGAGCGAGTTACAATTCTGCACAGTTTTACCTCACCATTTACCCTTTCCACAAAATGTAATTTTTTAACGTGTAAGCTTTTGATGCTTTATTATCACAGAAATTCAACATGTTCTGTTGAGATGCAGCACTTGTGCAGCACCAGAGGATTCTGATACAGACTCTCCTCCCTTTTAGAAGAGAGCAAATGCAGAAGTTATATATTTATTGCTCAGAATTGTAAGACCATTGCTGGGGTTTTTTTGCTGTCCTTTGACTTGCCAGGGTGACTCTGAAGAGATCCAGCAGTTTTAGAAAAGTGGGAAAAGCTGGCTTTAGGCTGGCTCTGAGTTTGCCCTTGTTTTTGTGTGTCTATTTCTGAATCCCTTGCTGCAGAAACTTCAGATTCAGTTCTGTAAACTCTTCTTTTTTGGGGGCATTTCTCTTCTCACCTGTGGCCAAATTAGTTCTTCAGGTAATTTTGATGCTAGCAACTAGCTACCTGGAAAAACCACGTATTTTAGCATGATTTTAAAGACAGCAATATATGTTATAGGAAATTACTAAAACCGCAAAATCTGTGATGGAGGGTGAGAAGAGGGGATATGATGGTGGTTTGTTACTATTTTGTTTTGCTCTAGGAACTAATAAAGGGTCCCTTTGATCTGTTTAATATGGAGAGTTTTGGAAGGAAAAGGTGCTACCTGTTGCTTGCAATTACAAATTAGAAACAAGACTATAGTTCATAGGAGGAGAACATGTGCATGGAGAAAGTATTATGTATGTACTAGAATTTTTATTCATTCTTATCGTGCCAACTGGGAGTAAATGTTCTTTAATATAATTACACTCTGGTGCAGTTTGAATCTATTCCAAAGAGCAGAGCTTTGGCTAAAAACTTCTGTTATTTATTCTGTTAGGGAAAATGTTGGATTTCTTAAAAATACTGCTTCGTTTCAGCCTTCAGAAAATGATTAGATAAGAAGAAATTAGATTTTTCTGAGTTTCTGGAGAACCTTTAACTGCTTAGCTTTTTGTGTTTGTTAAAATGGGACTGTAGTGCAGCTTTTAAATCTTTCGGTAAATGGTGGGTTATGGAAGGAGAACAGGAAATAATAATAATTATTCTTTTATCAGTAAAGGCAGAGGAACTAATGTGGTAGCTGACCTTTCTTAGGTCTTTGGAGAAAATGCTAATATAGAATATACTCGCTTAGCTAACATTAAACAACCTTTGTTTGATTATTTTTGAGGTGTTGTAAAGACAAGCTTGGAGATGTTAGCAACAGCAACAAAATTCCAGTAGTTTTGAAGATTCCTTAATTGCCATTGCAGTTTTACTTGTTTTTTTCTGTCCTGGACTTAAAATGATTCTTACTCATCTCTTTGATAGGTTTGTAATTGTTATTAAAAGTATAATCTCATTGACAAGACTTTAAAACCTTTCCTAGGATCTTCTTTTAAAGTATCCCTAAGCATGTCTAAATGCCGATTATTTAACTTAAGTTGTTCTGAACTTAAAAGCATTTGCACAAAAGTGTTTGGGGTTTTTTTTTAGTAATGCTCAGAGAACTCCTGCTGGAGGTGTTTCACACCTCACCCAGCTTACTTGTGCTGACCTGGGTTCCTCTGTCAGGGGTATGTGCTTTGTTATATTATGATCCATTCTGGGTGGCACCATCAGTTTTGGCCATGATTTGGGATTGGCTTCTGCTCAACACATTTGACTACAGTCTTTTAATAGTACTAGACATTGATATAAACTTCTTCATTTCTGCCCTTGGATTTAAAACAGGTTTTGTTGGGTTTTTTTTTTCCTCTTCCCCCCACCTCTGTATCTCAAATCCAGTTGCATGAACTTGGAAAGTGAAGCAAAACTTCCTTCATGTTCCTGATGGAACTGAGCTTAAAAGCCCTATCTCCAGGTTGGGTAACTGGATCCCTGACAGGAAGGTTTCACAGGGCTATTGTGTGATAGTAATTACCAGCCCTGCCTCTGTAGTTCATTTAAAAGTAATGACTAGTGGATGTAAAAGGAACAATAGATGTTAACTATGGAATACATTAACTCATGGAGATGCTGGGGGAATTTAATTGATGATAATTAGAAATTTGAATGGGGATAGGACAGAATGTTGAATTTTGCATTTTGTATCCTTTTTTTTTTTTTTTTTTTCTTTTATGGTATAGATCTGCTGAATGAGATGAAATCCATGTGACAGATAATGTCCCAGCAGCTGTGCTCTCTGCTTCAGGGAGGGCATTCTGGGCTAAATGGGAATTGGCTTTCCAGACTCCTTCTCTGGCAAAGTGGTACTTTTCACTGATATTGTGCTTCATTTTGAAGGACCTGAAATGAAGACTTCTTAACAGAAAATTTTGTCTGATGCTGAGAACTCTGTTACTTACTTAAAATAAGTATAAAGAATTGCAGCGGTTCTCCCACATGTCCCAGTGTTGGAAGGCAGATACTGGTTGAATCGCTAGGAAATCAAACAGAATCTAGAACTTCTGAGAGCAAATACAAATTTCAGATCATATTGGCTTGTGCAGGTGTTCCCCGTCTGGGAAAGATTTGGTGTGCTGCTGGCTTGGTTTGGAGCACGGCTGTAATGTGTTAGTGGGATCCTGTTCCTGTTGATGCAAAATCTGTCACTCCACGTGGAGGCTGCAGAGATTGTCTAAAACAAATACACTGCTTCTCTTTCCTGCCAAATGGAGGGTAGGTTTAGGGTATGAAGGGTCTACCTGTTTGGAGTCTGACACTTGAAAATTACTGTCATGTAACCCAAAATGATAAAAAAGGTCCCATGAATCCTTAAGAACAACTGGGGTTTTTCTCCCAGGAACTGTCCCTTGGACCAATGATGGCCCGGGAGGCTTTCTGGGGAAAGCAGAGGCATAACCAGTGAGAAACATCTCTCCCTGTGAGCAGCTGTGGCAATCTGCATGAAGTAGAATTGTAGCATTATCAGTAATCAAATGACTTGTTTCCTGAACAGCATTTAGGGCTTGTTCTTCTGGTGCAACTGACAGATCCAGGGGAAAGTTGCAGTGCTGTTTAATAACCTTTAAGGCTTTTCCTTTACTTAGGAGGAAGGGAATTGCTGTTTTGTGGAAAACACATTTTTTAGTCTGTGTTTAGTAGCAACAAGAATACAAGTGTTGAACCTTGCGGCACGTTTTTCTGAATTTGCTAATACAGTGTACTGTGCACCCTTTCCCCCTCATGAAGATGTTGCAATAAGCAATAGCAATGTGAGAGGTTGGCTGCTGCAAAGCATGTGGATTTAGTTACCCAATCCAGCCTGTTTCTCCAACGGAATGATTATGACTAAGTGTTGTATATGCAACTTTGACCTTTCAAGTTAGTTTCTAGTTTGCTGCTCGGATGTGTGAATCACTTGCTAAATCGTTAATATGAAAGTAATTGCTTTGCTGTATAAAGTTGGTGGTATAATTGTCTAAGGCTCTTGGACAGACTGTGTGTTTTCTCAGTGCTGTGAACAGGCTCTCTGGGGCTGGAGACGGGTGGGATGTGTTTGTCCACTGCAGGGCAAAGGAACTGGAGGCTGTCTGTGCTGCTGGGCAGAAGGACACATTGCTGGGGGCTTGGCTTTTCCTGTGAGCTCCCAATTAGTCATTCCTGGGAAAGAGCATAGTTACTGCAGTGGCACTCACGAGAGGCGTCATGGCCTAACCCTCACCTGGCCTCTCCCTGCGTGTCCCTGTTTGTCACCAGATGCATCACAGCGTGGTGGAGACGTTGTCACCCAGGCAAAAACATCCCCAGCCCCAGCACCGCTGCCTCTGCTAGGAAAGGCTGGGGTGAGGAACGTTATCTGTCCCGGGCAGCTGTGTTCCCTGTTTGCCTGGCTCGATGTTTCCTCTTGTTGGAGCTTTAAAAGCAATGCCTGTAGGTGAGGATTATAAACTGCTCTTCTGTGGGAGATGGGGATGCAGTGCCTTGAGGTCAGAAGTGGAAATGGCAGCAGTTGGTTGGCAGCTATCTCGTTCTACCCTGCAACAGCATCCAAAGTTCAAACCTTTGGGGGAAAGGAATTCTTTTCTGAGTATCTTTCTTCCCTTCCGGGTAAAAGTTCATGTTTTGAATAATTTGAAGCCTGAAGATGTAAGACTATCACTCACATCTGCCTGCCACATAAATAAAACCGATACCTTGCATCTTCAGAATCAACCCCAGAAAAACCCTGAAGAGGCAGCCAGAGAATGGGGAGCAGAGTGGCCTTCAAGAGAAGGACCAGTGAAAACCTGTGTTTCTGAAAGTACCAATATAATCTGCAAACAATCAGTTTGGAACTGTGCCACTTGAGAGGCTGGAACATCAGGTCTTCAAACAGCTGAGAGAGGAGCTGAGGAGTAAGGGAAGGAAATGAGTGAGGAAAATGTAGCCAGAAATGAGTAAGAAGTGAATCTGTTAAAATGATTTAAGGGATAAAAATGTATGGTTCAAGAGCCTGATGAAATAGCTTTATCAAAAGCTAACACCTAATGAAAGAGCTGTCAAGGAAAAAAATTCTCAGCATCTACTTTGGGAAGGAAAAACAAAATGAAAGCCCAAATCCTCCACGATGAAACAGAGTTTGTGTTCAGGAATGGATTGGAACCATGTCCTTTTATATGACATAATTCGTGGTACAGTAATGTGCTTAATGTAGGCAAATACTGGCTAATCAAGAATTTCCTTCCTTTCTCTGTTAAGTTAATCATGATGTTAAAATCCTGCTTGTTCAGTAAGCAGTAAAACCTCTTTTCAGTACATTTGGTGTGTGCAAGTAAAGTTCATCTGTTTCAGGTCATTAGCACTGCATTAGCACAGCATGGCAACTGGTGTTTAAACACGAGCTAATTAATGTTCAGTGTAAACACAGTGTGTCAAAGAGCTATCCAAACCCATGAAGCTCCAGTTGATGCAAAATACCACAGTGAAAATGCTGTTGGAGAGGAGGAGGGGGGAAATTGCTAATCTTTTTCTCCTGCTTTCTAGATTATTAATAAATGGTTAATGCTAAACAGCAGGAGAGAAGGGGTCAAACTGATGCCAACAGCATGGTGTGCAAGGGGGATTTTGTTATTATATTTGTGAGGGTTTTTTGTTTGTTTGTTTGTTTGTTTTTTCCTTTCTTAGTGTATAGTGTTGTGATGGCTCAGTGACCTTCAAAATGTGTAGGGTTTTTGTACTTTCCAATTTTGATGTGTTAATTTTACAGTTTCACAACTGGGCCAATATATTAAATGTGTGATAGCTGATGGCCCAGCACTGTGGAAATTAGGTTGGATATGTATCTTGTCCAGTAGTATTTTTTTTCCCTCCCCAAAATAAATTTGGGTGTGTTTGTCCAAAAGCTCTGGTAATTTGCAGTCTGAACTCTGTGAAACAGAGCCACGTCTGTAGCAGAGAGCAGCATGGATTCTGGCTGCTGGTGGTTCCCAGGTGTGCTAATCCAACAGGGAAATGAGAGACCGAATTTCTTACCAATCTTAGCACTCACCAAGTTATACATACCGGTGACTGATAAGTGTATATGTAAACTCAGGTAACTGGGAGTTGTTAATATTTGGGTAAATGACTACTTGATCCACAGATGTAGTAAGGAAGGTAACGACGTGCTGAGCCCCAGGTGGGCTGGAGGCACATCTCCATCACTGAAAAGTTCTCTGTTAATGCTGCTACTTGGATGGGTCAGATGGATTTTGGGGAGGACAGAAGAAAACTGTTCCATAGTAAAAGCTGAAGTCAGAAGTGATCTTTAGGAAGGATTTTTGTCTCCTAAGCAGCCATCAGGGCAAGGGTGAGATGTCAAGTGAAAGCTTGACTGTAGACCTGGTATTTTTAAGTCTGAGAGATGTTAGCCTGCTAGCAGCTACTAACCTTTTCCCAAGGGGAAAATATCTCAAGAAAGTTTCTTCTTAAAACAATCTTAATAAACAACTAATCCGTTCTCAAAACAATTTTCTCTAAGTGGTGTTTACCTTTCTAGTTGTATTTCTCTAGTTTAACCAATGGGATTAAAGAAATGTCGTATCTATTCACCAATCATATTAAGTCTGTATAAAACACCTTACAAAAGGTACTAAGAATTAGACAATAAAGCCTTTTCTATGCTCTTTGCCTTCTGAAAAGTATTTATAATCATTCATTTTTTCATGTCCTACAATGACACTTGACCAGGGTCTGAATGTTTCTTTTGGTCCTTTGAACCCAAACTGGCTCCCTGTCATATGCAGCAGAAATGAGACTTAAAAAAAAAAAACAAACTACCATCCCTGAAAATGAAATTTCTGAAGACTTTGCATGAAGCAGGTTAACATGCAGCCCCTTCCGTACAGCCTGCTTGGGAAGTTCACAAATGGTGGAAGAAGTGAGGAATTGTCAACAATTTAGGAGCCATAAAATGGACAGCTATAGTGTGTAGGAAGCTGTGGACAGAAACTTGCTCTGAATAAGCTGCATAGCAAAGATCTGCTGTTAAAAAATGTTAACCCAGCTTAGTTTAGTGGCAGGTTAAAAAATGTTTACATGAACAGCTTTGCTAGGAAGCAGAGAGGGCTCCAACCTTTAGTAGGCTGATGGTGCCGAGCAGGTGGCACTGGCTTGCTGGATAATACAATCTGATGTCACAACTGTTTGTGAAGTGCAATTTCTTCACCACCACATAATCATTCTTCTGAACTGCTCTTTAAACGTCAGCAAAGGCCTCGCATTAATTCAGCTTGACAGTTTGATTACAGCATTCTAACAGCTTCTGAAAAATAATTCAGTTACCGAAGTGGTAAACTCGCTGTCTTGGCAGTGGAGATAAAGTGCTGCCTCCCAGCTGGAGAGGCAGAGCTAATCTTATAATTCCTGGTCCATCTCTGTGTATGGTCACCAGTGCCTTGGTTTAAATGCATGCTAGTTCTCCTCCATGTGCTAAATTCACTTTCATGAATCAATGAAATCATGAGTCAATAAGATGCTTAAGTAAAACGCTCCCCACACAACGACCTTCACGTATTTCTGACCTTGCTCTGAGTTTCAAATTTTCTTTATTTACAAGATATAAAGCATTAGGTGTTGCATGTAGAAGGAACTGAGAGGTAGGAGTGAAGAACTTCACTGTGTTGGGGTGGGATGGGGCTCTGGAAGTCAGAGGTACATCTGGCAGGGAAAATAGAAAGGTGATGCTTCAGAGATGAAGTGTGATTTCAGGGCACTTGAAGATAATTTTAACAGCCTGGTGTGTTTTAATAGTGCCATTTTGTGGTATGTGGAAATACGTTAAGTAGCACACAGTAACTTAGATCTGTAATTTTGAGCATAGGCATCTCCTGCTCCTTATTTTTTTGTTGATGTGAGTTGGTTTGGGATTTTTTTTTTTTTGCGTAAAGTTGTCTTTGGCTTAATGCTTGAAAATAAGGGTATTTGAAGGGGGGAAAATGCATTTAACGTGGTGTTATGTTCTCTTCCCAGTCTCTGACACATCTCTGGAACCTGCAATGACAAGTCGGAACAGTAGCCATGCAGAGAAAACTGGTGAAATGTCCTCAAAGCAGTCAACACCAAAAGTGCAGGTCCAACGATCTGTCTCCCGAGAAACCATCACTATTCATTTCTCTGCATTTGGGAAGGAGGAAGAAGAGGAGGAAGAGGAGTTTAAAGAGTTTCTTGATGAGGAACTAGATGACCAAAGCATTGTAACAGCACTTGAAGCCAAGGAAGACCTCTGCTTTGAGCATAGCGGCCATGACCTTTTTGGTCCAGCTACCTCGCTTAACATGGCCAACTCTGCATCACCGCTGTCCTCATCGCCCGCAGTGCTGCCAACTGCAGAAACTGTAAAGCTGTTGGACTCTCCTTCCCCATCCCCAATACTCAGTGCAGTGCCACCAGTCCTGTCTCCATCATCACACTCGTGTCACACGTTCGGCGCATCAGGTGCAGCAGCACCACCTGTGGAACAGAAATCCAGTCTGTCTTCCCCATCCTCATCCCCTTCCAGATCAGTTGCCTGCTCTAGCGGATCATCCACAGTTTCTAGTTCCAAGCCTTTTAAGGGGTTAGTCAAGTCCTTTTCAACAGAAGTGGAACCAAAAGAGCCCACCCCACCGATGCGACACAGACAGTTAATGAAAACCCTTGTGAAATCCTTGTCTACAGACACTTCTAAACTGGAGTCTGAAGCTGTGTCTTACAGGCCACCTGACTCAAAACTGAACTTGCATCTGTTCAAACAGTTCACTCAACCTCGAGCTTCAGGTGGTGATTCTAAAACTGCCCCCTCCTCTCCATTAACATCCCCCTCTGACACTCGTTCCTTTTTTAAAGTACCTGAAATGGAGGCTAAAATTGAAGATACGAAAAGACGCCTTTCTGAGGTAATCTATGAGCCTCTTCAGCTGCTCAGTAAAATAATGGGTGATGAAAGTAGTAGCCACAGGCCCAAAGCCTTATCTTCAAGTGCTTCAGAACTCTCAAACCTTTCCAGTTTGAATGGCCATTTGGAAAGCAATAACAACTACAGCATTAAGGAAGAGGAGTGTGATTCGGAAGGGGACCTCTCTGGGGGTGACCTTAACCTGACTAAGAGCGATCAGTCAAGAGGGGCAGAAGAAAATGCAAAAGAGATGGAGACCAAAAGCTCTCAGTCTGCAAGCACAAAGGATGTGGGGTCAAAACCTTCACTTGTACTTGAAAAATGTTCGTTGTCTGCACTAGTGAGCAGGGAGGATGAGGAGTTCTGTGAACTGTATTCTGAAGACTTTTTCTTGCTAGAGGAGGAAAGCAAAACTGATAAACCTGCTGAAGCTGTGGTCAGTCCTGAGATGACTGAGGAAACTGTTACTATGCTCAGTAGTGAAGATGAAAATAATCTGGATGTGCAACAGCCCAAAATACCAGTGAAAACTTTATACTTACTAATACTGTTAGTCTATGCTTACCTTATTATCCCTCTCCCTAGCTATTTAAGTGGACTTCTACTTGGAATGGCCCTTGGATTTATGGTAGCTGTCTGTGTGATTTGGCTTCTTACTCCGCGCACTCATGAGTATCTCAAATTCCATAAAAGCCTGAAAGAGAGATGGAATACAGGAGCTCTAGACATCAAAGAACCTGAAATCCTGAAGGTGAGGTCACGGCATTTTGTGTGTGTGTCTGTGCGCATCATTAGGGGTGGAAGGAGTAAGCTAGATTTATCCTGAAGGTGTAAATGAGCTGAAATGTCTCCATTTGTAAATAGTTTTCACTTTGGCGGGGCACAAGTGGTTTAGTATCCAAGAATATATGAGACTTCCATGTCTTTAGGGATTTGCAGAAAATGGATATTCTTCAAAAGTAAAAGGGCAAATGTCTTTCCTGGTAGATTTGAAATGATCCAACTGAACTACTGAGAGCAAGTAGTGTCAAAGTTTAGTGTGTAAAATAACATTTGTGCTTGAAGCTGCATCTTGGGAGATGTAGTTTGTTTCTGGGATATTTGGCTGTCTGGGCAGTAATTTGTTTGTCTAATCTGTTCATAAACAGATACAAAAGCATTGTGTTCAAGTAGAGCATAGAGAGTTGGAGAGCATATGGGTCCTCCTCAAACATGAGCTAATTGAAATGGGAGGAGGAATTACTGTTCAGCAAAATGTGTCTGAGACCTGGGTTTTAAATGAAAGTTTGTCCTTCCTCTTCTCTGCCCTTCTCTTGTTGAGATATTGCAAGTTGCTGTTACTTGGTGTGTCACTTTGCTGCCTGTCCAGCTGTGATCCATCCAACCCCTCTGTTCATTTAGTGCATCTGGTCCCTGTCCTGCCCTCCCAATCTCCCTCTGTGATGAATTAAAATAATATTTTCCCAATTGCAGAATTCTGAGCAGTAAAACATCTACCAGTGTCTGATGTGCGGCAGAAGCAGTTTGGAGTGCTGATAGTGTAACCTTCACTTGATATCACATGCTTATCTGAGTAATTGTGGAGGCATTTTTTGTATTTGTGCAAATATTAAATTGAGCATTTTGAAGATGCATCTCCAGTTGTAACAGTACAAAGGTTTCATGAATTTAAATTCAGATGGGTATATACTGTAGAATCTACAATGTATTGATGGTTAATTTCATGTGTCTTTAGGTAGCTTAAAAGGTAAAGAAACAGAATATAAACCTCTACTTTGTTGCATAAAGGTGGCAATTGCATGTCTAGCCCTTATTCTACCTTGGTGTCCCCTTTTTTTGGGAATGATAGGAGTTGCGGTTATTATTTGCTGTAGTGAATTCAGACTTCTGTCTGCCCAGTTGAATTGCCTTCTGCTCCTATGTACAAACTGTAACAAACTTTCAGTTCAGTCCTTGTTTTTTGGAGCCCAGACCCTTCCTCGGTACTTGAAAGCTGGTGAAGATCCTCACATTCCTTATTGGCTGGTGTTAGGCAGTCTCTGAGATGTCAGCTTTTAGTTAGGAATCTTTAAACTATGTTTTTATGCTTTTATTGAGGAGTTACAGCTTAGGAAAATGACTGTAGGCAAGAAATGAACAGTGTGGAGATGTCTGTATAAATGTAGATTAATGGTTTTTATGACCTGGTGAGTATTTCTTGTGCTCATAACACAAAAAGTAATTGTCTTTAATACGTGATTGCTTCAGGAGTTTAAAACCAGCTCAGTGCCCAGATTGTAGTGGAACATAATGTAATATGATTTAGCAGATTGCAAGTTATTATTCCCACTTCATGCAACTATTTTCTATTTGCATCTGTCAAAATGAGTATCGGACAGCTTAGATCCTCTGGAAAGGCAGCTAAAGACTTGATCTGTAACAAAACTCAGGGGAATACAGGAGAATCAAACTTGATGCTCTTGCATGAAGATGTTCTCTTCAGAACTTGTTGGTCTGATATTCTGGCCTGGACTGCTGTCATGCCGTTATGATAATTGCTCCGAGTAAGATCCCTTCATATGGGGCTCGAGGAGTTGGGAGTCTGCCAAACTGCTGTCAGGCTATTTCTGTACAAGGATGTGTGCATTCTCCCCCGCGTAAACGTTGTTTGAGAAGTTTGCATTTCCCAGGTTTCGAAAACTAGTGCAAAATTCCCCTCAGTCATTGCTGAAACACTTGAACAGGTTATTGTCTCCCACAAAACTCTTCCTTGGCAGTGAGAAAAGGTAAATTTCTGTTGTGCTGGTAAGTGTGTGTTTTTGTAGGTGTCTGTACTTCGTTCAGTCAAATGTCCTTGGCACGGGGGGAAAACATCCCCCCAACCAGAAAATGCACAAAACCCCTGCATCTTCATTGCATGTTCTTGTATCTGTCTATTCCCTTAGCTTTCAGTTCTCTGGCTTATCTTTTTTTTTCTGTGCCCACATTTTTTCCTTCTTTAATCCATTAGTCTTTTCTAACTTCCTTCCTGGCCTTTCAACTGTGCATTCTCATGTGCTGGCTGATACGAAAGGTTTTAAGCAGCATCTAAAATGGAAATGATAATTTTACCCTTTCAATTAGAAAGAACTTTTAGACAGTGGCAGTGCCTGCTGGAGAAATGAAGGGTTTGAGCCACAGCTGTAGAGAAAGAGGAGGCCTTTTATCAGTGTGATATTCCTGAGTACTAGCCAAGAGATTTCATGTTGGATAGTGGCTTCTGACAGCCAAATGTTTTTTCCAGTTAAGGTGATGGTTGCTTCTCCTACCTCAGACCTTGTGTCTTTGGATTCCTTGTGAATGAAGCTCAAAAAATGCATTATATTTTTCCCTCGTTTAAGAAACAAAATACTATTCAAGTATTAAAAAATAGTGGTAATAAGAGGGATACTAATACAATTAGTGTGATTTGAGTGATCAACAGTCTTGAAAAAATTTTGGTGCTAAGGCATTTGATTATATAATTTAATAATAATGGCTATTAAGCAGTTAATATCGCTAAGAAACTTTAGGGACAGTCTTAATCCAGATTTGGGCTTATATTATGAAAGTGGCTTTTGCTAGTTGTTTTATTTATGTATTTGAAAGTATCATAAGTAATAATTTTCATGTATTTTTACCCACAGACTTGGTTTGTGCCCCCAGCCCTCTGGGTTCTCCATAAGGATCTTTAGCAGTTCTCCCCATCCTCCCCTCTCAGGTTATGGTGTAACACACCTGAGATCTTAAATCAGTAACACTAAGAAGTTGGCACCTACAAGACATGACTGTGCAGTTCTTACAAGAATTACTCTGTTGAACTGCAGTTTGAATAAAAAATTTGGAGTGCAGAGTCAGGAAGGAGGAAAATCAAACTGGAGAGCTGGATTTTGAAGCTGTTTCGCTGGGTGACCGTGTCCCACAGAGCCGTGTTCCCGAGGGTTGGAGCAGTGGCAGCAGTTGTGGGTTGTAGCTGACCTGAGCAGCTCCGTGGTCAGCGTGGTTCCCCCCTGATGGCCAGGCACGCTCTCCTGCTTTCAGCTGGGAGTGTGGAGCAACTGCTGACCTTTATAAATGGAGATCACAGGATCAGTGTAAATGGCCAGCAGCTGCACAGTGCCATATGACTATGGTCATTGTCCTCCCAGAATTACTAAATTTCTTATTTTAACAACTTCTCTAGAACAGAGAAGACCTATCCTACAGTCACTCCTCTCCTACACAAGGAAATCCATTGTTGCTTCAGTAGTTTGGGAGAATTTATCTGTTGCTAGCACAACTTCTCTGTTTGGGTGCATTGCAAAACAGTTTCCGTGGGCTGTGAATCTTTTGTTCCAGTTTGGTTTTTCAAAAGGAGAGGCAGAGGTATTTCTGCTGAAATTGTTCTTAAAGTGCAGGAGTTTTGGAATTACTTCAGGGGCTTCTTGAATAACATTCTCAGTGTTCTTTAAGCTAGGTGAAACAATTTACAGAACTGAAGATCACTGAAGTGAAAAGGCAGGTGATGTTGTTATCTCCTTTAACACTGTTAGATAAAATTCCTGCAGCTGCCATACATTTTCAGATTCATTATTAGAGTGAAGATTCATCATTTAGTGAAGAATTAACATTTTACAGTCAGCCAGTGTGTCTCTAACAAAATAACTTGAAAATCGAGGGCAAAGAAGAAACTTCATCCTTGGAAATTAGGAAATTAAAATTTTATGTACAAGGAGAGTTTGTAGGAATGGGCTGTCTCTTTCATCCCAACTGTTGTCTGAAAATAAAACCCCAAATACTTAAATCTAAATTTGGTTCTTCAGTTGCTGATATCCTGGTGCTTGGGCTGTGTTTGCACTTCTGTTGGGCTATGGGTGAGCGGGGGAGGCACTACAGGGTGTGAGAATTGTGTGTTTGGCTGATTGTACAGCTAATCCATTTGTTTGAACTGGAAAGCCTGGGCACATGGTAGGGATCAGGGAAGCAGGAGGGATTTTTACTTCTTACTTTGGCAGAGGGAAGTCAAGATTTCAATGAGTAAATCACTCCTTGTTTTCATCACAGTTCCATCTCAGGCTATTAAAGGCATGTCAGGTGCAGTCTGACCTCCCTTCCTGAGTACCACATGTACCCCTAAGTTTCCAGCCTTTCTACTGGAAATAGAAAGCTTGTTAGGCTTAGAGAAAGGGCTCATGTGACTAAGCTTTCTGTAGTGACCCACTCTCCAAGCAGCCCTTTCTCTGTGCCAGCTGGTGCGGTGTTGGCTGAACGGCCTTCCAGGAGAAGGCAAGAACCTTCTGAGGCAGCAAATTCCCATCTGTACGTTTGCCTTGGCTGCAGCCTCCAGGCTTTGTCTGAGCTAGAAATAGCTTGGAGATCTGACTGGGGGCAGGTAGGAGTTGCTCCAGAGATCTGGGGGCCATATGGACATTCCAGTTCCCACACACGGTGGCTTTGGGCAACTCACGTGTTGTCCTTGTGCTTCAGTAAGTCCAGCTGGAGTTCCTGGCTGAAAATAATTGCTGTCTGCTCGAAGATGTCTTGGCTAAATAATTTCTAGGAAGGAGATGGGATGTGCCTCCAACCTACGTCAGCCCTGCTGTTCAGGGTTTTGATGGCTTACAGAAAACTCGTCTTCATGCATTGTATTTCCTATATGGGAGTCGTGTATAACCCAGTTTAAGGGAAAAACAACCATAAAGCTTCTTCAAAGAGTATGTCCTGGTATAGGCATTTCTATTAATAAAAGACATAATCTGCTTTGGAGCTGAGCAAAGATGAATGGCTTAATCTTTCCTGAACATAAAAGAAATGCTAATTTATCTAGTTTTTTCAGGGTTTGTAGTGAAAATGGAGCTAGATGTTTGAGTAAGCAAAACAGTATCACTGTTACTATGGCACCTAAGAAAGTTTATGCTGTCTACTGTGGGAAGTTATGTGGCACTGAAACGGAAGAAAATGAGCACAAAAGTAAATTTTACATTTCTGTGAGTGAGTGGAAAGTTGTTTAAAAAGTTGAAATCTTGCAGTAATTTTTGGGATGTTTTGCATTAAGGTAGTTAGAACTTTTTGTTTTGAGAAATCCTGGGGTGCTCATTCAGCTCTCCCCACTTCTCCCCACTGTAATCACAAAGGTGTTTGTAAAGGTGCCATTTGACTTTCTGCTCCCCTTCACTTTCTGTTGACTCGATGAACATTGAGTATGCTGAATTTAAGGTTCTGATGTGCAGATAAAAACAATGATCAAAGAATGTTGTATGGCAGGTTAAGAGAAGGAAAACTTCTCCTTGAATCAATGTTCTGCTTATCTTCTACCCCATTTATCATCTGTATTTCTGTAATCAGATATGGAGAAAGGAGCAACGTCACTCCCATGGTCAGAGTCAGCACTTAGAGGCTTGTTGCAGCAGGACTGGCTGGTTTGTTTTGTGCTGCTTCTACAGCACAGAAATGAAATGAATTTAATCCACATGTATGACTCCTGTGATGTAGCTGGGCAGTTACACAACATGTGAAACGATCTCAAATGGTGATGGTGCATGAAAGCAAATTCCGTTGTGGTCTTCCACTGAGTCCTTAATTGTGGTGATTACAATGTCAGTGTTGTCCGTGAGCAGACAGGCTGTTTGCTTTGCCTGGGCTCTGGGTGATTAAAGTATCGGAGCTTGCTGAGAGCAGAGGAGCTGCTGTGCTGCTCAGCCCTCCTGCCCTGTGGCTTTTTCTGGCATCCTGCATCTGCAGATCCCACCGTGGCTCCTGGGGATGAGGTGAGAGCAGCCTGTGCTGCATATACAAAGTGGCTGAGTCAGAAAAAACACACGGTGTGCTGAGATCTCATCCTCATCTCATGCTCTGTTGTTTTGGTGCTACCTCGTTTAGGGCGTGTATTGCCTCGTTCTCTTTGTGCACTTAGTGAAGTAACTTTGGCAAAAGCTTGGATAATAATTTAAAGTTTTTAGGTACATGCTGTACTTGGTTTTCCAGCAGCTTAAAAGCCTGTTAACAGTGTCTTCTTCTCTAGGGGTGGATGAATGAAATTTATAATTATGATCCAGAAACATACCATGCTACGTTGACTCACTCCGTCTATGTGCGACTCGAAGGCAGCACCCTACGACTTTCCAAACCCAATAAAAATATTTCTAGAAGAGCTGTGTACAATGAGCCAAAGCCTGAAGTCACATATGTCAGTCAAAAAATTTATGAACTAACAGACAGCAAGGTGAGTCTTACATCTGATTTTAACAAAGAATACTTTGCAAATTCTTTTTAACTCTGACATTTTTTTTCAGTCCTCTATTTTCACATTCTGTCATTATTTAAACAAAACCGTTGTCGTGACTAACTTGCAAAAGACTGTGCTGGGGAGGAAGTTTGAGCAGGATTTGGAAGAAAGTACAGTTTTACACAAAAAGGGAAAGGCATGATGTTCCTCTGGCAGTTGAGAGCAGAGTTAACTCGTGGGAGCTCTGAGACTCATTCCCAGTGCATGAGATGACTGCGGGGCTGTTCTGACAGTTACACCAAAATGCCTCATTTTTGGTGGTTGTCTCTACCCCAAGGCAGCTGAGACAATATTTGCATTTCACTCAAAGAGGGAATGTACATCATACGTGAATGTGAAAGAGGAGAGTGAGAGGTGTCTGGAACGTGACCTGCTTTAGGTACCCCCAGACTGGGGATTTTTGCCGTTGAAAGAGTGCATCAGCAATAATTCTAGGACAGTTTTCCTACATGTTGTTTGCCTCCCTCAAGTATGTCAAGAGTTGCCACATGAAGTTGATTCCATTGGCATTGTTTTAAATAATACATCAATACCTAATTATTAAGGGAATGGATTTTTTTAATGTGCTGCATCAGTCGAGCGCCTTGGCAGTACAGATGTAGGAGGAAACCACGCTTCACTTGACTGGAAGTGAGAGGGAGAGAGGGACCAAGGCAACAGTGAGGAAAACCTCCCGCCTTTTCCCTGAGTCTGTATTGGAAAGGCGTGTGCTGTCAGCTCTGCCTGCCATTAAAGGAAGACTGTGAAAAAGATAAATTAAAAACTTAGATTCCTGCCTTTTGCAGATTTGTTTTCCGATCACGAAGACAGGCAAAGCTGTCATGTTTTCTGGGAGAACTTGCCTGATGGTGGTACCCCATGGAATCTTAAAAAAGTTTCCAGTACTTCCCCCTACCCAACCCCAATCGATTACAGAAGTGCCAAGTGCCCTGACTGTAATAAACAAATGATGCCTATTCTTCAAGGTATTTGCCCACAGTTTTTGAAGAACACTGCTGAGTTTAGACCCCATATAAGAATTTTTAACTTTTTTTTAAAACCACTCTTTTAGTCACTTGCATTGTCTTAATTCAATACAAATATACTGAGTTTAGAATATAATTATCTACAAATCAGTCTTATGGCTTGACTGTTAGATATTTGATGTGGCTGTCACCAACTTCAAACGCTCAGTTTCATAAGGTGGGCATGAAAAGTTGTGTTCAAAACTCAGCTTGCACTCTGATTATTTTATCTCCTTATCTGTTTCTCTCCCCATGGTCCCAGAAATAAAGTTCTTGGGTTTTCTGTTTTTTCTGAAGATACACGAGAATAAGATGATCTAAATGAAAACAGAGTTTCTAATCCACATGGTATAATCTGCTTAAATGGCCTTTGTTCTAATTCCAAGGCTTGGCTCACCAAAGATTTAGTGATAGCAGAGGGGTGGACATCCACCAGCAATTTTGAGTCAGTTAAACTGGCAGATCAAGTGTGGGAGCTTTCTCTCTTGCATTCCTGTGTTCTTTGCTTGAGTATAGAAACATAGAGGATACAAGTGAAAAATAAATTCATTTAACCCTTTCATATATCCTTCAGATTTCCCTGGTTCCCAAGAGTCTGGCACGGAAACGAATTTGGAATAAGAAATACCCTATTTGCATTGAACTTGCCAAACAGGATGACTTCATGGCCAAGGCCCAGACTGAGAAAGAGACTGCAGAGGAAAAGTTACCTGCTGAAAAAGTGGACTCGAACACTGAGGAGTTCAAGAAACCTCAGGATGGAGCGAAGTACACTTGCCAAAAGGATCAAGTGCTTTATCTCTTTGGGAGGACGGGTCGGGAGAAGGAGGAGTGGTTCAGAAGGTTCCTTCTTGCATCAAAGCTCAAGTCTGAAGCAAAGAAGCCACCCAGTTTGTGTGGGAGCAAGCCAGGTACTCAGATTTTGTATTCTTGTAGAAGTCTGTTAAAAGAAACAAACCAAAGTTATGTTTTGGTGGTGCCACAGTGATCTTTACAAGCAGAAAATAATAATACCAAAGATACTCTTCTTACCTTGGCCTCTCATTGCCACCTTACCCCCACCTTTTTCCTTCTTGGCTCTATGCTTTCAAATATTATTACTATTTTTAGACTATTTTATTTCAATACACTGTTTTTCACTGACTGTAGTAACTCCTGCCATATTTGTAAGGATTGATTGTCAGTCTCTTTTTCTGTATGTTGGAACTGATGTCAACATTTGCAGTATTAGACTCAATTCCCTTACTACCCCTTTTTCCACCTCCATCCTTCCTTCCACTCCACTGTCGTCTCCTGTAAAGGATAGAGCTTTCTTATGGGTTAGTATCACAAGAAAACACATTTCTCTGTTTAAATAAAAGGATCTGCACCAATATATTTATATGAATATTTATATATCTGAACCAACAAACATTAGTCTTTTGTATCAGTCAATTGTTTGGAATATTAATTTAAACCCATCCTCTGAAACAATTTTAAACCTGAATGACTCAAGCTTTTCTGTCTTTAATCTCTGAGAAGCTTTTTAAAAATTAGTTTATGTTGTTTCTGGCTCATAACTTCTTGAAATGCAAATGCAAAATTAATAATTAATTAAAATTCTAATAGTTACATGCTTTTGACAGTTCTTCTAATTGGTAACTGCCTATGATTAGATTTGGAAAAAAAAAACTTTAGTCATAGGTGCATTTCAATCACCTGACTTTTATTTTAGGCATTCCCCAGCAGGGCTGTTGGGAATTCTGCCATGTGTTATACATATGTGAGTGTCCATATTTAAATATGCTATTGATCAGCTGACTCCTCCAGTCCCACACCCTGCTGAGGGCTGAATCATAGCAAACACTGGCTAATTTGGGTTTAGGACCACCTAAACACACAGCAGTGGAATTTACTTTTAGCCTTTACAATAAGAAAGCATCACACTGGTCTTTTTTCAGGAGAAATAACTGTGGAATAAATTTGTTCCTTTAAAGTTTGATGATGTATTTGTGGTATTTGGCTGTCAGCTTTGTCCTCTGTTGAACAGGTATTATTCCTTTGAATTTAGGGGTGCTGCCAGCACACAGTAGAACTGATAGTCAGTCTGCAGTTCTCACTCACAGCCGGAGCAGCAGCAAGGGAAACGCAGAGGAAATCACGTCCCAGCCAAAGCACAAGGACCTGGCTGGCAACGTGAGGCAGAAAATGCTTCTGGACTACAATATTTATATGGCAAAGTGTGTTCCACAAGAAAAGAAAAGCCCTTCAGGTAGTCCAGTCCTCAGTGCAGACAGCAGCCCTACAGCTGTGAAAAAGGTAATACTTGTGCTCCAAAGGAACAGTGAACAGCATCTTTAGCTCTTACTAATCCCTTGGCCTCCTGGACTGCATTTGAGTCACTCTCAGTAGACAGAACCTTAATATTAAATACAACACTCATAATAAACATATCTTTAATGTTAAGCATGACCACTGTTTGTTTAAAAGCTGTAATTCATATCGTGCATCTTTGTTTTCAGTCTTTCATACAATACCCAGAAAAGGGGAGGCCATGGTGTAATGTATGAGGCCATGGTGTAATGTATGAATAAACACATCTTGTGTTCCCCCAGGAAAACATGTTCTAGCCTGCAGCCACTCCTGAAGCTGTGATGTATTTGCTGCTGAATCTGGCACGTGTCAGAAGTCATTCTATAAATAGATGAGCAGTGCTGGCAGGGACCCTGCGTCACAGCAGAGGCTCCTCACCCAGCCATCCTGGCAGAGCCAGGCTGCAGCCCTTGCAAGCAGTTGCTGCCAAGAGATGATGTTCAGAACTACAGCATCTACCTGCCTGTCTTAGAAAGCACTGCCTTTCTGCTAGCTTCAGGACTTCTGCCTGGAATAACGTAGGGTGCTGAATTCTTCTGCCATTGCAGGCACTTAAGAGGTTGTGTTTCCTTCATGGGAACTTCCTGTTTTGTGCTAGTGTGCATACACACCCAAAATTATTTCAGCTGCCTTGGCTTTTCTGTGTGTAGTCAGTGATGCAGCATCTGAATGTATAATATTTCCAGGTGTTGTGAGATGGTTCTCAAGGAAACCAAGACATAATTCTCTTGTACTGTAAACAAAACCTTTAATGCAGCAAAGGGAACAGTATAGTTTCCTGAATGCAAAGGAGTGCAAGGAGTGGAAGGAGGAGTGTGATTCCCTGTTCTGTGTTTATAATCTATTTGTGGTGTTTCTGAACTGGATTCAAGGATGTAAGGTTCCAATTTTTTGATAAAACAAGGGAAGGGTATAGTACCTGTCCCTCCGGCTCTGAGTGGCAAGAGAGAGTATCTCTTACTGCAAACACATTTATAAGTCTGCCCACTCTGGGTTTATCTGCTTTTTCTGCCAGAGGTTAAATTACGTACAACTTTCTCATTTCATTGCCAGAGGTCAATCTATATCTGTGTGGTCTCATTCCCTCTGCTGCATGTCAGGATGATGACAGGCTCATGGCAGCCCAGCTGATGTGTTTGTAAAGCTGCGCCCTGTGCTGAGCATTTGGTGTTCTGAGGTGACCCGGGCTCTTAGCACTCAACTTCCCATATAAATCAAGCCTTTTCTGTCCTTATTCTGTAGAATTTATAGAGCTGAATAACCTGCTTATGTTGTCAGTTGCCAGATGCTAACGTGGAAGCTGAAGAAGAAGAACAGGAGGCCTGGGTGAACGCTCTGCTTGGAAGAATATTTTGGGATTTTTTAGGAGAGAAGTATTGGTCTGATGTCGTATCTAAGAAGATCCAAATGAAACTTAGCAAAATAAAGGTACCTGATCTGGAGATTTGCATTATGCACTCCTTGTGGAGGAAGTGAAACACAGTCTTTGAGTTTTAAAATAGTACAAGAAAGACTTACTTCACATGGACACCTAAAAGGCAATAAATGTGCTACAGAATGGCAATTCAGTTTCTGATGGATCTCAGCATGTTAACTTCGCTGCTTCTGTTTAAAATGAAC
This sequence comes from Donacobius atricapilla, assembly GCA_013397315.1. Taxonomy (NCBI): domain Eukaryota; kingdom Metazoa; phylum Chordata; class Aves; order Passeriformes; family Mimidae; genus Donacobius; species Donacobius atricapilla. The sequence continues at coordinate 88,428 of WBMY01013825.1, forward strand.
TACAGCTGGATTACCTATTTGTATCCATCAAATTTTAATGTAAAAAATAAAGTATTATTGTATTTACATTAGGGATGAATAGAACTGCATATAAATGAGGGAATCTGCTTGGGGAAATAGTAGGTTGCTTTTAAGGTTGAGGACATCAGGGAACCACAACTGTAATGTGTTCCTGTTAACTTCAGACATAAACTACTTGCAGGAGGTCAGTGGGAGCAAGAGTTACAGAAAAAGCTCTGTGGGACAGGACACAGCTGCCATCAGCTGCACCCTCTCAAGGGTGAAGGGCGGAGTGATGTCTTTGAGTGACTTCTCAGTCTTCCCCTTGCCTTCTGAAACCCTTCTGAACAGCAGCAGTTCATCGCAGACCTTCAGCCCCTGATGTCTGGGGAGGAGTTTGCCTGTTCCTAAAGGCAAAGGAAGTTGTTTTGCTGATAAAAGCTTGGAAATTTAGCTGCTGGCATCAGCTGTGAGATGGTGCTGCCTTTGCTTTGGGAAATAATCAGTAGCCTAATTCTGCCCTGTTTGCTTCCACAATTATGACAGCAGGGTACCCAGACATCTCACTGGTAACTTCTTTAGTGGAAAGACTGGGAATGGGGACTGGATGTATTTTTGATGTGTTAAAAGGCAGTGTCTGTTTACAGGAGATGTATTTTCTGTCAGTTCAAAATATTTAAGTGAATAGATACCCAAATCATGATTCTGTGCCTCTATTTTACTAAAACTATAATACAGATTTAAAAGGTAATGTTCTAGGAAAGAATTTGCCAAAGATAAAAGAAGCTGAGATATTGATAGAACATCAGTGATAAAATGTATGACTGAAGTTAAAATCCAAAGAATTCTCTCATTTTTATTCACAGTGAAATAGGATTTACATTTCATTCTTGAGCTTTTTACATACTTTGACTAAAAAGCATGCTGATGGTCAAGGTCAGCATCTAAACTTCAGCATAATTTTAAAAACAAGTTCAGATGCCCAATCTCTCCCTAAAAAGTTTTTGAAACTGGCAACTGTGAAATTCTAGAATAATAAGAAATTCGTGTAATTACATTTGTGTTCTTTCACTGGTGACACTCCAGCTCAGTCCATTCCTTAAGTTTATTGAAATTTCTTCTCTCAGGAACCTGATGTTTAGTTCCATAACATGTATTTGATTTTTTTATATTCTGTCCTTTTAGCTGCCCTACTTCATGAATGAGCTGACTCTGACTGAGCTTGACATGGGGATAGCAGTACCCAAGATCCTTCAAGCCTTCAAACCTTCTATTGATCACAGAGGTAAAATACAAAAAACCCTGCTGATATTGCCTTTGTATCTGAAAACAAAAATGTTGCTCTGTTTAACTTGTGCATGTTTTAGGTTTATTTAAGAGCTTATTCTGAGATACTCAGGGGTCTTTATCTCAGACTCAATGTAAATGTAATTCTGTATATATGGAATTGTGATCATGTCTTTCCATAGGAAATAATTACTGAACTAAACTAAAATTTGCATGCAACAGAGATGCAGACACTTGCCTGATACTGTCATGGACTGCAGAGAGCAGTGCACATCTCCTTGAGACACATCTGATTCTGTACCATAGGAGGAAACAGGTTTGGCTCTCCAAGGGAAGCTGCCCTGTTCTGAAAATAGGGATTCAGAAAACATAATTGTAATAACTTAGAAAGCAAGAATACAGTGTTGTTTTGAAAATAAACTTCAAAATGCAGGATCATTTTATGTCCTTAATATTAAATACGGCTCTTTTTTTTTTTAAGCTGGATGACTTTCATACTACTGCTTTATGAATTAGAACTTTGTTTTCTATTCCTTCTGGCTTGCATATGGTCACATATTTGAGGATACTCATGTCACTTAAGTAGTCTTGCAAAAAGAAAAACTTGGAATAATGCTTTTTAGCTTCAAAAGCATTTGTTCTACATGTTGAGGAGAGCTATATGCCATCTAAGATATAATCAGAGCAGATTTTAATTTTAAATTTTATCAGAGTTTCTCCATGCAATATGGAGAAATTTCCAATTGGCCTAAAGGGAAATATTTCCTTGGAAGACCTGGTGTGGTGTCACCTGATCTTTGCAAGAATACCAGATGCATGGACTTTAGGAGGAGGTTAATAAACTTTCATACTAAAAACTTTGTGCCACTCAAATCACTGAATAAAAGCATGAAGATCTTAAGTGCTAGTCTTTCCCTCATAAAACAGAACAAAACGGATTTTGGGGAAATATTATAATCCTCTTGGACATACATTAGTTAATGCTGCCTGCTATACCCAAATGCTATTGTTTGCCCTTATCTACTTGTGACTTGCAACTCTTTGGGGAAAAACCTTATCTGTAAAACACTGGGTACTTTGCTCTCAACTTTTCCAAAGAATGTTTTCCACTGAGCTTTATAAACAAAGTGTGTTTGAAAAGAGCAAACTGCTTGGTTGTCATGAGGAACAAAATCTGTCTTTTTAAGAGAAAGAGTTGAATAGACGGAATAAGCTGGAGTGCAGTCAGTATTTGGGGATCTAAGGCATATTGCTGCTTCTTGTCTTACACTTCCTGTGTGGGACAGCAGGTTCTCCACAATGCTTGGGAAGTCCTCCAGTGTTCTCAAATAAGTGGTTGCACCATTGGTAGAAGTTTTATTTGGGGTTATAGAAAAAAGGAGAACTTTTTAAAATCTTTGCATGAGTGATGCTTGTGAAGTGGTTTCATAGTTTCTTTTTAATCTGGCATTCCTTTCAGGGTTCTTGTCAGTGTGTTTGCCTTTGCCTTGATTGAGACATTTTTTGAATTCCATTCTCTGTTCTCATAACTTCAGTTGTAACCAAGGACTGTAGTTCTAAGTCATGAGATAGGATTTAGGAGCCACTGAACACTTGGTTTCAATTAATTGTTGAAACAGCAATGAGGTCAATTAGTTCCTTCAGTTTCTTGTTCAGTTAAACTGTGACAAGGAAACATTTATGGTAGGATTTGTAACCCTTTTAACTTCTTCCATACTGTTGAATGACAATTGAACTCTTAGGGCTTTTAAGAGCTCGCAGTGAGTAATTACTGGAATAACTTGTTCTCTCATTATACTTAAAAGGACATAAACAAGGGGTTGACAATTGGAAATGCTTGTTTTCATAAGAATAAATGTATTTCTTGGTAAGTTGGCTTTTGGGTAAATTACTCGGTTTGTTGGGAAATGTGGGGGGGAAAAACCCTATAGTTTCAGGGCAGTATCCAGAATGAACACTTCTAAGTTTTTGGGGTTTCTATTAAGTGCTTGAGGCAGTTATTTGAGGTAGCCTTTTGTGAGGCTTTAAAGTGCAGTCACAAATTGTGATGTGCTTTGTTTCATCCATATTTTTTTTACCAGTATTTTGATTACAAAGAAAATACTTTTTTTTTATTATATGCCTTCTCTAATTAACTAAATTTGTTAACAGACAATGTTAGAAAAAAAATCCTGTTTCTGTTAATATCTTCCTGCTTGGGTGACAGCATATGCTGTGGCTTTTACTGTAATTCTCTCAAGGCTAGGGAACCAGAAAATGGAATAAATTGTACCATCTGCCCAATTCTTCACTGCCTCTCCCCTCCCTTTTTCCCCTCTGGAAAAAGTGTATGAACATTTTCTGGTCAGAAGGAATTTTCCCTCTCAGTAATGGCATCCTTTGCTTAATTTGATCTACTGTTAAAATGATATTGATGATTGGGTCCTGCTGACTCACTGATCATCCAAAAAGTCTGTTAAACTGTTTTCATGATCTTTTTTATGATCTTACTGATGCTTTCCTACTGTAAAGAAAAAAAAAACTCCTTATAAGCTTGTGTTTGACTTCTTGTGTTTGGTTTTTAGAATAGTGTTAGAAAAATGTGATGGAAAAGAGTTGTCTGGGTTTGTAAAGCACCAGCTTGCCTTGGTCCTGCTCCCAGCGCGTGACCTCACAGGGGGCCAGTGACCAGGGAGCTGCCTTGTACTTCTGTGACCCCAAATGGGTGGGATTATGATAAAGGATATGGTTCTGCAGAAAGGAAAACACTAGTTCTTTAACTGATAAAGTGTGACTTTTCTAGAATAAAACACAAAGAGTAGTTAGCATTTGTCCTGGTTTCAGTTTTATTCACCATTAATTGCTTCCAAATAAGTAAATAAAAGTGGAATGGGTCAGTGGTTGATGTGCCAGGTACTGGTGAGGGACTGTTTTGTGCAGCTGCAATATGTGGAAATGGAAGATATATAATCTGTGTTTAGTGGCATCTGTTTCTTACCTCTGCATGACAAATACCTACAGCTTTGGTGCAGTGTGTCACTTAAAAGGCTTGAGCTAATCTTAAGGTATTCCCAGGACAATTCTTTTGGAAATTGCAAAAAGCAAATATTTTGCACAGACAATAGGATTTAACTTAATATTGCACATCTAGAATTGTCTAAGTAATGACCCTGTTTACGCTGAATCATAAAAGAATGCCTGTAGCTCAGTTACTGAGCAGCCTTGCCATAGATCTTCAGTGCAGCACCGGCAAAACAGGAGGCAGCAGGTTGTGGTGTGAGAGGAGCAATACTGCTCTGGGATTTCAAGTTGTGCCTCACGTGGACAGCATCAGTGATGTAGAGGAGTGTCCCCATTACTGCTGGGCTTGGAGCTATGCTGTAAATAGTTTTGAAGTGAATCCCTGATGGTATTCTATTTCCTTTATCTCATTTCACTACTCTTAAGCAGTTTAGGTGTGTGTGTAAATCACAGTACTTTTTTTTTTAGACCATTAGCTGTACTCACTGCCCTCTTTCAATGTGGCTTGGATTTATATCTGGCTTTGTTCCATGAGCCTTATGTGATCAGAAAACTTGCTTTGTGATTGCTCTTCAAGTGACATCTTTTCTGTTGTTTATTTTAGGACTATGGGTTGATTTGGAAATGTCCTACAATGGATCTTTTTTAATGACCCTGGAGACCAAGATGAACTTGACCAAACTTGGTAAAGAGCCGCTTGGGGAAGCATTTAAGGTTGGCGAGATCGGCAGGGAAGGGTAAGGGATGGCAATGGTGCTTTCATTGTGCAAAGCTGGGATTTTCCTTGTGTATTTGCAGCCCTGACTCTGCAGTAGATTGAAAGAATATTTCATACACGTGGGTGTGGAACATGGCTTTTCTTTGCAACTTTGATTGATTACGCTATGGATAACAATTTTTAAAACAGGCTTTTGTGGTACAGTTATATTTTTATATATATTTCAGTTGGGTTTTAAAATGTCCTGTGACTAAAATTTAGTTTTGTCTTATACTTGATTTGGGGTTTAGCCAGATAAAACTCAAATACTGGAGGTACACACATGCAGAAATAGAGATAGGTGTAACAGGCTACTGCAGCATGGTACAGCTGCAGCTGGAAACCATGGAGTAGTAAACAATGTGGAAGGTAAACAGGCTCTAACTATTATGCAAAGACTTTTTCAAAAGCTTTATTGCATCGTGGCAGTAATCACATCCCTGCTTTAGTCTCTTATTTTTCCTCATAGCCATCTTCTGTTTGCCTGCTATGTCTAAGTGAAACGCCTTATGTAGATGAACTGATTAGCAGACACCATAGAGTAACTTACGTCCTTTGTATTTGTGCTTTCCCTCTCATTTTTGCCATGTTTGAATGTCATCCATCTGTCCATTTGTACTAACCTAGTGAGTGGCACCTATCAAATATCCATCCCTGCATGGATCCACTCCCAGCTCTGGAGTCCATTTTTTTTTTTTGTGCTGTATTCTGTTAGTACTTTAGGAATCTGCATGCCCTGAACAGTAGGTGGTCTCTGATTTAATGTACAACCACCACCTACAAATCAAGAAAATAGTTTGTAAATCTGGCCATTTGTTTAGCTATGAACAAAATGGTCTTTCACCATTAAGATGCTAGATGCTTTGTATACTCATGTCGTAGCTCTGACCATTTATTCTGAGATATCTTGAAGTGATAAGTGATCTTACAGCAGCACTAGATTTCAGTGCAGTCATGACAAGAAAATAAATGTGAAAAAAACTAATGGCTGAATGATCTCATACACTGGTGTAGAAATTCAGAGGATTTAAAATCAACCTAGATTCTTCCCGTCACTGCTTGAAATAAGTATTTCTGAATTTACATCACTATAACTGGTAGGTGTGAATTTTTCAAAATCCCTTTAATCCTGCCTGCCCAAAAAAAATGGAGGATAGAGGAGGAAATGTCTACACAAATCAAATTCTTGCTTTTCTTCCCCACCGCTTCAGGATTTTCTTTGTGTATTTTCATATCTGTTCAGTGCAGGAACAGCCTCAGAAATAATTAGTGAACCCTCTGATTCATATATAAAAACCAGGTTGCTGCTGGCTGAGCAATAGGCCCCCAGCAAGGCAGATTTAAGTGCCTGTAGCCAAGCAACCAATTACTTGAAGGTATCAGCGTTAACTGCATTGCTCCCTGCACAGGGCTGGAATGTTTCAAAGCTCCGGGCCAGGTAGCAACTTTACATAAAGAGAAGTCAAATGTATTCTAGTTTGGATGAGGGTTTTTTCATTGCTTGTTTGGTTTTTTTTTTTCCTTAAACAAAATGGATGTTAAATAAATCAAGGACTGAAAAGTATAAAACAGTTTGATTCTCATCTATGCCTTCCAATATGTTAGTTAATTTTAATTCTACTGGCTTTTTTAATGATCAGTTGACAATTGCTGTGACAAATCAAATTACTCTGCATGTGTTTGCATCCATGGTCACGTTGTCAGTAAGTGATGCATGTTGGTTGCTGAGCTCATTTCTGGCCCTTACGAGCTGAGAACAAACCATCTCTTGAGATGCACTAACCACAAAGTGGTGTGAGAAAGGCACCTACTCATCCAGAGAGAGGAGAGTGGGGGGCAAGCAGCTCTGGGGTTTAACTGTCTGTGGCTGTTGTCAGTGTAAAGCAAGACAGATGGGTCACTGTTGCACTTGCTGTTTGAACTAGAAGTGAAGTGTGCTGAGACACAGTCTGGTAATGCTGTCTTGCGTGGCCTCTTAGGAGAATGCTGCTCTCAGAAAGGGTAGGAAACTATTTAATTGCCAATTTTATAAAAGAAATACGCTATAGATTCTGCTAAACAGGAGATGAGGCAAAAGCGGGCAGGTTGACCCAAAGTTACTGCAGCTTCATAACCCATCAGTCCTTTTGGCTTTGTTGAACCACATAAAAACAAACTGACAAATGGCAATTCATAAAATATTGTGCAATCTCTATAAGAACAATACAGTAGCTCCAAAGTGATTTTTTTTCTGCAATGTTTGTGTCATATAAATAGTCCATTGTATACAGAGCTCCCCTGAAATCTCACTCAAGCTTATTTATTGTTGCATTGTTTAATGTGAGAAAATCCTCTGGTCTGAGCCACTTGGTGCTTGTGAGGCCCTTCAGAGGGCCCTTTCAACTAGGAAATAAAACACCTTCTTGTAAGAAGGTGACACCTTTGAAAGACCTGAGAATGCCCTGAGCATGATTTGAGCTGGATGGTACAACGTGCACGGGAAAGAGAAGTGAGGTCACACCCTGGTAGAAAACGTGTAGTTTGAATCTGACCTAAAAACATGAATTTCTGTGAGGAACAACTCCAGCATTGCTATTTGGGCCAGTGGCAGGCACCACCCTCCACCCCCACGTCCTCAGGGAGGTGGCTCAGTTTGGTTTGCTCCTTCACTCCTCTGCAGGTACAAAATGCTGCTCTGGATAGGAAGAGGTTTGCAATTCTGATTCCACGGCCTGGGTAGGAAATGCGTCAGTGGGGACAGGTCCTGGGATTACTGCTCCAGTGGGGAGGGAGTCTTGTACACTGCCCCAGAACTGTCCCTTTACATTAGGACTTCATGCAACAGCCACCAGTTTGTTCTGTGTACAGAATAACAGGCAGTGGCCTCAGTCCATGCCCTGTGTGAGGTTATTAATGCTTCAGATACATTTCCAAGAACACACACACACAAAAAGAAAGAAGACACAGCTATAAAGTGTATTCTGAACATGCTGTAAAGTATTATATTCCTGGGTATAGTCCCTAAGGCTAGAGCCATATGCTTTTGAAGCCTGTGTTGTATAACTGTTTCAAGCTCTTGCATTCAGTAGAGATCTGTTAATTTTGAAGTGTTTCCACTGTATCCTTCTCCAGTTTAAATCCGTTTAAAAGATTTGAAATTTTTCTTGTGATTGTGTATGTAAAATCTTCCAGAGTTTAAGTCTAGGATTTAGTCACTATTATGTGGTATTTTGTACCCAAAGGGCAACATTTGTTTATTACTTCTCTTTTTTCCGCCCAGAACACTCAAACAAAATGATTTGTCCAACTCTAATTCTGCTCAACTCATGGAAAACCGTGAGCAGCAACAGAGATGCTTCCAAATGTATTTGGAATAATCTCCACATTTGATTTGAATATGTAGAATAGCCACCCCCATGCCAGCCTCTTTCATGAAGGATTATGTTCCACCGGGGAAAACAGATTTCATTTTTGAGAGCTGGTTCTGCCAGACTGGCTTCAGAGTGGTTTTGTTCTTTTAGATAGCATTTAGAAAAGAGGGGATGGAACAGTTCAGAAACCTGTAATGTCAGCCAGAGCTGTACAGGGTGAATAGCTATTTAAGGATACTACATTTGACCTGGAATTGCATTGTTTCAGTTTCAGGCCAAGGGCGTATTGTCTTGCAGACAGCGATGAGGAATCCTCCAGCGCTGGCTCTTCGGAGGAAGATGATGCTCCTGAGCTGGCGGGAGAGAAGCAGGTGACCCCAGGAGCAGAAGGGTGAGCTGTTTGTTAGTCCTTCCCTCCCCCCACAGCTGACACCTGGCGCCAGTCCTGGGATGCTCTTTGTCTCCCAGACTGGCAGTGTGAGTCTGCCCAATGAACTGACCCCCGTTGCCCTTTCCCAGGGCAGAGGGCAGCAGGGGAGCCCTGTTCACCCCAGCCCTGCTCCCAGCTGCCCTGGGCCCTTCTCTGCTGGATTGCTGGAGGCCAGAGAAGCTCTGAGGATCTTCCCCAGCGTGTCCTGCCTGGCAGCAGAGGCAGGACCAGGATTTTGTGTGAAAACTTGAAACGCGCTCTGTGCGGTGTTACCCCTACACTGATCCTGCCAATCCCTTATTTCCAGGGCTCCATTTTCTTTAAGAAAACAACTGTTATTCAAGCCTGTTTTTCTTACTCTGTTTTGTTTGCCTTTTTTTTTTCCCTTGAGGACTTCATGTGTCTGGGCTGTGCAATACTGCCCTCTGATGTTGTGCATGGATTTCAGAGAAAATTTCCCAACATCAGTGATGCCACATCATTCCTTGTTTTGCCTGCACCTCTGATTTTTTGCTTTCTGCATCTGATTGCAATTATGCCATGCAATGAGAAAGCTGAATGTCTGAGCCCAGAATGTCTGAGACAATCACAATGTTTTCTATGTCTGAACATATCTAAGTGATTTTTACAGTGAATATACCAGAAGACGCATGACTTATTCAAAATGTTCCAGAGGATTTTAGTATTTTACTCCTGAACACTTTTGAAAATTGTGTGAAGGGTTGTTTGAATTACTGCAATTGATGCATTTCATGTCTTCTTGAAATTCATAAATCATATAAAGAATTCTTTATCAAGAGGACAAAGAGGGAGAATGAAGAATCTTAATGTAAAATACTGAAAAAATTTTCTTACACCTGTGAAAAATCTGCATTATTACCACTATAGAATCTGATGGGAAAAAAACTTCTTTCTCTGGGTAAAGATTCAGCTAGTATAAAATCCCAAAGTTGAAATTTATTTGCCCTTTTTGTATCAGCTGAACAGTTTTTTGTCTTATGTTGTGCTAAGGACAAAACTGTAAAAGTTCGTGTAAGAATAATTTTATTTTTTCCCTGGATAGGAAAATGTCATTTCCTTAGGAAGGTTATCTCTGCCACATAACACCAAGAGCCACAATTAGGCATGATATAGTGTGTGGAAAATAGGAAATGTGCTATTTTTGGAGTGTGTATTTCCAACATGAGATAGGGGTAAGAAAGTACATATTCAGCCCTTAAAGCATCTGTTTCAAAAGCCAGGAATGCTGTCTGACACAACTGCCAGGAAAAGCCCACTTTCTGCAGACATAGTTAACCATTTTTGGAATATCATTCCACCCACTGCCAAAACTGTTTCCCTCTTCTTTTTCAGCATCCTTATACTTGTAAATGCTACAGTACCTTAAAATCAAAACATTTTTGTTCAGCACACACAGTTAAATAATTAGACATAATGGTTGGGCCTTTTATGCTGACGATCTGTGCACATCTTGGTGCATCAGTGTCTTGACAATTTTTTTGGAATGGTAGTAGACAAGTTCCCACTTCTCATGCCTGCTTGCTGGCATCAATGATGTAAGTGCATTTGCAGTTTTAAAAATTGCTGTTTCCAATGCCATCTGGGAAGGAGTGTTCAGACTGAACAGAGTTTCTGCCAGACACTTGTAGCTGACAGAATACAGCTGCTGGGTGCAGGCCCTAGGATGTATTGCTTGGCCAGAATTTTTGTATCAAAAACTTTAATGATTTAAAGATTAATGATTTAAATAGAAAATCCATATATTTCTTAGCAAATAGGTTTAAGAAAACTGTTTTGATGTCTTTTTTCTATTCTCTATCTAAAGGTATGTTGGAGGATATCGGACAAGTAAAATCATGAGAATTGTGGATAAAATTACAAAGTCAAAATATTTTCAGAAAGCAACAGAGACTGAGTTTATTAAGAAGAAAATTGAAGAGGTCTCCAATACTCCATTGCTGCTAACAGTCGAAGTACAAGAGTGCAGGGGAACACTAGTGATTAACATTCCACCTCCACCCACTGACAGAATATGGTAAGAGGAGCTCAGAGCAGAGCTGGGCAATGTTTCAGGTGTGCTACACAAGGGATTGTAGCTAAAAAAAAGGGGAAAGCCTGGCTCAAGTGGGTTCTGTGCAAGCTGCAGTACAAATTAATTGTAACTGAGGTAGGAACTGTTATGAAAATTGTTACAGGCTTAAGTAGTTATTTTGTTGAGGTGTCTGTAATAAATCCTGCTCTGTGTTCCCTCCCAAGGTACGGATTCCGAAGGCCTCCCTACCTGGAGCTAAAAGCTCGGCCAAAACTCGGTGAGAGAGAAGTGACGCTGGTTCATGTAACAGACTGGATAGCAAGGAAACTGGAACAGGAGTTCCAGGTGTGCTTCCTTTACATTCTCCTTCCATTGATGATAGTTTTGGTCAATTGAAGGGGTGGGGTGTTTAATTTTCACATGTCCCCTGTTTCATTTATAACTGGTCATGTCCTCCACGGCTCTCGGCCAGTGGGATGGATGTTGAGAACTCAGCTGAAACTGCTGGGATGGTCTCAAGACTCATGTGTAGACCTGGGTGGAAATCAGTTTTAGAGATGGAAATGACATTCCTTTGAAATAGGTACCATGGTAAAACTTGTAGTACTCAAATAAGAACACGATCCTAACATGTTCTTAGATGATGGGGGCCAAACTGTTGCCTAAAATTAGGAACAGATAAGGCACTATTTCCTCTTACTACTCCCTTTAAAGTAATTTTTTAAAAATTACATTGACCATAGTGCAAAAAGGAAGAAGCATCCTTCAAATAAATGTACGTAGGATTGGAATAGTGACCAGCTTGATTCTGAACCCCAACCTATACAGTCAACCAGAAATCAAAACCAGTTATTTTTACTAAAAGTGCATTTTGAAAGTATATGGATGGGTAAGAGCTGAGAAAGCAATTAGGAAAAGTTGGTGATGTTTCCTGTAGTGTCATTTTAATTGAATGAAACATGCAGAGGTATTCATATATCTGAGTTTTCATTTACAACTAACACAAAATGGTTACAGTTAATGGGCACTGCACGGACTCAAACAATGCTGAGCTTGAGAACCTTTTCTCTGTAAATATGTTGCATTTTTTAAACTCAAATTGGAAAACTAAGGTTTCGAGTGACATATGTAATGTAACTTCATTTCATTGCATCTTTTTCCTAGAAAATCTTTGTCATGCCAAACATGGATGATGTCTATATCCCTTTAATGCACTCAGCCATGGATCCCCGCTCCTCCACATGCCCTCCTCAAGATCTGAGCACGGAGGCCTCTGATCAGCCATGACATGTGAAGACTCTTGCAGTTTACAGTATTATAAAAGTTACTCATGGTTTTATAAACTGTGCTGTAGTTCTCATCCTAAACTTGTGCCACTTTGCCCCCTCCCAAGGACTGCCTACCCCCCTTCCTGTGTGCTTACTTGCCTGGTTATTGTTCCCGTGTACTTCAGCCACATGAAGTTCCATTCCATTAAGCTGTTGATTTATTTTTGTACTGGCTGCCATCAGGATTTTAACTGGGAGGCTGAGGTGACCTGTTCTTTGTGGGGAGGGAGGAGGAACTCAAATGTAACAGATCAAGGAGCTTGTTGATGCACCTTTTGTTCAGCTTGTTTTCATGCTATGTTAATGTGCATTAAAGCACTGAAAAGTTGTTTGGCAGCAAAGGAACTGCGTGCCAAATGGAAAAAATCCTAAATAAGGAATGAATTTATAAAACTGGAAGAATATTTTTCTTTCTCAGGCAGTTGGAGGTGTAAAATGAACTGTTTTATGTTCTTTCACTTCTGCAGTCAATAGCTTGTGTCAAGCAATCAAAATATGAAATGCTTTCAGGATAAAAGAATGTAAATTGGATGTATAGGTAATATTGTGATTCAATGTGCTGTATACACATTACTTTTTTCATACAGAACTTGTGCTTTTTTTTGGGGGGGGCGAAGCAATTAGCCATAGAACACACAACTATCAGTGAAGGTGGGACTGTCAGATTTTTGTAAATGAGGAAAAAAAGTTGGTAAAGCCATGAGACCAAGCCGTAGCAAGCCGCCTTATAGTGAGGTACAATCACCTTGGTTCCTGCTTACTTCTGAATGTTTCTAGAAACATGAGCACACACACTGAGCGTCAACACTGCACATCTCCAGTAGTGACCGAACTGTGCATTGAGCCTCTTGCTGTGATGAAACACGGAGTTCTGACAGGAGTTGCTGTGGGTCTTTTCCATTGCACTGTGTTTACACCCAAAGCATGGGCCCAGATCCTCAGTTACAGCCCCAGACACGACAGCACCTGTGGCTGACAGATTTTTGACCCCCATGCATTGGTTTCTTGGACTTTGTGGCATAGGAGTTCAAGCATTGCAGTTGTTTTGAGCTGATCATGATTAAAGACTTTCTGCTAATTAGTGGCCAAAACTAAAGGGGAAACTGCCTTTTATTTGTCAGGTGTATGCAGTAAATTCGAGGTTTGAACACTACATATCCACTCCTTAACACATAGTATTTTTCTGATACTCAGTGTTGCCAACTCTTCATGGATGTCAGAAAATGGTTTAGTTTACAAAGAAGGTGAGTTTTGGCTCTCCTTTTGTAACATGATTTTTTTTAAAGTAATTTTTTAAGAAATTTTTTGTACGTTGTGTTGTCACATTTGATGTAAATCAAAACTTCCATGTATAACTTGATGATTTACCATCTCTAAATGAAACTATTATATTGAAGGTTTTTTAAACAGCACCTTGCCTGAAACATAAGAAAACTAGCATTTAATATATTTAAAATTAATTCTATATTTGAACACCTATTTTGCTTACCTTTAATTGAAATATTAGTAGTTATATTTGTTACCTGAACTCCTCCTTGACCATTCCAGGCTGTGTAGATTCTGGGGTTTGCTGATTCTGTAGGCATTATTTGCCTTTCATGAAGTCTGCATGTCTCGTACGCAGGTCTTTTATATGAGTTAATTTCTATGTGCAATAACTAAAGTCAAAGGACTAGATGCACTAATGTGTAAACAGATTTAGACTTATTACACAAGATAGTCATATTGCACTTCATAAACTGTGGGTAACTACAATCTGCTTGCTTTGTTTTAATAAATAAATTTATCCCATGTCAAACAATTCAGTAAATTTTATTTCTACAGCATTTAACCGCCAGCTAGTGCAAGTTGTTTTAAAAACTTCATTAGAAAGGCAGCTTCCTAATGTGAGTGTGCCGTGTGCTTTGCAGACTTTTATATACATGTACTTGGTGGCTGGGGTATGACAGTTTCAGGGTTAACCAGTGCTGAGCTCTAGAAGAAAAAGCTAAAATAGGTTTTACTGTCATGAAATTAAGGTTCACCACAGCAGTTAGTATTTATATGAGCAATATGCTTTAAGAACATGTTTGCATACCTGTGAAAGGTATATAACCCGTGGTTACAGAACAGAGCAGCAACCACTTCTGCCGTCCTTAAAAGCCTCTGGGAGCTTCATTATCCTTTAGTCTGCCTAGACTCTGCCCTATTCCTGTATGTCTAATCCTGCGTGGTTACAGATCTTTTGTAGTGACAGAAAATGCTTTACTTCCCGGTATTAACATGGATGAAATAAAAAATGGCCCTTGAAAAAGCTGCAGCTTAGTCACAGCAATCAAATGCTGATTTTGTTTTGCACCACGTGCATAGATGACGCCAGCCCTGGATGCATTCCTCCTGCCTCCAGGCTGGTTCACTTAGCTGCTCTACTCCAACAGCTAGGCAGGAATGCCAGGACTTCTGTTCCTTTTCTGACAGTTCTTTTTACAACGGAACGCTTAACTACTAAAGGAGAGCTCCAGCCGCGGCCTCGGCTGGGCTCAGTCACACTGACCTGCGATCAGTGCCCGGCCCTGCCTGGGGCCGCGCTCCCGCTGGGAACGGGCACAGCAGGCTCCCAACACCCGCGCCCCCGCCGCTGTGTCCCCCGAGGGCGGAACACACTCGCAAAAAAATGTTGCTCGCTTTTAAAAGCACCGCCCGAGTAGGGCCGAGCAGAGCCAGTTATGAGCAAGCGCTTCGATGTAGCACCGCTGCTTGGCCGGCGGCGCCAGGCGGGCACCGCCGGGTCAAAGGCAGTGCGGGTACGCGCGGAAGAACCAGCCGGACACGTTCTGGGTGACACAGCTTTATTTAGAGCCGCTCCCGGCCGCCGGTCGCCGCACGTGCCCTGTAAAACACCGAGAGAAATGGGGAGGTTATTGATGCGCCAAACCCCGGCCGCCCCGCAGGGTGGGCGCAGCCGGGGCGCTCAGCAGTCGTTTTGCTTCATGCATGTCAGCAGTCTAACACGTGTCAAGAGACATCACCGCGGCCCGGCCTCCCCGCCCGCCCGCTTCACTCCACTCCCGCAGATCCACTCACCTTGCTGGCCACGCTGAAAGAAAGACCCAGAATTCGCCGCGCTCTCTTTTATAGAGGGGCTAGCCCCGCCCTCTTTGTCTCGCCCAATAGAATTGGAGTCCGGGAGCACGTGCTGATCTGGGTGCTCTTGCGCGTGAAGGTGGGCGGGGCCGTGTGAGGGCGGTGGGCGGGG
>WBMY01013825.1:105357-170482 GCA_013397315.1 Donacobius atricapilla
CCCCTGTGTGCGCAGGCGGGGGCTGCAGCCCCACAGCCTGACCCGGCACAGCCGCCGCGGACCTGCAGCTGTGCCCCACCTGGCATGTAACCTGGACGTGTGTGTCATAATCCTCACAATAGAAAAATACAGTTAATTTCCTACGAGGCAGTTGTAAAAAGTAGCACAGAGAAACTTTTGAAATAGTAGTACAAAGAAACTTTTGTAAATTGAAACTATATAGATGGGTCGGGAAACAGTGATTGGTGCTAGAAGGTGTGCTCTGTCCCTTAATCAGTGAGAGGGTTTGGGTTTTTTTCTGGAAAAAACCCCACACATTGTATATGTATTGATAACCAAATACATGTGACTGGCTACATACCCTCTATACTGTCATGGCATTTTGATCATTCTGTTTCCAGAGCAAATGCAGCAATGTGCATTAATGTACATGTGGTTGGTTGGGATCCAAACCCACAGTTTTAAATTCAAAGGTGAAAGACAAAGTGCACGAGTCACTGCCCTACAAAAGCTCTTAAGAAATAACCAGGTTGGTTATAAGGTATTGCAATAGGTGGAGCAATAAAAGTGCATGGAATAGGGAAACTGATGCAAAGCAGATGGAATGCTGAGCAGATTATTTTTACAGAGGTAATAATTTTAAACTGCGCTCTACAGTGGACGCTGTCTGCTGTGTGTGTACTGAGATGGATAGCTTAACTCCAAAAATTCACTTCTGAAAGGTGCCCTTGTTAGCAGGTTCTCCAGATCAAGGGACAATGAAAAGGCCATCTGGCATTCGCTGTTTCCATTGTAGTCAAGTGTAGCACACAAGAAAGCTTTAGCTTATGTTCTTTGATGGATTTGATGGATTGTTCATTGTTACCTGAAAAAGCTGCTGTAATATATGGGGTTCTAGCTCAGGTTAAGCAAAGCTGAAGGCTTGGTTTTACACCTGGGATATAATAGCTCCACTCCCCTTCTTTAGAAGTAAAGTAAACACATTAGTAGTTAAGCTGGTAACATACCCAGTCTTGTTACTTCATTAGGAAACTGGAAAAAAATAAATGCAGGCTGTCAACAAAAATTACTTTACAATCTTTATTGTAGAGTGCTAATGTGTTTGTCTTAGACTGGATTGTAAGGCTGGACTGAAGTCTTTTCATGGTCCTCACAGGTTTGGGTTTCAGATTTTACAAGGAAAATACTGATTTGCAACTCACTGAGTTTTAAAAACAGTCCTGAATAAGAACATTGAGAAATATTTTTCAATACCTAAAATATTTTTAAAATCAACAGATTATCTCTACATTTAGTATAATTTTACTTGCATAGTCACAAAAAGTTGGACTCATGCCCTGGTAGAATTCAACCCCTTTTTTTTTTTTTTTTTTTTTTTTTTCCCCTCTTCCCTCAGTTTCCCTGGTCTGGCAGGGAACTGTGAACTTAGTCCCAGTCATCTCACCTGTAAATAACCCATTTAACTGTGGAGACTTATTTAAAACTATTCATGTCACTTGAATAATAAAGTCCCATGAGAAACACTGGAATACAATTTTGGTGTTGAGGTAACTTGAATACACGAGGGTGCCTAAAGATTTTGCAGATGGTTTTTTCTGTAGATTTCTTCTAAGAGTAGTGGTGGTGATCTGCTGTCCTGTAACTTCTTTGGCAGATGAATTGTGCTCTTGGTTAATATATCACCTCTAATAGTGTTTTTTTTAGTTTGTATACAAGTTCATACAAGGTCTTCCTTTCCTGACTGTTCTTTACAGACAGGAAAATGCTGTTTCTTGCTACTTGGGTGACACAGTTCACAACTCTTCAAACTGCCCTCCAATGGATGGGAGCACATGGAAAAGGAAGAAATCTCAAAGCAATGAGAAACGCAGTAGAGCTGTCAGTAAATTACGGTTGCCATCAGTATTACACAGTAATGATTTACAGCTCTCTTTAGAGTGAAAATCCCTTGTTTTTATGAGCCCTGGGATGTCCTAAACTGTGATGTCCTAAACTGTGTTTGTTTCTCTTTTAACGTGGAGTCAGTGCAACTGAAAAATACAACCTCCGTGGGATTAAAGTGGGCTTTGGAACATGGCTCTGCCCCTCCTGCAGCCGCTGGGATGGGTTTCAGTGCTGGGTTACACTGTGTAGGCAGCACCTGACATGGAGAACCCCAGCCTCAGCCAGGTGTTGTTTCTTCTGGTGTGTTCTTTATCTCAGTGTGAGGTGTTTGGCCAGGGAACTGATAAGTGTGAAAACCCGTGTGAGACAGCAGAAGGTTTATGGAGGACATGTTCGAGCACCGAGTTAATTAACACATGTTTTATTTGAGTTGCAGATCTCCTTGGTTGCTCAAAAAAATAGTATAATAAAATTTAGAGGTTTCTTTGGTGGGGGAGGGAAATGTAAATTTGTCTTGCACACCTAAATTATCATGGACAACTCTGTCCTGGAATATAAATTCATATGTTTATGACTGCTGTCATTTGGGTTGTTGGTGTTCTTGTTGAATACACCTGGGTTGTACACAGAGAATCAAAGGTGAAAGCTCAGCTGGAAGTTCCTGGTGGAGAGACCACTGCAAGGTGAGTCCAGGCAGGGAACAGGTGCAGTGGACCTCCTGTACTGCTCAATTTTCTGAGTGTATGAATGAGAACTCACTGAACTGGGTTACAGCATGATGAGAAATGGTTAACAAAGACATCTTAGAATCCAGGTTGAGATTAAAAAATCTGTAGATTTAATTACGCTTTCTAAAGAAGATAAAACATATTTTTTGTCAACTCTTTTTTATATCTTAACTTCATTATTAGTTATACTGGGAAACTCCCTCTAGTAGCTTGCTGAATTTTACAAAGACTTTCTCCATGGCCTGGTTTTATCATGCACAGGGAGTTTTAGCCTGTAGCCTGGCAGTGTAATGAGATAGCTGTCAAAACCAGGGTAATGATTCATAGGCTATCTGTGATGAATATGCCAAGTGCTTGCAGTGTGTGCTAATGTCTAAAAATATTTTGCTTTGCGTCCTTATTGGTTTACCAGCTGTGGTTCCAGTAGCCTAAATTATGATATAGACCTTTTGTTATTGTGAGGATAGTGTCTGATGCTGTCAATGCTGAAGATGGTTTTTAATAGTTTTTGAGTAAAGTGTGACTGTGTGGCCTGGTGTAGATGAGGCTAAGTATGGAGTGAGGAATAGAGGGGTTTTTTCCCTTGAGTGATAATTTTTATCTTGTCAACATTTTGGTTTGGTAAGCCAGGCATTATCAAAGAAATTAGAGGGCTGTTATAGTTAGCAAACCATCCAGCCTTTACCATCCATCAGCCCAAGATGTGAACATCGGTGCATACGTATTCCTACTGCAGACTCAGAAAAGAGAAAATTATTTCCCTGCTAAGACATGGCACCGAATTGTTTACTCGTGAGCACACAGTTTTTTCTATGAAATCAGTAACAGTTCTTGAAACCAGCACACGCTGTCCCCCATCCGGGGTCACTGGGAAGTGTTTTCTTGTTCTTTATTCATACTTGAAGAACCTCTTGTGGTGTCACCCCCACAGCAAAACAATTTCTGGGTTGCAGAGCTGTAACCTCAAGGAACTCAGTAGCCTGGTTTTCCATCTGCTTTTTCCACCGACTTCAGTGGGATTTGTGCCTACATGGTGACCTTCAAAAATGGTGGTTTTAAGCAGATGAATTAATAGACAAAATGATTGCTGTGGGGATCTATTTTCTTCTAACACAATAAAACAAATGAAGGCATTGCTTTGCCAGCCTTTAGAAAAATTTGAGCTGTTGGGGTGAAAGATGTTATCGCCGTGACACTGAACTGCACCACACACACCAGAACTTGTTCTGCAGCTTTCACTGACCTTCGCTTGCCTGCCGGCTCCTTCAGAATTTTTTGAGTCATTTTGTTACTGGATTTCTAAAACATTTTATCTAAAGATGTGGTAGATCTAGACTGAGATTCTTTTGGGAGACTTAACTAGTATATATAAAGTTAATTTCTTTTTCTGTTAGATAGTGTATTTCTATTGGAGCTTAAAAATGCTGTTTTCTGCTTAGTCACAAATTTTAGGCTGTTATGGATTATTAGCAGTCAGCTTGAAAACTTATGTCAAATTTGCATCCAATGAGAGCTTGAAAATTTGTCTTTTGAATTAAATTATTAAAATTAATTCTAAAGCAGTGCCCAAGTAATTTCAAAATATTGTAAATCGTTAACCTTATATTGCTGTTGATGTGGAAGATTGTTATAAGAACAGACTGTTAGGGCAGTAGAAGCTCTTTTGGAATTCCAGAGAGGGTATGTGTTTAAATAGATGTTGCAGTTTCAGATTAAATGAAAGAAGAACCAAACCAGGTTTTCCTTCTGTCTCATTTTCTTTGTTCACTAAATTAAGTTCTTTTTGCTTAATTGCTTCATGTCCTGACATATGTTTCTTGGAGTCAGTTGTATCTTCCTGGAAATAAAATTGCAATATGAAATAAAATTCTCAAGAACTTGCATTGCATCACAACAGTTGGGACCCCACCCTAGCAGGGAGGGAGGACAGGATCTATGTTACCAGTTGTGATAGAGTCTGTCTCAGGACTGAGATTATGATGTCTTTTTGTGGTGGAGGATGCTCTTACATACTTCACAGAAAAATGGAAACAAGTGTGTCTTGTTTGGGTTTTTTTTATATAATTTTTGTAGCTTTTCATTGCAGTGCTAGTCCCAGGCTTTAATTAATCCATTATTCAATTAATTCCAAAGCTTTGTGGTCAAAATAATCCGTTCAATATTTGCAATTTTGATACTTCAGTCTCTAGCCACTGATAAAAGTCACGAATAAAATATTTTTAATTTCTCAGTCCAGATGAAACACAAGTAATTATTTAAATAACCTGTTCATTTTTATATCTATTGCTTGATGCAGTTTGAAAGAATAAAGCTTTGTTTCCATACTCTTATACTAACTCCCTAGCCTTCTCCAAGTGACTACCATAGATATTGAACAAAATAAATGAGCAATATTGTGTAGCAAAATCTACAGAGTCATTGGGGTTTTTTTAAATTTAGGTCAAATGCTTCAGCAGGGTCGGTGTGCTACTGAGCTGGGTAATGTCAACTGCATGATACCATGTGCTTTGAGAATGATGAGTGAATGGAAGATTTTTAATAATGGCACTTTTATGTATTTCATCTGTGTTCAAATACAAATTTAGAAATAAGGGACGCACTAATGAAATCTGCCCTGGATTCAGTCTTTCCCCCGAAGGAGTTGGTATCTTCAACAGCCAGGGTTGCAGTGACCACATCAATGTGACTTTGATGGTTGAATATAGGCAAGCCCTTCAGCAGCACTGAAACTTTAGCATAGACGTGCGGGGAGGTGAGGGAAAAGATGAGAAAAGCTGTGTATTTTACAGGGAAACGATGCGTGCGTGTGGCAGCATCTCCTTGTCAGAGCAGTCCCAGGGCCTCCGTGCTGGTCCCACTGTCAGTGAAACTCCTGGGACAGGGAGCAGAAGTGGCCCAGAGCAGGTGGGTTCTGGCTGGAGAGACCTAAAGGCTCTTCCCGGGGACCGTTCCCGTGGTGCCGGTGAATGCCACAGGTCCTTCCCGTCCCAGGGACGTTCCCATCTCCTGTTAACCAAGTCAGGCGCCCTGGCTCGGCAGCTGGGATTGGGGCTTTTCCTCTCCCACACCAAGGGTCCTTCAATGCAAAGCGTAGAAAAAGCTCTTGTGTTTTCCTGATCTTGGTCATATCTGAGAACTTTCTGAGAACTGTCTAAGCAACAGTCAGGTGTTCATTTGGTTTCCCACTGAAACTTGCAGGAATGCTTTTTCAGCTACTGTTTTCTTTCTCTGTTGTTCAGCTTGTGACTGGAGGGAAGTACAGAAATGTTTTCCAACTCTGAGTGCAGTGTGCAGAGGAACCCTTTGCACGTTTGTACTTTCTGTTCGGTCCCAAGTCCTAGGACCCTAAAATGCCAATAATCTAGAAGACAACACTGGTTACTGATGTTCTGATCAGAATTCCAGAGCTCACATTTAATTCCGTAATTTCTGTATCCTTGATGCCACAATAAATAGATATGAAAGTGTTAAATATGAAAGTGTTAAACCTACACTCTACAACAAGTACTGTTCTATACACTGTGTATTCCTGATATGTGATACCCAACCATACTTGTGCTGGTTATTTTACAGGCAAATTTTCAGTGAAAATGTTACATGCATTTATTTCTTAATCAGAAGACAGGAAGAGAACATGGTTTATGAAGAATATACTGATTCTGTAAGATAAGAAGATAAAAGATAAGGGTTGTACAGAGAATAAGAGGTAGAAAAACAGTCTTAAGTCTGTATACACAAAAGATGTGGCGATGGATTTGCTGTATGTTGCATTTATGTGCAACTAAACTTCTACACTAGTCATTATATTCTGGGTGTCAAATTCCCACCTGCAATTTAAAGGAACTTGAATAGCTTTAATTTCCTGTCTTTAACAGTTGTGTTTTCTTGCTCAACTTATTCTGTTTCACTCTAGGTGCAGTTTCACTGTGTTCACTAAACTGAGCCCCACAATCAGGTGGTTTCCAGCCCTGAAGGGTTGTAATGGTGGAGTGTGGGTTGTGTCTACCTCCTCTGGTTGCAGTGAATCTGGCTTGTTAAATGCTGACTGGACTAATGATGATAAATTCAACGACACCATCCTAACATGCTTGGGGAATTTGTGTACAAAAAAACCTAAATGACAAAATTTTCATGAGTTACTTTGATACGGTGGCTACAGCAGTGTTAAAAAAGTAACAATACAAATGACTGAGTTCTCATAACTTTACAACAGAGCCCCTCTTTGCTCTTACACCCAGTCAGGTTGGGAGAGGAACTGTTATACACTATCCCTGTTTGAACAAACGCTGCAAAGTTCAATCCCAGATGTAAATATTTTATTTAAGTGCAGATGGCTGTGCAGCCTGCATAGTTTAACAGTGTCAAGTAATGAATATTATATTTATGTGTTAAGATACTTCTCTCATTTTTTTCCTGTCCTTCCAGAAATTATTCCTGATGTATGGTTTGTGTACTGTTTACTTCTACTTTTATTTTTTCTGCACTGTGTGTTTTACAAGTGTCTGCTCCAGCTGATTATGGCTGGAAAGAAGCATGGACAATATTTAGAAGTGCAGCCTGAGTGTTGGCTAGTTAGTACTGTGTCATATTATCCTTTTAGCTCTGTGCTTTGCCTGAAAGTATAATGCTTTAGTTGGATTGCACTAAAATGTATAGTTGTTCAAAGAAAGTTTTTCCTTGTGTTTGAATTTGGCAATTAAGTATTTTACTTTGCAGTAATTCTAACATGAGCAGTAATTGGTTTTTACCATAGAAGTCATTGAAGACATTATTAATTATGTAAAATGAATACATTTTCATTTTGTGTGGTAGGTTAAGAACTATATTTAACTGTGAAACTGAAATGTGGCAGGTGTCACACAGATGAGCAATGCAGATACAGCCTGCAAATGAAAAGTTACTTGAGCAAAAACTTGAGCCCTGGGAAATGGAAATGGGTCAGTCTTAGGATGTCTGGGATCGTCTTTAGGCAGGAAGAGAAGAGCAGACATTAAACTAACATGCTTATGCTGCTTTTTGTGATGGAACACCTTGGACTTAGCCTCAGTTCCCACAATAACTACATAGTTCTGAGTCCTCTGTGTTTGTGTAATGCCCTTTTAAATAAAATCCCTTGTTCTGCAAAGGCCAGGGTCAAAAGCTGCTTGGGCTGGAGGAAGGGCAGTGGCACCAAACTGCTCCCCAGGGGCAGAATGAATCGGAATGAGACGACCTGGAGGTTTGAACCCTGCAGCCAGCTGCTTTCTTAGAGGTGTCTGTGCATGTGCTCATACTTATGGGTCATGTTCCTTAAACAGGGTTATTTACTCTGTACTGCAGAAAGACAGTATTGGGAGACATGAGGTATAAAACCACAACGAAGAGGTGAACATTATGGATCTTCTCCAGCCTTTAAGTTGCATCTGTCCTATATATTTTGCCCTTGCTCAGAGCCAGCTGACAATGCTTGCAGCTCCATCTGTCGCAGCCACAGTAGAATACTGGTCATTGTTCAGTTGTATTTATCCAGGTTCCACTTCATTGCTAGGGGCCTGAACCTGGCAGAGTATGTTCTGTGTACCTGGGCAGAGAATGGGTTTGACACTGACATGTGGGTTCTCTGAGCTACTCTGAACTTCCTTACTCTTCATAACTTCATGATCTTTTTGTCAGTTCTTCCCTAGGTCAGCCCTGTCTCTGGTCTCTCCTAACTCTAGTGCAAGAAGACTTTGATATCAGATTGAAAATGGAGGTGGAGTTAAAGCTTATCCCATTCTGTTTCTAGAGGAACTTAGCACAGTAAGGTCCTCTGTGTTAACAGCAAACTGAACCAAACCAAAAATCACTGAATTCAAAGGGGCAAGAAAATGGTTCAGTCTGTGCATTTAAAGGAAGGGCTGTTCTAGCCCATGTACTGTCTGACAGTTATGAGTAAACTGTAGTAAATAATCATATTCATCATACGGGATTTTCTTTTCCAGAACACCAGCTCAGTAACTGTGCCCGAAACACTGTTGTTTGTTTCAACCCTGGATGGAAGTTTACATGCTGTCAGCAAGAGGACAGGAGCAATCAAGTGGACTTTAAAAGAAGGTGAGTCAGAGGTATCCTGATGCCCTCTACTTAATATCAGAAATAACAGTCAAATTAATTGGCAATTCCAACTGATTTGGGATCTGGTAAATACTTTATTTCCTTTTTTAATTTTACTCTTGTTACAATATTAAGCTACAGTGTTTCTAGAGTCATGTTTATCTTCATAATTTTACTTGTAGGTATTTTCCAGGTTCATCTGAGTTATTTTTAGGTTTGTGGGGGTTTTGTTTGGGTTGGGGTTTGTTTGTTTGTTTGTTATTTTTTCCTCTGGGTGTTTAAGCTGTAGTGGTATAATTGGTAGGTGTCATGTTTTATGGGAATGCGTGCAATATAAGCAAGCATAGAGCAGAATAGATGTGTCAGCTTGTGGAACTGATGGCAAAGGCGTTGCATTATTCTCTCTCTGGAATACCCTACATTCACTGGTGCAGTTCATATCATGCAAACCTCGGGGATTTTTCTATAACAGATGTTTAGGAACAGCACAGTTTTTTACAATAAAACAACTGCATTTGTGTAAAGGGATTTAACACTGTTCAGGGACTGGAAGTGATTTTGTAGTTTTAATTACTGAACAGAGCTAGCTCTGTCTTGATGAAAAATTTAGTGTTTGAGACAAATTTTGTTTAGTGGGACTCTGGTTATGTATGGCAGAAGTTAAGGTAGCACCTTCACTTCTGGAAATAACTTAGACGGTCAAATGGAAGGACTCAGTGACTGCATCATTGTGTCCTCTGTTTTTAAACCTGTCAGTTGAGTAGGTGAGCTGAAGTGGTTGGAAATGGATTGTGCATATCTGGTGTTTGCAGTACCAACCAGTTGTTCTTCTTTTTAAAGCCATTTGTATTTGAAAGCAGATCTATCAGACAAAAAGTTAACTTTTTAAACGAGCAAAGAAGGCTTTTGTAGCTCTTCTTAGGGTAGAAAGGGCTAAGGCAAGTATTTTCTTGATGGATCTTGCTTTTCTCCCATCTCCTGTTTAAATTTAGACGCCTCCTTTTCCTGAACAGCCCTGCCTAAAAGCAAGTTGTCAGCTTCCTCATTTAGTGTTGCTGTAGGCTAAGAAAAACTTGCTGGTCTCTTTGTCATTCCACTGATACAAACATACCCTGCCTAGTCCTGGTCTAGAAGGGTATCACAACTGGCACTGCTTTGCAGCCACACTTAGTGAGTGGCATGAGGTGTTTTGAAGAGCAGACTTTGATAACAAAAAGGATCTTGATCGGAGTGTGTTGCTCAAGGAACTCCTCTTGTTAAAAAAAACCAACAAACTGTTGCAAAACTCTTGTTGGTTCTGTAGAACTGCCAGACTGGATAATCTAGTTTTATGTGACTTCTTGTTTTCTCTCTGCTGCTAACTTCTGCATCTTATGTACATGGGTTGTGCTCACTTGTTTTTTGCAAAGCACTTACTGCTCCTTAGTTTATTTCTGTGCCAAAGGGCAACACACAACGGTCAGTGAAAGAAAAATTAGTGGTAAGTATCAGTGTTCCAAGATGCCTCCTGAATTGACTGAGTTAAGTGGACATGGAACAAGTGTACATATAAATTAGTGAATTAATTTGTAATGGGAGGAGGTTTGTTTATTTTTGCAAATCTGTATTTGTTGGCGGTCACCCTGTGGGAGGGAGCCCAACAGACAAGACAGTGTTGGAAACAAATGAAAGCCCGTTCAGCTTTCTGTGCTGAATCCCTGGAGAGACCTAATAGTGCAGAACTCCTTATTAATATTAGTGTATAAACACAGTAGTTGGGTACACTCTGTCTGTCAGCAACATGCTGGTGCTGTTACAGAGATTACCTGGCAGGAGGCTGCCTGCACTGCTCTTGCAGGTGCCATTTTACCCTGAATACTGCAGATGAACCATGTGTTGTAGCTCTGGTGCTTTGAGAAGTTGTGGAGGTCACCTGAAGCCCTGCAGTGGCACTCAGGAAGGGAACATTTTATTACTGCACTTGAACAGCAAGGTATTTAACAAAGGGCAATTCAGGTACATTTTATTTTCATTAGGAAAAAAAACCAAGGCCGTGTTCATTATCAGGCAGTGCTTAAACAAACATGAATATCTTGCCATGTGTGGCTTGTTTTAGTTTAGCACTGAAGCTTATCTTAGGTGTGTGGAGTAAATGAGCCAATGATTATCACCACAACAACATGTTTGGGTTTCCTGCCTTCATGGAGTGCTTACAAGAAAGCAGTCAGAATGCTTGTGCTGCCTATAAAGCAGTCAAAAAGTTAGTTAGGAATAGGACTTTACAGGGAAACAGCTCACATCTGAGAGTGTAGTTACCTGTGACATGACTGTGAACTTAAGGGTGCTTAAAATCTTCATTTCCTGTTGGCTTTGATGGGTCCTGCTCTCTGGCAGCTCTCAGAATTTTTCAGTGAGCAGGCAGGTAATGCTGCTCATTTCCTGGGCCTTGGAAATGTGGCAAATGGTTGGAAAATTAGAGAAATACCTATATTCCTCCTCCCCTGTAATTTCTGGGAGGAACCTTGCTTATGCTGTGACCCCCACACAAACAGCTGGTGTTGAAGGTACCTGCTGGAAAGGCCGAGGCTCACATTTCACATCAGCAGCCGAATGAGGCTCCTGGTGCCAGCCCTGATCAATACGAGGAGCTGTCAGCCCTGAGTGACAGTGGGACAGGCTCCTGTAGGCTCACACGTTTTCTGCACTTGCCACTAGCAAGATACGTGTCAGCATACTCAGTAAGGTTCCTGAGGATGAAACCTCTTGCCCAAAAATGATGGAAATAAAACAACTTCTATAATTTCCTACGGACCTCTTGGAAAGGTACAGCACTTCAGATTTGTGTTGCCACACAAGTGGACAGAGAAAGAGATGGTCATGAGAACCTGTTGGCAAGGCAGAATCTGGAGAAAGCTTTCCTCCTTCTGTCAGACTTTATTTCACAGTTCTGATTTCAGTGTGAGCTTTAAGAGTGTGATTTTAGGACTGTGCTGTTTCCTCACCTCTTTGTAAAACTCACCTTGTACGTCTCTGTTAAGAGTTTGGTTTATTGAACGCAGTATTGAATTTGAGATGCTAAGACTGCAGTGTTTCAAGCTGTTCTCTTGGGCCGGCTGTTTCTCTCTTCTCTCTGTCCTGTTGTACTGTTCAGAGGGATCCTTTTTTTTTTTTTAATTCACCAGCTCCTTAAAAGCTTTCCCTTAAGAACTAATTCAAAGTATTTTGCCAGAAGAACATTTAATATATGCAGATTTGGATCCTCATTTAAAGCCAGTAGAAATTTTGTTATGATCTTCAGTTCTCTCTAGCAGTCAAAAAATGATGGCCCACAATCAATTTAGAAGGTTTTGATTTCCAACACCTCACTCATAACCTGTAGACTTTAGAGGGCTCTTATGGTAAGACAAAGGTATAAAGATTGTATCTCTTTATGGAATCCAGTATACAGATTTTAAAGGGCAAATCTGAGGTCTGTAGGTCCTGCTTTAGTAACAGTGTTTTTTCCCCTGCAAGAAATCGTATCTTTGTGCATAGTTGTAAATTAATAAGGATTGTCAAAACAAGACAGTTGTAGAGCAGTTCTGTTCTCGGCAAATTCCAGAGCACAGTTTGTGTCTCCAGCCTCATTTGCTGTCCCTGCAGCAGCAGTTGAGGATGCCATGGGTTTAAATTGGCCCGTTAGCCCAAACGTTGTGGTAGGGCCTCAGGGCAGGAAACCGTTTTTCCAGCTCATTCCAGTGGGGCAGTGACTTATTCACTGTTTCAGTCTCCCACTTCTCTTTTTCAGTCATTGGCTCTAAGGGCACATTACAGTGCTCTTTATCTTGTACATTAAAAATATTCAGAGTTTTGTCAAAGGGCAAATTTATCTTAAAATGTATTTGTGAAATATGCAGAAAAGTCAAATGCATTATATTTAGTGTATGGGTGCAGTTTCATAAGGCTTTTTTTCATACATGTGTGCAAAATGTGGGTCAGAACCATCTGAAACTTGTCATATACTTCTGCCCACTCACAAATACATTCTGGCCATGATGCAACCAAAACTGGATTGGGACATCTGCCTGCTGCCAGATCAAAGTGTTCATTTTGGGGAAGTGTTATAGAGCCAAATAATTTACCAAATTACTGGACAGACATTATGTTAACAGGTTTCTAATAACTGCTGTACTCGTGAATAAACTCTTGGAGTGCTAGAATAAATGTTTACAATGTAGGATCCATCTCCTTTTAATTTTTTTTTCTTAACAAAGTTATTTCACAATTTTTTTTGCTAACAGAGGCTGTGTTACCAGGTCAGAAAAAAGCTAAAGCTGGTGTGTGCTGAATTGTAGGTTTTTATTGTAGGAATCAGTAACATAATCTGTCTTAGTGGAGGCTGCAGGAAAAAAAAAATGGAAACCCATGGAAATATCTATAGAAAACTCAATCTTCTCTCCAGCACCGGAGATATTTACAGGATGGTGTCCGGCTTCTAAACTCACCCCCCACCATGCTCTAGAGTTGTTCTGACATCTGTTTTCTTAGTCTAGAAAGTGGAAAAAGCTTTCTGTAGGACCTCACAAAAATTCACTACATGGAATGGAAGCTTGAAGGAGAGGGAGATGTATTTTTGAGTTTTATCACATTTTCTGTCCGGCTTTCATTCCAGGATAGCATAGTTGCTGTTTGTGCAGTGATTGTCACCACGGCTGTTGGTATTGGAACAGCCCAGGCCTGTTAGAGGGACTCACCCAATTACAGGGAACTGCAGTCCAGGGAATTTTGGAAGCAGGGTGATGTTCAGTCCCAGCGTGTCAACACTTGAGTGGGGAGCAGCTGCAGAGGAGAGGAGGCCTCAGTGCTCTGACTTTTGCAAGAACTTTATATGTGACCCCTTGTGGAGCAAAAGGTGACTTCAGGCACAAGAGGGCTCACTCTTTTACTGGTCTGTGTTCAAGTTTTCAATATGAAAACTATTGTAAGACCTGGCAACAATTAATTAAACTTAAGATTCTCTTTTTATCTCAGAGCAAGTTCTTATTTCAAAACAAACTTTGAAATAGAGGTTGGAACAGGTCCCAAACCACATGAAAGTGAATATGAAGAGTTTATTGTCTGTCTTCAAAGGATCTCTGCAGAGCTACAACCTAGGTTCAAGATCATGAAAATGTTAAGAAAATTAGAAAATTTACATCACCTCAGTAACTAAAAATGCAGAGAAATGGCTTTCCACAGCCTCTTTCCAGGTGGATGGTGCTAGTAGTGACAGGAGAATTCCTTCCACTTTAGAAAACTAACTCCTCCATCCTTGTGAAGAGCCTCATGCATGGAAATGAATCAGAAATCTGTAAATGCTTTCTAACAAGTCATAACACAACACTTCAGTGTGCAGGAAGCCATCAGAATAATCAGTGTTTTGGTTCATGTGCCACTAAGTACTAAAAAAATTCCTGCTGCTTGGTCATAACTTCTTAATCTGCTCTATCTACTACTTTTTTTATCTTTGCTCATAAATCAAATTTCAGTTACTAAGAAATGAAGTAAAAGCGGGATTTTTTTTCATTTCTGATGAAGTACATGATGTTGAAGACATGGTACTAAAGGAAAGTTCAAGGACTTTCATGACAATGATGCTTCTGTACACACTGAACAGTTTGGGATTTGCCACAAGACTTATTCATGTCATCTGATAGGCAGGAGTGCTTCAGAAAAACACTGCAAAACACCGAGACATTCATGAGACTTCTGGCATCATTTATTAAAGTGTAGGAGACATTTATTGATGGCATTGGAAACTGCTTTAAGTGACATTTTCCTAACAGCTTTCAGAAATACTAGCTGAGGGATAAAAGCTCAATGCAAGTAATTATTGCACATAGATATTGTATGTGTCCTTTCACTGTTGTGGTACTGTGTGGTCAATAAAACCATGTAAAAATTCTCAGATCTTTAAGATAACTGGAGCAGGGGGGAACACTTAATATTGGTTGATAAGAATAGATTGCCCAGTCTTAGAAAATTAAGTAAAGACAAGATATTAGCCCAAAAATGCTTTGCTGTAGAGAGTAGTAACTCTCCACTGTATTTTCAGGACAGAGAGGGAGCTCTGGGGAAGCATTGCCAACCAGACTTGCCTGTAAATATCATGGACAAACCAGGATCAGTTGCTAGAAGACATAATCTACCTTTGAAATTTCCTGTGATTGTTCATGTTTTCCTGAGCGTTGTTTGAAAAACCGCTGAAATGCTGAGGTGTTTGAGGCTGTCCCACTCCATGTTGTTCTGCTGATGTGTCCTGTCAGTAACAGTGCAGTTAGCAAAGTTGGAGATTGATTCAGATTGTAGTAGTTCTACACTGTAATTTCATGTAACAACTTCACACCACCTTTTAGTTCAGAGAGGAAACAGTCCTTTTATTAAAATTAAAAGTTTCTGACGATTATTCTGACAAGAAACTATTTATGTTAGTTAGTCTTATGTTTTGCCCAGGTTCACTAGAAAGTGATTTTATAGAAAATCTGCATTGCTGTACTTAAACAATAAATATGTAGTCAATTGTCACTTCAAAAACAAGTTGTGCGGCTTTGTTACTCCTAGTGATCATTTGAGGGCATTTTTAGGAATAGGACAGAGTTGCCCCAGTGCTACTGGTGAAGCTGTTGTCTCACAAGAGTCACTGTCACCACAGGTGAAAGTTTATTTTCTTACCAAGTAAGACACTCTCTGTGTAATCAGTTCATCAAATGACTTACAAAGTTTATTTGGCTTTTGCCTTTAGCAATGCTTGTAGCATTTGCATTAAATCTTACTTCACTGAGCCAGGTGTCACTTGTTCTGATTCATGATGCTATTTCTTTCACAAAACTGAGCGTTCCCTTCCCAGGAAGCATTTGTGATTACAAAACCTCTTGCCTTTGGTCTTTAATGTCTTTCTTCTTTTAGGTCATTTCAGCCAGACTTAGGGATACCCTGAGTCCAGAAACTTGGTCTCAGTTTGTTTTTAGTAGTTCAACCCAGCAGCTCAGCTCGAGTCAATCCACTTCATATGAGGGGCAGCAAATGCTTTTTTCTTGCTTTTCCCTGGAGACGGAGAGCTGATGGTGTAAGTCACCACGTGTTGTATTAGATGTTCTAAAGCTTGTGGAATACTTGAAGCAAACACTCAGAAATAATTGACGTACAATCACTCAGAGGGGGGTCTCTCCCAACATATACTAAAGCCAGTTTCTTCACACAAGGGATAGAAATGAATTGCTTGATGTAGTTAATGCAGTAAAAGGTCTGACTAAGCAGCCTGGGCTGTAGAGACAGATACAGAAGATGAGTCACTAAGCTCCTTTGTTTGTATGTTAATTAGTCGTCGGACCTTTGATGTGTGTTTAGGTTCTCAATGAATTAAATGGAGTTTATTTTGACACCTTTGGGTGTGTATCCTGGAGCATTTTTTAGGCTGAAAGAGAAAAAATTACATGTCGTTATGTTTTGAACCAAGCTGCTCTGAGAGTGTTTGCTGTTGTAAGAAGAAATCAATGAAATAAAGATAACTGTAGTGTTTTCCCTCATATCCTGCTTTTTTTCTGTCTCTGTCATCAAATGTGCTTCTTTGGGTGGCTGCTGCTTTCAGCTGTGTTGCAGCCAGAGATCTGCTTGGGTAGGGGGTTATGTTTTTTTAATCCATATAAATCCAGGTCATCCTTGCAGGCCATTGCCCTCAAACACAGCAGCTGCTGTGGTGCCATGCCCTGCAGAGTGGTACACACTCTGTGAGCCCTGGGTACTGCTCCCTGAATTTCCTGTTCTTGTCTTGCTTAGCTCTGCAGATATCCCAGTGCACTCAGGCTGCCCAGAATCCGTGCCAGTTTCCCAGTCAAAGGCTGTCAAAACATCACTGTGTTTGTTCTTATTTCCTTCCTGTTGCATCATGATGTTTGCCCGGAGACAAAAGAGGTGAAAAACAGTGTTTGCTTGGTCATGTTTCATCCTCTTACTCAGACTCATTCCCGGGGAGTGTGATTTTCCCTGTGGAAGTGGAGATGCTTTAGAGGATTGCATCCACTTGGTTTCTGAGGTATTTTCTGCCAGTATACCCATTAATAAACACATGTTTGTGTTGGAAATTGTAGAGTATGTCTTATAAATCCTATAAAAGGATATTTCTAGGGTGTTGGCGTCAGGAGTGAAAATCCCGTGATTCCAAATTTTGTAAGCTCTCAGTAATTGTGATGTATTTGGTGTTGGTAAAACCGAGCAAAGGATTTCAGAAGACTTTCTCCAGTGCTTTGTAGTTTCCCATTTTATGAACCAAGTTCCAGGAACAAGAGGAAGCTGCTGAGAGTTTATTTTCAAACTGTGCATCAGCCTTTCTAAAAGGAGCAGGATGTTGCAGGCCTGGCGTAATCCTGTATCTGGTGAGTTCAAGGGATTGAATTGCTGGTATTTTGACTTTTCCTTGTTCTGTGTGTGCAGATCCTGTCCTCCAGGTGCCGATCCATGTGGAAGAGTAAGTCTGTTTCCTTTATCTCATTCACAGCTTGTTCGATTTTCATTGACATCTTGAAATTTGGTTTCATTTGAACCAAATCCATCTGTGTTCTAGACAAGCTGCGCGCCTTGCAGAGTGCAATTTAAGGTGTTTTGGGCAACAGATGAAAGGATAGAATTAGCTACATCTAATAGCTAAGAAGAAACATTCTGTCTGGAGCCTGGTGGGGTTTGGACATCCGGGCTGTGAGCTGTGCCCCCAGTGACAGGTGTGAAATGCCAGAGCCAGGCCTGATTCTGGGTTCTGTACTCACCCCCCTCAAAGAGACTAAAAACTGTGAAACACAGGAAACTCCAACCACCACCACCAGCAGAATCTGCAAATGACATCCTCGAGCTGTAACTTCAGCTTGGTCCCTCCAGCAACCTCACATTTAGCTAGAAAATTTGGGGCTTTAACTTCGTCTCTGAAGTCAGTGGTGACATCCTTTCTTTTTTTGATCATAGAACCATGGACATTAGGGTGTGAGTTTGTTTGAGGGTCTTGGTGTATTCTGGGTGTAGGGATCCCTTTAGCTCTCAAATTTACTTAATTCTGGCAACTCTTTTATTGTTTCTTGCCTTCCTTGTGCTCTCTGGTTTTGTTTATTTGTTTGGGTTTGTTCTAAATCTGTATTTTAAGAGCTTACAGGTTTAGTTTAAAAGCTTTCACCTAAGCCATTGCATGCCACATTTGGATCTTTGTGTATTCAAATACATTAGTGGTCTTATGTTTTATCAGTTCTGAAACTTCTTTATATTGTTTTAATTTTCACAGTTAATAAATGAAACTTCAAAAAATTTAATGTCCGATGAACTTCTGTGTAAAGGCAGTGCTGACCACAGTTTCTTTCCTGCTCTCTGAGAAGCACAGTACATTTTTGTCATTTATAATTGCTGCTTAAATCCTAGGCCAGCATTTCTTCCAGACCCAAATGATGGCAGTTTGTACACACTTGGTGGCAAGAACAGTGAAGGCTTGACTGTAAGTATATTTTAAAATTCTCTCCTAAAAAGTGCCCCAGTCAACCTCATGCCTTTGTAGAAGGAAAACATATTTTGTTAGAGCAGAATGTTGCCACCTTGTGATGGTCAGGAAGTGATTTCTACTTGAAAATATCAACACCACATCTTGTTCCCACAGTTTTTCTGTGACTTGCTAAAATAATGATAATTACAAATAAAATTTATGCTTTGTTATCCAAATTCTGAATAATCCCTGTGTGGTTTGATGGGAGAGGTGCACCCAAAATAACACCAATCAGATGTCTCACTCTCCCCAAATACTTGCATTTCTAAAACCATCTGCCAGAAGCAGGATTAATACATGCTCTGTGCTAACCCCTTTAGAAGGTTTTGATAGGATTTAGTCAAAGCAAACAAAAATGCTGAATCTTTCAGATTAGTCATCAATCCACATAGACCACAGGTACTGTCTAATGCTTGACTTTCATTTTCAAACTTCGTGGTGATACTCAGATGAAATGTTTGGCTTCCTACAAGAATTTTTTCCTCAGCTGCTATGATTTCCCTTAGGAACTTCAGTATTGTTAAATATTTTAGTATTTACTCTGGCTGAATTCTCAGGTATTATAATAATAGAAATAACCAATAAAATTATTGTTTGATTGTTTGTTTTTCCCCTAGAAACTTCCATTTACTATCCCAGAGCTGGTGCAGGCATCTCCTTGTCGCAGTTCTGATGGGATCCTGTACATAGGTGAGCTCAAATTCTATCTCCTTTAGATTGTAAGATGTTCAGCTACTACAAAATGTAAAGACTTCTAGACAGACTGAAGGAAGTAGGCCTTATTTTGGGTATTAATTATGGTTTTTCATAAATCTTCCCAATGACAGAAAATCTGATTATTATGGAATACAGTTACTATGTGATGATTGAAAACCAGTTGTTTTTCCTGAAGGAGAAAGTACCTTTTCTAAGCAGTGAAATGCCTGTATGGGGACTCATGGTTTCTTGAGATGCAGTCTCAACAAAATAGGACTTCTGCTTAAAGTCTTCTTATGATTATAAGTGTCATTGACTGCCTGATAATTGGGATAGAGTTAGAAATCCCATTGCACTACAATTGCATCCTCCATTGTCTGAGGTACAGTCAGTTCATTTATAGGACAAATAATCAATTTATTGCCCACTGTCCTGACTCATTCTAATTGCAGATGGATTTGGAGAGGAAGGACACTTATTACTTATCACAAAAGTAAATTACGTGAAGATCAGAATGAGCTTAGTTCTAGGGATTTTAAATCTCCTGATGTGCCAATGCTCCTTCTGGTTCTCCACTTCATGTCTTGCCAGGAAATGAGAGAAAAATGTTTATTTGACACTTATAAGCATGACACACATGTATTAACTTCAAAGAAATTCTTAAGGCCGTGGCTCACATAGTGGGATGTTTGGATTACAATCCTTAAGCAATTTGAAAGGTGTAGACCCTCAAATTTTTTTTTCCACCTCCTGTCTTTCACCATGAGCACTTCAGTCTCCTTGTATGAGAGCTCCTGGGATCGGCTGCACTCAGAGCTGTTAGATTTTTATGTGTGAAAAAATCATTCAGTCAATAGTACTTACTGTTCTAAATATTGTATTTGGGCTTGGGCTTTGTGGTCAGTATTTGGGATTGGCCAGTAGTGCTAAATGATGAAACTATGCCTGACTATGAAAAACTGTTTTATTAAAAATTCTTCATTTGTGCTAAGTCCATGAGTCTACTAAAGAAAAAAAGAAGACTGAAAAGCTGAATGAAAGTGCAGTTTTTCCAACTGAATGTAATGTGGCTTAAATTATGATTTCAGGTAAAAAGCAGGATATTTGGTACGTGGTTGACCTCATGACTGGGGAGAAACAGCAGACCTTGACTTCGTCTTTTGCAGATAGTCTCTGCCCATCGACTTCCCTCCTGTATCTTGGGAGAACAGGTCATACACTTTTTTTTCTCTGTAGCTTAAAAGAAAATTCTGTTTTTTAAAGTTTAGGTTCATGACAAATGACCCTTTGGTCAGTTTAGGTTTTCAAGTTTATTTCTTGGAAAAACTTCTGTGAATTATAATTACACAGAAGAATTATTAGCTTTAGCAGCAGAAAGATACTGTTTTTAAACTTTGGCAGTAGATCCATTATTGTTTTTGTTGACTAAGTGGCATTTGTATTGTAATTAATGGCACATTCCAGTATCAGCTATGAACTGTTTGTTCTGTAATGTACAGCATTTGAATAACTGTTTAAAGAAGATGGAAATAGAGCAGATCCACTGACATCACAAGAGCAGTGTGCTAAATAACTGATAAAGTTAGACCAACACCATGGAGGTATTGACTACAAACAGGAATAAGTGTTCCAGACTTGCTCTTTAACTGCTCTATCAACGCGTTCCTTAAGTGGGATAGTGTTGGGAAAATGAAATGCTGACAGCAGTGAGTTCTGTGTGGTGTTTGAGGAGTGTCTCAGATTGGAGAAGATTGATTCTATTCTCTCATAGGTTTTTTTGCTTCACAGACTGTATATTTTTTAACAGAGTACACGATCACAATGTATGACACCAAAAAGAAGGAGCTCCGATGGAATGCCACCTATTTTGATTATGCAGCTACTTTGCCTGATGAAGACATAAAATACAGTAAGAATTTAATTGCTGTCTTCCTCCTGCAGTGGAGTTTTGTATATAGGCAAAAATCCTCTGATTTTTTTGTATGGTGCCTGCACTTCTGCCCATTTTTATCCATCACATACTGCAATATCTAAAGCCTGTTAGATAGCTTCAGGTAAATTGATTCCAGGAGGGTGCAGCTCTTGAAGGCGTGATTCCCTAAAATCAGTGAGAAATGGCAGGAGAGGCAGCAAATCTGAACTGTGGTGCACAGCCTGATTGCAGCACTCTGGAATGGCAGCTGGACTCGTGTCAGCCCAGCTCTGGCCGAGGCCTTGCTGTGGGCTCGACATTTCTGAGCCTTAATTTTAGCTTGCTAACCATTGCTGGCTCCTTTCCCAAGGGAAAGCTGTCAACAGTTTTCTCTTTTTAAAACATCTCTCTCCGTTTCTCAGCACACGTTTAGCAAACAGTGTTCCCTTTGCCATAACAACTGTCCCCAGGGGTTGTTTCCTATTCCTGAACCCATGGAGAGCAGTGTCAGTGCCATGGAGCAATAATAGACCTTTTTACACAGCATGTTCTAAAAGAAACTGTTGGGATTGTAAATAAAGCCTTCTTTTGCTTCTGCCAACTCTATGGAGTCCATCTATTTTGTGTCCCACCGTGACAGCTTTGCCGCTCAGCTGCTGTGCAGTGAGAGGCGTGGTGGTGCCTGCATGCTCTGCAGGCTGGACTGTTCTGTGCATGATTAAAGCCACAGAATCCGGGTCACCACCACGTGTTTGTGCCTTGCAGAAATGTCGCACTTTGTGTCCAATGGGGACGGGCTGGTGGTGA
Source organism: Donacobius atricapilla (assembly GCA_013397315.1). Lineage (NCBI taxonomy): Eukaryota > Metazoa > Chordata > Aves > Passeriformes > Mimidae > Donacobius > Donacobius atricapilla. The sequence goes on from WBMY01013825.1 coordinate 126,968, forward strand.
CAGTGGACAGCGAGTCCGGGGATGTGCTGTGGATCCAGAATTACGCGTCCCCCGTGGTGGCCTTTTACATCTGGCAGCGAGAGGGGCTGAGGAAAGTCCTGCACACCAACGTGGGCATCGAGACCCTGCGCTACCTGACCTTCATGTCCGGGGAGGTCGGACACATCACCAAGTGGAAATATCCCTTCCCAAAGGAAACAGAGACCAAGAGCAAGCTAACGTGAGCCTGAGATTCTGCTGTTCTCACTGTGCATTTGACAGCTTCGTCATTAAAGAGAGCAGTTAAGGGTTGTGCTACAAGTTGCAACATGGTGAAAAGAATGCATAAAAGCATGTCTAGTTCTCCAGGTGTTCTTTTATATAATATTTCATCTTTTAGGGTGTAAAGTCAGAGACCAAACCAAAAAACTTATAAACTTAGGAAGTGTATATTCCTAAGTTTTATTAGATGTTCTGTGTTGAATAGTTTCTCATAATGTGGAGTTAAATTGGTTTTCCTAACATGAAGTCTTTCACGCTATAAAAATGGTGCACAGCATTTTGGGAAATGCCATTATTGAAAAATACAGAAATAGGACATGAGTGGTGTCAAATTTGTGACAACTGACAATGCTTTCATCATTAAAAAAAGGCTTCATAGTACAGCAGTACTTCAAATAATTTAACAGGTCAAGGCTTTTCAAGATACAAATTCAAGATCTGGGAAGCTCCTGCACTGGTTCTGCAGGGTTGTGCTGCCCAGGTTTTAGCTGTGATGGTAACACATCCATTTGCCTGCTGCTAACAGTGACTGTGTTTCTGCAGCCCAACCCTGTACGTGGGGAAATACTCCACGAGTTTGTACGCATCGCCCTCCATGGTGCACGAGGGAGTCACTGTTGTGGTAAGTGGGGAGCTGCCAGGTGGGAAAGTGCCTTTATGGAATTCGTGCTGTCCTAGGCTTAGAAGAAAGGCTGATATGGAATCATGCATAAAATGATATTAAATTAAAATAAAAAATAAAGCACTGAAGACTGTACATCTACAGAAATTCAAGGATTTTGAGATTTCTTTTCAGAAAGGCATAGCAAATTAAGTATTTCCTGGAACAATTAAGAACCATAGAATGCATGACCATACTTCTGGAATCCTTTCCAATGCTGCAAAGCAGTAACTGCAGCTCCCCAGGAACTGCGCCAGGCAGGCTCAGCAGGAGCAGACTTGAGGGTACTGCTATTGTTGGTGCTTTGTGGTTCATGTTAAAATTGCTGGTTTGTTCATCAAAGCTACTCCCCACAGACAGGAAACTGCACCATAGTTCTGTCTTGCTCATTGCAGCTGCCAAGTAGGAAATACAGATCCTGCTTAACTTCAGGGGAAAGCAAAAAAAAAGGAGTAATCTCATCTCCTAGGCAACATGTCCCTGAAAAGGTCCAATGTCCAAGGTTGTGGAAGCAGCTGCTGAGGCCGTAATGGCCATGTTTACTCACACTGACTTTGCTGCCAGTAATATTTGCTTGCCCACCCATTTTGACCTCCAGCTTTTTAATTTAGTTGCCTATTTAAATATTTTAAGGTCAGAGTAACAGCAATTGTAACACTGATCTGTCTGCAGCCCCGGGGCAGTGCCATTCCCTTGCTGGAGGGTCCCAAAACAGAAGGCGTCACCATTGAAGACAACGGCGAGTGTGTGATCACGCCCAGCACCGATGTGAAATTTTCAGGCAGGCTGAAGGAAAAGCACAAGCTCAACTACTGGAATGACTGGCTGCTGATAGGTGTGGGAGGCCCTGCCTGGCCATAATTACTGAATTCTAGTAGTAGTGTCTAATTCATCCTCATTTGCATATAAAATAATGTGCCTTAATAACATATCCACCTGCCTTCTGTTTTTCCCAAGGCTCCTGTCTTATTCTGTGATGAGGTGAAGTGCCCCAGGTGTGGAAAGTTATTTTTTGCTCATTTTCCCTCTCCCTTGGAGGGGAGTATAGTAATTTATTATTTACTGTAAATACTGTATTTGGGTCTGTTTGGATTTTTTTATTGTGCATGCTGTTACCTTAATTCTCATCATATGGATCAGACAGTCGTGTTTTCTCCATTTTGTAAATGGATTAAAACACAGAGGCTGAAGATAATGTTTATTAATTGTCAGCCTGTCCTGTGTATCCCAAGTCCCTGAATTTTGGAATTGACTTTTCAGTGCATTTTACAAATTTGCTTCAAAGATGATGAACTGTCTGAGATTCAGTTGTAAGCGATGACTGGTGATAATTGAGTGATGTATGTGACAGGAGCTCTGGGGCAGGGACAGTGTGCAACTTTCAGCTTTTTAAAGTGCCATCTTTCTCTTCCCACAATCCCTTTCCTTGTTAATGCCCTCTCTCCTGCAGTATGTCAGGCAGTTCCCTGAAACAGTTCATGTTTCTTAGCAGCTCTCAGTGACCTCTGCCCTCCGTTTCCCCTCTCCTTTCTCTTTCCTGCTCTATACATGAGCATCGTTTTGTGATGTTCTCACTCTTCAGCAAAGATGGTGCAATCAAGGATATCTTTCCTAAAAAAGGACAACTTTCTGTTTCAACAAATGTGTTTTATTTAAAGGGCACCATGAAACACCATTATCTGCCCCCACAAAGATCCTGGAGAGATTCCCAAGCAACTTACCGAAGAGGCCTGAAAATGTGATTCCAGCTGACACAGAGAAAGCCACTATTGAAGAGGTTTGTGATGAGAATAATTCTCTTACTGCATGAGAGAAGAATATAAAGGTGTGGAAGTTGGAGAAGGACACAGAAGGAAAACTTCATGGAATTAGTTCACATTTTTTATGTCAGATGTTTGTGTACTTAGCACATTTTTTCCCCACATGCAAAACTTTGACTTTGGTAGGTTTAGAAATGACTAAAAATGTTGTAGCAGGAAGGCTGGCTATGAATGCCTCATTACCCAGAGAGATACTGAGCTAACAGAGCTTTCTTTGCCTCAGGTCATTGACATTGTTGAAGGTTCCTCAACAGAAGGGCCTCCAGCTGCTCCAAGGGATATGGAGGAGACTCCTGCTCAGCCCATCCTGCGGCCGGAGGCTCCGGTGGACTCCATGCTGAAGGACATGGCCACCATCATCCTCAGCACCTTCCTGCTTGTGGGCTGGGTGGCTTTTATCATCACCTACCCAATGGTAATGCTGACCTGGCTTAATGTGCTTTTGAGTGTTGGGAGCATCAGACATGTTGTAGAGCCCAGAAATGATACAGGAGTTAGTGACACACTCCGGGGATTTTTCCCTCTTCACAGATGTGCACTGGGGAGCAAAGGCACAAGTTTGACTTAACAGGGATTTCTCTGGCCATATGTGCCAGCTCTGGAGAGGTTTTCTTTTCCATCCACCAGTTGTGGTTTATGTAGGTATTACTCTTTTTGGAGATGATCTCAGCACTACTGGCTTCACTCCTCTCTTCCTTGCCTGAACCGCTGTCAGGTTTTCCAGGCTTTGGATCAAAGCCTTTATCCTTCTGTGGTTTAAAGACACCTGTCAAGCTAGTAACAGCTTTTTTAACCAAGCCATGTGATTTCTCATCTCGGCAATGGAAGTCCAGAATGAAATAGAAATTGTGAGTGAATGTTCCCCAGCCTGTGTGGTTGGCAGGGACAGGGCAGGAGAGTTTGGCTCCCACCTTTAAAAAGTAGCTCCTCCCTAGCTGTAGAGTTCCCTTGCATGACCTGACTGCCAAATCTTCACTGAGTTCCTTTCTTACAGAGTGTCCACCAGCAGCAGCAGAGGCAGCATCAGCTGGAAGAGAAGATCCAGCTCTTGCAGCAACAGAAGCTGCCCTTTGGTGCTCCCGGTGACCTCCTGCCCGAGGCAGATTTCCTGGACACGTCGTACGGCCGGACGGAGAGCTCAGCTGCCAGCACCCCAAACCTGTCCCCCAGAGCATCAAACCACTCTGCCTACTCCAACATCTCCACATCTGATGCTGGCAGCTGCTTCTCCACTGAGCAAGAAGAGGGAGGTAAAGTTGACTCTGTGTGGTTTATTGTGTCTCTATTTCCCCAGTCTGTGTGATGGTACAGTAAAATAGTTATTGATGAGAATTCATAGCTCAGCAAGGTTGAAAAAACATTGTCCTCATTCAGACTGAGCCCTGCACCTCAGCAGGATTGTTGCTGCACAGTAACAGCCAATTGAGGGCTTGTGCTGCCCAGGGCAGTGTGTTCCTGACACTTGCAGCCATTCCAGGGAGATATTAATTAAAAAAAACATGTATTAAGATAATTAACTGGACTCAAGAAATGGGGATTAGGCAGCATAATGTTCCTGCCTGGTCTTCCTGTGCACTCATTTGTCCCATCAAAGTCTACTAAAGCCACTTCCATAATTGTCAGTCAGCATTTCCTAAATTCAATGTCTATAAACTTCTAGAAAGGGTTTGGCTGCTGAGAACCACTCATATCTCACATCCATGAGCCATAAGATGTGTGTAAATGTGTTTTGATTCTTGATGTTGGCTCATTGATGTCACAGACTATTTGCCTACTCAGGGTAAGTACCAATGTGGACACGTTCATTTCTTTTGATCATATCTGTGTTAAATTTAAACATGAGCTAAAAGACTTTAACAGACTGGCCCCAAAATCTGTGCAGTTGTAAAAGGCTGCCTTGCCCCATCCTAAACCAGTGCTTGTTTTCCTTTCCTTGTTCAGATGAAGAAGCAAACCGAGTGATTGTTGGCAAGATTTCGTTTAACCCCAAAGATGTACTGGGACATGGCGCTGAAGGGACAATTGTTTACAGGTAGAAGAGAGTGTGTGCATTAAACAGACCAATGTTGTGTTTGAATTAGGTCCTTTTAATTTGTTTTTTTATGAAAATCCTCACATCTAATATGAACAGAAATGAAACCTTTTGCATATGTCTGGAGTATTTTCATGGATTTTCTTCACTAGCAAACAACTACTTTACTTCACTTAGAAGTGTGTACTGGCCACGTGTACCTGTTTCCAGCACAGGAAATGCCTTCACTGGCCTCTACAATGGCTTCTGTTGTCACGTTTTCCATACAAGCTCTGGCTCCGGAGTGTGAAGGGTTGTTGTGCCTTCCCTCCCTGGCTGCAGGGGTTCCTTTGATAACCGTGACGTGGCAGTGAAGAGGATTCTCCCCGAGTGCTTCAGCTTTGCAGACCGGGAGGTGCAGCTGCTGCGCGAGTCGGACGAGCACCCCAACGTGATCCGCTACTTCTGCACGGAGCGGGACCGGCAGTTCCAGTACATCGCCATTGAGCTCTGCGCTGCCACGCTGCAGGAGGTGACCACTGCCCTGGGGGCACCTTCTCCCTGCAGCGCCCTCACTGCCCCCCAGCTTAACGTGCTGAAGTGCCTGCTGCAGGGCACGTTCCATTCACTCCCACCTCTGGGACAATTCCATGGTCCTAGAACAGAGGTGTTCTCCGACCTGTAGAAGGACATCCCTAACCCTGAACCGATTTATGGACAGAAGCTGTTGTCCTTTGATTTTTAACTTCTCATGAAGGACTCCCTTCTAGTCATCCTCCCCCTCCTACCATGCAGATTTTGAAGACTGTTCTTCTTTCTTTAGCACAGTGCTATACAGAATTCTAGTTCTGAATGAGACTTCAGAGATCACCACCTTTAGCCAAAAAAAAAGCTCTTTGCTGTGCGCTACCAGCTAGCACAATATATCCAGTCTCATCTCTTTTGAGAGGTGAAGTGCATGGATTTATTATTTATGCAGCTTCTAAGCAGTGCTGGGGCTGACTCTCCGGGTTCTCTGTTGCAGTACGTTGAGCAGAAGGCCTTCAGCCACCATGGCTTGCAACCCATCACTCTCCTGCAGCAGACAACGTCTGGGCTGGCTTACCTGCACTCCCTGAGTATTGGTAAGAACGCCCCTCCTTTCAGGGCTGGATGGAGGAATACATTTTCTTAGCTGGAAAATAAAGAGAAACTGATCTGGTACTGGTCTGTTCACCTGGCCTATTGGAAGGTGTCGCTGCCTATGGCAGGGGAGTTGGAATGACATGATCTTTAAGGTCCTTTTAAGGTTGGGTCTTTGGGCCCAAACCATTCTGTGGTTCTGTGATTTAACACTGGCCTTGTCCCTGCAACATTCTGCAGCCCTGGAGTATTAAAGCAAATCCGTACTGTTGGTGCAGGGTGCTGAAGTTTTTAGATAGGAGTTGTATAAAACATGGTGGAATAAAAAAAAAAATTAGCAATGGAAATCATTTGAAGTTAAGACTTTGGTGTAATGAATGGTGGGTCAGCCTTGTGAAAGGTCCACTTAAAATTTTACAAAGATTGTTGGGACTGCCTTAGTGGTTGTTTGTAACAGTCCACAGGGACCTGAAGCCCCACAACATCCTCATCTCGATGCCCAACGCTCACGGGAAAGTCAAAGCCATGATTTCAGACTTTGGACTGTGCAAGAAGCTGGCAGTGGGCAGGCACAGCTTCAGCCGCCGCTCGGGCGTGCCGGGCACTGAGGGCTGGATCGCCCCGGAGATGCTGAGTGAAGACTGCAAAGAGAACCCCGTAAGTCCTCGCCCTTCCCAGGCTGCCTGAGACCAGGCCAGAGCCTAAAATAGGCAGCACCTGGTGCCTGGGCCTCCAGGCTGCCTTGCAGCTCAAATCTGCAAGTCAGAAAATTTTCTTCTACTCTCAGGTGCAAAATAACCACCCTGAGAGAATCAGAGCTTTCAGGGGGAAAAGATGTCAGTGCTCCTGAAGGCTGTTTCTTTGCAGACATACACCGTGGACATCTTTTCAGCTGGCTGTGTCTTCTATTACGTGGTGTCTGAAGGTGGCCATCCCTTTGGCAAGTCCCTGCAACGGCAAGCCAACATCCTGCTGGGAGCATACAGCCTGGAGGCTCTGGATGCAGGGAGGCACGGTAAGGACTGCCCTGCGGGGATCAGGGGGCAGCCCAGGCTGCTCAACACCAACAACCAAGGCCCATGGTTACTACCAGCCTGGCAGAGAGGAAAGTTGTACTCCTCAGGTCCTCCTGAAGTAAAGTGCCTAAAGTTCTTGGAGATAATACACCAGAGCAACTCTGGAATACACAATTTGGAACCCTGCATCTTGACTGGGAAGTTATTTCCTGTATTTAAAGGGTGGGAGAGAGCTGAACTTTGATATTCTTAGTCTTTGATATTTTTCTGTTGGTTGTCCATTTTTTCTGTCAGTTGTCCTCACATCTGTGAGGGCAGCACTTGAGCTAGCAGGACAGGAGGAAGTAGAGACCATAATGAATTTCTAAAGTACAAAATATTATAAAATTAAAAAGTTTTATCTTTCACTACAGCCTAAGGATGTAGAGAAAATAAAAGAAGTAAATTTCCTTTCACGCTCTTCCTTGCAGAAGACATTGTTGCTCGTGATCTGATAGAGCAAATGATAAACATGGACCCCCAGAAACGGCCATCTGCCAGCTGTGTGCTCAAACACCCCTTCTTTTGGAGTCTAGAAAAACAGCTCCAGTTCTTTCAGGTTTGTGATGACCTTTTCTCTCCTCTCAGTTCTCAGGGCTCCTGTAGACTTTTTCAGGTCTGGAACTCAGTCTCTCTTTTGTGCCTGAGGTCATAGAATCCACAGCCTTACTGTAAGGCAGCCCAGTGATAAAACCTGGCTGGAGCTCCTAAGCAATTGCCTTAGTCTGACAGCAGATCTTTCAGAGGGGTGTGAGTTGATGTTGCCAAGGTCAGTTGGTGGGAGGAAAGTCTCCTCTAGCAGCTGCAGTACCCACAGAGAGCATGGCCAGGAGGATTTTCAAGAGCAGGAGTGAACATGCACTGAATCCTGACGTGGGGTGGGAAGTGGCTGAGGGCTTGAGATCCTTTCCAGCCTTATCTTCTCCTCTGTGCTAAAAAGGCTTTGGCAGAAAGTGAAACAAATCATCTCAGAAACTTCTGTATCCTATTCCCAAGCACTGTCATGGAGTGAAGTGGAATTCTAACTTTACTACCAGGACAGGCTGTAATTGGCCAGAAGCAGCAATTTGAAAATGGGGGAAAATATAGGGAAAAACTTGAAAATAAAACTAGAAATAATCTGAATGTCTCTTCCAGGATGTCAGTGACCGGATAGAGAAAGAATCTTTAGACGGTCCAATAGTCAAGCAGTTAGAAAGAGGTGGAAGAGAAGTGGTGAAGTTGGACTGGAGAGAGCACATCACTGTTCCTCTTCAGACAGGTAATGGACAGCAGTTTATCAGAGTGGGAATTACCTGCTGTTCCCAGTTTGCTGGGACAGGAACATAAGGTTGTCTCAGTTTTGGCACATCACTGTTACTTGCCAGTGATGTGTTTCAAATGCAAGTACGTGTTCATGTACTGAAACACACCTACAAGGATGCGTGGCTGCAGACACACACCCCAGCACCTAAAACTGCATCACAACACACACAAAAAAAATTGTTTCTCTTGCAGATCTTCGAAAATTCAGATCCTATAAAGGTGGCTCCGTCCGGGACCTTCTGAGGGCGATGAGAAATAAGGTAAAGGAGTCTTTTCCTTGTGCACTCCGGGCTCCTGCCTCCAGCTGCTGCTGTTGGCAGCCTGTATCAGACCCTGATTTAGGTATTGAGCTCCTTTAGAAGAGCCCAGGAGGAGGTTACTGTGTCCAGGAACACCAACAGCTCTGTTTACAAGAGGCTTCTGAACAAACCCTCTGATTGAGCTTTTCCCTCTTCTGTTTTCCTCCACAGAAGCACCATTACAGGGAACTGCCTCCCGAAGTGCAGGAGACCCTGGGCTCCATCCCAGATGATTTTGTGTGTTACTTTACAGCTCGTTTCCCTCGCCTGCTCCTGCACACCTACCACGCTATGCACATCTGCTGCCCAGAAAGACTCTTCCAGCATTACTATGCTGAGGACTCTGCAGAGCTGAGCCTTACAGGAGAGACAGTTTGAGAGGAGAGGGATGGAGCTTCCTTCTCTGGGACCAACATTCCAACCACAGGCCTACCCTTAGCAGGAAAAAGTGGGATCAAAGAGCTGAATTCTCTCTCTGAAGAAACCAAGCTTCCAAAAAGTGCCTTGTACCTGTGCCTGTGCTGGATCAGGAGATGGTGGAGCCCAGGGCACGAGTGGTAAAGCAATGAGCCCTGGGGATGGAGTTACTGACTCCAAGGCAGTTTTGAAGACTGTGGGAATGAGCAAAAGCTGGATATAACCATCACCCAATATCCCTGTACTGTATGTGATTTTGTAGCCAATGTGTTTCACTACAAAACAAAATTCAAATTCAGTGATTTAAATCATAATTACTGGGGACTGGGATGTGCCAAAGGAGCCCTTTGGTTGCAGCAAATAATCTGAACCTGCCATTGCACTACTGCCACATTGGGCATTAGGCACACCACAGTGATTGTAAAGGGAATCATTCATGATTATCCAAAAACTGGTATGAAAGTGTGCCATTTCTGTTCAGTCAGTACTACCCTGGAAAAAAGTCCCTCATACTTGAGCAGAAACAGTTTTAAAAAATACTGACTTGAAACATCAGTTCAAAGTTTGCCTACTCTGCAAATAAGCCTTGTTGTTTAATATGAACCAGTATTCACAGAAGAGGTTGAAGAGTCCTCAACCCACAGTATGAGAACAGATCTGCTCAAGTAGCTGCAGCAAACACTGATGGCAGCTGGGAGCTGCCTGTGACTCATCAGCTGCAAATGTCCCTCAAGGAGTAAGAAAAGGTCACAGCCACAGAGACAGGGGTGAGATGAGTCCTGTGAAAAAGAGCTAAACAGGAACCAAGAGCTGTTGAGAGCAGTGAAATCAGGGCAGTGTTTAAGGGGTGCCACAGAGAACCTCATTTCCTGTGTGTGGGCTGGTATTTCCATCCACAGGAACCTGTGTGGTTAAAGATGCAGTATTTCTTTGCACTGGCCCCGAAGCTGTGCCAAAGCGTCGCGTGTGCTAGGATGAAGAAATGCTGAATTCTAATGTAACTGGGGTGTTCTTTTACCATATATTTATTTAATGTATTTATATTTATTTAATTTTTACTACAAAGTGGTATCAAATCCAAGTGGTACAAGTATGAAGCATGCCAAATCAGTCTTAATCAGTTTTGTGTTTATATTTAATCATCCTAACAACTGGAAGAGGAAAGTGATACTGCATCTTTCAATGGAATTAATTAAAGGAGAAATTATAATGTGAGAATTTGTATGACTGTGCCATTGAGTCTTAAATTATTGCCAGAAATATGTATGATGGGGTATGTACAGCTGCTTTTCTGGAGATACTTTACAGCATTTCCCCCCTACTTTTACCATGTGTGAGAGCAATTTACCTAAGATGCCAAACTGTGCAGGTTACATGTTTCTAAAGCTTGAAAAAATAATGGTAATTTTACCTAAAAAGATTCAAAGCCTATTTCATATTTTTGTATTTCTCATGTAAAGGTCTTTTATAAATCTACTAAATAAATACTTGTACTCAGATTAAAACCCTACGGTTTTTAGTGTCAATGTGTGCCCAGGGAAGCCAGCAGGCAGAGCTGTCAGAAATGAGCAGGGAAGGGGCCAAGGCCTGCAGCAGCTTCCTGCCTCCCTCAGGAAGGGACACGTGCCTGGTTTTTGAGCCTGCTCAAACCATTGCCTGCCCGCGGATCCGCGGGAGGATGCGGGAGTTGTGCGGGTGGGCGAGCACTGACCCTCCCCACAGCCTCACTTGTAACTCGGACAGTCCCCAGGCACCAGCCCCCTCCCGCCTGGCGGCTGAGGCAGGTGCACAGGGCAGATAAAATGGTAGGAATTTGTGCTGCTGTGCGATAAAGAAATAGCCAGAAATAAATGGTTTTGGTGAAACTGAGCGAACCGATCACGTGCTTTGCAGGAAACAGCCACTAAGTTCTGCTGTAGCGGAGCCTGCCCGGGCCCAGCGGCGCAGAGGGCTGGGATGAGGAGCCTCGAGCTCTGGGACCCTGCCAACCTCTCCCCTTCTTGCTTGCTGAGGGGGCCTGGGGTGAGTAGCTGGCTCATATACGGGGCAGTAAGTGAGGTGGATCTGAAAGTTAAAAATAAAGAAAGAAAGAATATATCCCACAACCCATCCTGACACTGTGCTTGTGGTGGGGCTAAGGCTGCTGGAGTGTAAAAGCACCACCCAGCCGCGCGAAGAGGGTGGAGACCTGATAGCTCACCCCAGGAACGTTTGTCTAAAGCATTTCCATTTCCGGACTAAATTCAAGAGACCTGCAGGACCTGCAGAACTGCTCAGACTGCTGCCCGCGCAGAGCCTGGCCCCACAGGTGCTGGAGCATCTTGCCTCCCTTCCTCCGGTGGAAACCCTTTCCCTGCGGGCAGACAGCGCTGGGGACACTCGGCCACCCGCGGGCTCTGCAAGGTAAGCTCTCCCCGCTGCGGCCGCGGGGCATCTCAGCCTGGCGGGTTCCTTTCCTGGTAGCAGGTTTAACCAGAGGTGAGGGTGTCCCTCCACTGCCACCCGCTCAGCTCTGGGGTAGGAGCTGCCCGGCAGCTCCACGGGACCGTCTGAGCAGCTCGGAGAGATGGGACGGGGCGCAGACAGCTCTGCCCGCGGCTGCACCCCCGCCCTGCCCACCCTGCAGCCCACTGGAGCAACACCCGCTGCCGCCTCCGGCTGCTCCTGGAACCAGGAGGGATCAGGGCCCGCTCCTGCCGCGCTTCCCAGCCCAGCCCCCACTCTGCTCAGCCTCCGTTCCAGTTTCGATTCCCGCCGAGGCTCTTTGCTCTGAAACGCCTCCTGACATCATCAGCTGTCACAGCGGGCGGGGGCAGAGACGCAGGGCCGGGACGGGATTCACTGCAAGCCGACCCACTGTACGAGCCCAGCCCTGGGAGTGGCCGGAGGCGCTAAAAGATCAGGATTTCAGGGCCATTTTTAGCCCCCTTTCTCGGGGAAGGCTGTGCCAATTGTCAGTGGAAATCTGTCTCCCACCATTTCCATAACCAGCCTGTTTACACTTACTCTGAGGGGTGCCTTACACCTACAGCCCATCAGGGCTTCCACAGGGCTGGCCAGATGCAGAAAGGGTAATGTGCACTTGGTGGTTTTCTCCAGCATACCCTCTTCTCCCAGAACCACTATATCCCCAAACAACCCCCTGCTGCTGAACTTACCTCCTGCCAAGCCGTGGTCCCAGGGAGTGAACGCTCTTCTCCTTCCCTCAGTCCTATTACTCCTGCAGATGCTGTGGAGACCTTGACCAGCTGTGCTGGTGGCTGCTCCCTTTACACTTGCTGTGAGCACTCGTGGTTTAGCACCACGAGCTGCAGGGCTGGAGCTGGCTGAGCTCCTGCACCTGCTGAACCAGAGCTGAGCCTCCACAGCACAGTAAGAGAAGAAACAGCACCACCAGAGGGCACCTTTTACTGTGACCCCGGTGACCAGGCCATGGATGCTCACTGCTGACTGCGAATGTCTCGTATCTCTGCTGTCACACTGAGCATTTATCCCATTCCTCCTGCAGTATGGAACAGGCTGTCCCTGCTGCCACCCATCTCTGAACCCCTGGAATGGAGACTGGGCACAGGAAGGATGTCATGACTCCTGCGAGGACACCCCACTAAACTGAAAAGCTTCTGGTTGGGCAGTGAGTCGAACTGCTGCTTGGAAATTTTGGTAAGCACCAGAACAGATGTGGGAAAAGAGAAGGAGCAGGAGAGAGTACACCCACCAAAGAGGGAGGGAAAAAAGCAAGTGTAAAGGAACAAAAGGCAGGGAAAGTGAGAAAAAGCAATAAAAAGTGAGAGATAGAGCCTGGGGGATGCAGTGGTGGGGGGCCTCCTTTTCTCCAATATATAACAGAAGGAAGTGTTGGGCTCAGGTGTCAGCACAAGCTTTTCCAGCAATCCCCTTTCACCTCCATGTGTGTGTCAGAGGCAGGAGCAGCTGCCTTCACACAGGCACACAGTGCAGCTGGCAAGAACAGGCTTTTAGAGGTACAGAAATGACCTTGGAGCAGAAAGGTGGGGAGGAAGTTGGGAAAACAGAACACCAAAGTCAGCTTGAACTGTCACAGAAACGTGGACTGTAAATCTAAAGACTTACTTTTCCCTTCCAGGGTTTTGTTCATTAACAGCAGGATTTCTCTCACCAAAGACAATGGGTATGTATTGCTTTCAGAAAATTTCTACTTTGTATGTAGCAATTTGCTTTTTAATATCTGCATTTGAAGGATTCATCTCTAGTGGGGAACTAATAAGTACTCCTATCATCATCTTAGGGTTTGTATTGACGCTATCCTCATTTAGCAGAAAATAATCAGACTCAAGTGGGTAAATAATCTACCCAAACCTGTCCAGTTTAGGGAATCCAGCCCTGTCAATTCTCATTAACCTTATCCTTATTCCTCATTTCCTGCAATGAGGATCATTTCCAAGTCTCCTTCCTAGTTTCCTGCTTTGCTGATTTATTTAGTCTTGCACCATTGTTCAGAACTGCTTCTGATTAAGGTTATGGATACTTCATCATCAGAACTGACATATTTGAGAAGTTAAGACCTGCTCCCTCACTCTGACTTGTAGAAAGAAAATAATCTAACATTCAGTGTGGCCAAACAAACATTAGTTTGTATTAGTAATACATCATTTTAACTTCTAGATTACAAAACATTACCTGTGAATGAATGGGATGAGAACCATGTCAAATGTTGGCTGGAATCTACTGGAATCAAGAAGCAGTATGTAGACAAACTACATGCAGAAGAAGTGACAGGTCCAGCACTAATGGAACTGGATGAGTCTTTCCTCAAAGACATAGGAATGAAGAAAGGTCAAATCCAGATCTTAATCCAAAGGAAAAATGAACTTCTGCGGCTCCAGGACAATGCCCAGCAAGCTGAGGACTCGAGCAGCAAAACACCCGACAGAACTGATGCACAAACAGGCGCAGCCAGAGGCAGCAATGCCCCTGCTCAGGGCACGGTGAGTGGAGGCACCTCTGGTGCTGTAGGTACAACCAGCAGTGAGAACACAGCTCCTGCTTCTGGCAAGAAGCAAAAAAGCAGCAAGAAATCCCAGCTTCAAAATGCTGATGAAGTTTTAGAGCTCAGAAACTGTCGGCCATTTAGAAGTCAGGATACTGATTTCAAGTATGTGAAAGACACAGTTCTTCCTCCAGAATCAGGAGTGAGTGATTTAATCATTCCTTGCCATGAATACAAATCTTTTGCCATTGCTGCAGAACTGAACAAATTTCAACTGCAATCAAAATTTGCCTCCGAAGTGATACGATTTGCTTCAGCCTGCATGAACACTCGAACAAATGGCACCATCCATTTTGGTGTTATGGACAGTGTTGAGAACAAGAGCTGGAAACACGGACAGATTGTTGGCATAAAGGTCAAAAACCGAGAAGACTTTGTTGATGCACTGGATTATATAGAAAAGTGCTTTTGCAGTAATTTACAAGAAATTGCAAGGAAATGTATTCACCCACCTGTGTTTGTTGAAGTGATTTCAAAAGACTCTCAGGAACAAAGATTTGTAGTAGAGGTTGACATTGAACCAACACTCAGCTTGGTAAAGAACAACTGTTTTGAAGTCTATTTGCCAAAATACAATGAAAACGGTCCGAAGGTGATCCTGACCAAAGAACCAGCCCTCTACCAGAGATTAGGGGCAAAGTCTGAACCTGTGCAGCGCAACAAACTCACTGCTTTCATTCAAGCTGTGCAAGACAGGGATGCTCAGAGAGAAAAAGCTGAGCTCTCCAGCACACAAGTACCTACAGAAATACCTCAAGATTTAGGAAGAAAGTTATCAATTCTATTAAATGATGGCAAAAGTTACATGGATGATTCCCTACGGTACATCCTTGTCACAAACAGATGTGAACAGGATAATCTGAACTACATCAACTTTTTAATGCACTTGAACATTTTCTGTGTCTTTGACTTTGATGAACATTCCAATGTGTCAGGGCTGTATAGCAAATACAAAGAGCACCATGAAACAAGTTCTTATTTTTTACAGGATTTTTTCAAAGAAATAAAGACTGATGGTTCTCCCTCTCAGAAACTGTTTGATCAGACCAGCTGGATATTCTGCAATGGGCGCAGCGACTTTCTTGGGGATGAAAAATCTTGTGATGAAAATACATGGATTAGAACCAAAAAAAAATACCTAAAGAAAGTAATTACTTGTATCTGTGAGGAAATTCTGCCAGAGCGCTCTTTCATTGTGCTTTTTCTATTGCTATCACCAGTGCAGAAACCACTTGTGGACACTTTTCAGGAATTCTACACAGAGATGAATGGCATGGAGTACATCATCTGCATTGCAGAGTCCAGAAAAAATTACAGGAAGTGGGCTAATCTCGCTCAGGCATCCTGCAGCATTGAGACCCTAGAACAGTGCAGTGTTGTGGGTATGAAGCTCAGCCACGTGGATGCCACCATCCAATCGATGCTGCCTTGCACGGCCCAACCCAGACACCTGCCAGTTTCCACTGGGGGCGTGTGTACGCTTCCCTTGCGGGAAGAAGAGAAACTGTATTCCCTAGAAATCCTTTGTGCTGACCAATGTGATGATATTAAATCAAATCACTGGACTGAAACACAAATACAAGAAATAGAACAGAATTTTTACCGTGGGAAAAAAATCATGTGGGAAAACTTGTGGCTTGCTGATAAAAAACTCTGTGGGGATATCATTGAACGTGAAGCATGCACGGAGGCAAGTAAACTCTTGGATGGCATTTTACGAGGAAATGGACAGAATTATTCTGTGGCTAAACTAAAGATATTTCACCATCCTGGAAGTGGTGGAAGCACAATAGCACAGCAAGTTCTATGGAAAAGCAGAAAGCGTTTTAGATGTGCTGTTATCAAGACCTTATATCCACCTTCAACTGTTTGTAATCATGTGCTTGCCCTTAGAGATTATGAAGAAAAGGAAATCACTCACTGTTTTCCTGTGCTGCTCCTGATAGAAGATTACGATGATGAATACTTTGAAGAACTACAGATTGAGTTAATGGAGGCTGTAGCAACCAGGAAAATGAATACCTCCAGGCCTTACTTCATCCTCATATGCTGCAGACGATGCAATAACCCTGAAAGGCTTTGCAAGGCTTCACCACTGGACACAGTTGCTGTCACTCACAAACTGACAGAATCAGAGAAAAATCTGTTCAACACAAAACTTAAAAACCTGCAGCAGGAATATGCTGAGCCAAAATTCATACTTACCTTTGTGCTGATGTGTGCGGAGTTCAATAAAACATATGTGTCCAAGACAGTAGAGCACATACTGCAAGGCATCGACCCCTCCTCTCGGGACACCTGCTTGATGCGTTACGTGGCTCTGCTCAACTGCTATGTGCCCAATTCATACATTTCACTGTCACACTGTGAGGCTTTTCTGGGGCTGGGGGCATATACAGAGAGTAAAGCAAGAGCATATGATTTCAAACATCACCTGAGTGAACAAGTAAGAATGATTTTTATTGAGCTAGGGGAAAGTACCACTTACATTACATCTGTTCGGATAATACACTGCCTGGTTGCAAAAGAAATTCTGCATCAGCTTTCAGGGAATCAATCACTAAGTCAACTTGCAACAGCTCTTCTTCAGGAAAAGGCACTCTTTGAAAACAGATTTGGACGAGAAGAATTCATAAAGTTTATCAGACATCTGTTCATTCGACGTGATAAAAGAAGCAGGGGTGACAATACTGATACTCTCTTCTCCCCATTCATTGAACATGTCTGTGAAGCTGAAGACTGTGAAAAAGCCATTGCTGTTTTAAAAGCTGCATATGAACTCCTTGGAAAAGATCCTTTTTTTGCCCAGCAGCTTGCCAGACTAAATTACAGCAACGAAAAATTTGAAGATGCAAAATACTGGGCAGAGGTCGCAAAATCGCATTTGCCAACTGATTCTTTTATTTTGGATACAGAAGGTCAAGTCTACAGGAGATGGTTTAGTTTCACTGTGGATAAAATGACAGAGGAGGACACCCCTGATAAGATAATGATTGCTCTTAAAGCTATGAAATGCTTCAGGGCTGCACAACAGGCAGCAAAGGAAGAACGTGAAAGTATGAACAACGCTGGCTACTTTGGAGAAGTAGAAGTAGGTTGTCGCCTTCTTCGATTTTTGTCCACACTGCCTCTATTCCACGGAAGTCCAGAGGGGGACCATACTGAGCTTGTGAAATACCTCACCACAGATTACATTCCTGAAGACATAAAAAAACCATGGGGAACGCTTCACTCCCGCTTAAAAGGCTTGCGCCAGAACCTGTATAATGCTCTGGAATGGATTTCAGAAGAACTAAGTTATTTCCAAACAGATAAAAACCAAGAGAAGGATGATGAAAATGATGATAACGAAGAACAAATCTATAATCCCAGAAAATGGCTGAGACACCAGTCAGCAGTATATGCTAAATTCTTCATCTCAGCATCACTTACTGATGACAGCAACAATGGTCCTGACACGCAGTTCATGAGACGCATGAACATTTATAGGAGTGGCGGAGGAAATGTCACCAATATCCTGTCATTCTTAACAGATAAGAAAGAGAACAGGTCAGCTGAAAAGCTAGAAAGGATCCTTAGTTTCTATCCAGAAAACCCGCTGAGGAACAAGCTGGAGGACAATGATTTGATCAATTTTATTTTGTGCCACATCACATTAGCCTGCTTAGCACCAGGATCAGCCAAACTCCTTCCACTGCAAACTCTTCGTGAGCTCAGTTTAAGATTCTTCAAAGGAAAAAGAGCATTTCCAGCAAGTGCCTTTTTTTTGCTCACCTTGCTGTACTGGCCAGATGAGGCATTAGACAAAGAGCCTAATCCTGATAAAGATGAAATTTTAACTTCAGCCCTTCAAACTCTGAAACGCTTATATGACGTCAAAATGAAAGATGTTCCTACCAGAAAGAAAAGAATCTACACCCATTTTGTTCTGGGAAAGGGTTATGGCTTAAGTAAGATTGTGCACAAAACTAAAATTGACAAATTGATGGTGGGGTCCTTAAATGAGAGGCGTATGAAGTGGCTGCATGGAGCTGTATGGAATATTTCCCTAATTCGTGACAATCTCAAAAGGGTTTCTGGCTGGACCAAGGACAGAAATTTATTTATACGTGGTCACGTGAAGGAGCTTCGTATCTTGCCTCTCCACCAAGAATCAGTGCCCACTGGAAATGAAAATGTGACCTTTTATTTAGGCTTTTCATTTAATGGTCTTGTTGCTTTCAATATTGAGGTTGAAAACGATCCAGCCATCAGAAGAATATAAGGTATGTAAGTACAGTACTGTATCCACTGTGCTATTAGAAGATACAGCACTGGAAGTGTTCAGTCTCACATTTAAAACTAAAAGTGGACTGCCCCGGGCCCAGGCAACAAGAAAATCAGAATTAACAATAGTGACCAAATAACTAAAAAATATTGGAACTACAAGTAGAGTGAACTTTGAGCCAAGCCTTTGATAGTTTTGGACTCACAGAAAGCAAGATTTCAAACCAAAGACAGCAATCAATCCCTTTCTTCTTATCCCACAGGTTAGGATTTTAAGTTAATTTCTGCATAGTCTTGATCAGTAATAGAATTTGTCCAGTGTGACTACATTTTCTTCCTGAATCAACAACAGAAAAGTGAACTCACACCACATACACTGCTCTCTGACATGGACCATGTATGAAACAACTACCAACTGCAAAGCCCGTGTCAGTATGGAAGCAATTTTAAAGCTGACTTCGCGATCAGGACTGCTAAAAAACAGGTCTCAAATTCTGCATAACAGTTGCATCCTGTGGCAACAGTGATCGTGGTGTCCAGGGAGGTTGACAGCACGGGAACACACCTGACCAGTCTGTTTTGTTAAGCTCGAGAATCCATTGTTCTCCCCAAGGCCGGGGAGGGGGAAGATGATGAAGAAAGGGTGCAGGGGGAGGGTTGTAGGGCTTTATAGGGTGTGTAGGGGCAGAGTTTTAGGGTTTGGGTCAAAGGAGGAGTTAACAAGGGTAAGATCAAATTCTAGGGACGTTAAAATGGGAGCACTCACATGTAACTCCTACATTACTTCCCTGTGTAAATATTACTATACTAGACATCTGTACCTGGGGTGGGGTGCAGAGACATGAGCAGTCCTGGGTGACAAAAGATTAGATGTAAGCACTGTTACGTGTTCATAGTCCAAACAATGCCTGCACTTGGTGATTCTGCATTATCATCCAAGGAATGCCACAGAATACTGAACTCAAATTTGTCTCAAGCACACATCCATGATTTGAAAAATGCAAAGGAGTTTTTCAGTGCTGTGTTTGCAATCATGTCACATTCAGCTTCTAGCAACAAAAGTGTGTGTTGTTGGTTTTACTGTTTTATGTGAGATACTGTGACTAAAATTGCCAATCCCCTATCATGTAACTTGCTTTAATCCAATAAATATCTTTTATGAAGGATTACTATTCCTGTGTGACCTTCATTACCCTACCTGAGGATGTATTTCCAACAGTAGCAAGGTACCATTTTGCTTTTCCAACTGCAGCCAAGATCTGGGCACAGCCAAAAACTAAAACCTGCAAGCCATGGTGAATTCAGATGAGACTTGTCTTGTCCAAACCACATTCTGGCCTCAGGTATGAGAAACAACTGCCAGAAGCAAGAGAGCTGGAGGGCCAGAGAAATCGCCCTGTGCCCCCCAGCCCTGATGCAGGGGACAGCAGTATGTCTGAGAGGTAACAGGAAAGGCAGCTTCCCCAGGTCTACCCTGGGGCATTAGGATGGCTTCAACCCAGAGCATGAACAGGATCGGTCAACTTAAAAGCACAGCAGTTAGAAGCAAAACACTGACTGCTCACCAGACACACAACCTGCTCAATTGCTGTGACACAAGCAGAGACTTGGTTTTTGAAAAGGAATTGTTACCGTGATGAGAAATCACAGCCAGCTTGGCCTGGAGGGTCTGTCTTGTAACTTCTTCTCTGCCTGCACACATCCAACTCAATTCTGCAGTGCACTGCCCTGCAGCCCACACTACTGCATGAACTCAAGTCTTGTCTTCGAGGTAAGAACCTGAGTCTTGCTTTCAAATATGCCCACTTCTACCTTTTAAGAAATTAAAAGTTTAGATTCAAACTCTTTACTTCATCCCCTGCTCCCCACAGGGAAGAAAAAAAGTAACAAGTTTTAGAGAAAAAGTGTCAACTTACAGATGAACTTTTGGGGTCCCACGCTGCTCAGAACAACCAGCTGAGGCTCACAGGGCAGCAAGTACAGACCCACCCTTCCTCCTCCCTACCAGTCTTGTTCACACTGGGAGGCTTTAACCTGCCAGGCAACTCAGAGCTGCCCTTGCTCTAACCAGCTCTTAGTACAAAGCAGCTACCAAATGCCCCTCAGATTTCCCTGGAGCTGAAAGGCCCAGAGGACAAATGCCCATTAAGAGCTTCTGCACAGCAGCAGAGTCCCCTTGAAGGGTCTTCTACTGCACCTCCCTGCCACACATCCCCAATTCAAAATGCCTCTAACTTGTCCATGTCATAGTATTAAAATATCCGTTTTTCTTTCCTTTACCACCTCTCAGAAATTAACCTATGAGTGAACAGTGGTAGCTAAGTAAGACCAACCAGCCTAGCACAGTAATCCACTCCCATCCCATACACAGGAGGTGCAAGGATACCCAACTCCCAACCTACCTCATCTCTCTGGCATTTTGCTCAAAAAAGGTTTCGATCAAGAGCACCTCCAAGCATGCCCATCATATCAACTTTCATGAAAAGAGTCAGAAACTTTTCCTCTACACTCCGACTCTTCCAGCTTCAACAGCTTTGTACAGTACACTTAGCAGGACAGTGGAGCAAAAGCAAAAGGAAGTTACAAGTTAGAAGTTGGGATTCACTTGTTTGTCTCCACTTTAAGTCAGCTCACACAAATGAGTCTCTGCAGCTTACAGAGAATCAAAAAGCTGGTACCAAGTTATTCCCCACCATAACATCTGTTGCAAGAGTAATTTAAATAGGTTTTCAAGAGGAGAAAAAATACACAGAAACAGTGGTTCACTTCTGTTTAATCAGAGACTGTTACAAAATGATCACACATTACAGATGGCTATATGTGCAATGACCCATTCCTGAAGAACAGTTCAGAGAAGGCTCCCAGTGGATGCAAATGATGTCAGCTTCGTTCTTTCAATCTTCTTTGTAAACTGAATGCTATAAAATTAAGCTTGTTATTGTTACCATTATTTGCATGCATTAAAGTGATGCACATACTTACCAGTCTCTCACTTTCTTGAATTAAATTCAACATCAGTATTTTGCCACCACCTGTCTTTTGAAAAAGATCAGTAATCCCAGCCTTTTCATACCACTGAACACAAAAGCAGTACCAAGTTACAGAAAAACCCCTTCACAACACACTAACTTCTGTGGCCATACTGCTACCGAGAGGGGACACGATTCACTCATGTGCTCAAAGGTCCTTTATGAGGGTACTAAAAACAGCGTAGAGTTTGCTCATTTGGGGTTTGCTGCACAGTGACCAGAAACTCTAAAAAGGCAACTGGGAGTCAGCAAGGAGTCTAAGGAAATAGTGGGAAATGACAAACTGTTTCAAACATACAGTACCAGAACTGGGAGGGAAGACTGCTGAACCACTTTACACAGGACAGCTGCTCTAATGGTGTGTCAGAAGTTGAACTGCAATTTAACACTGCTCACCTGGTAATCAAAGTTCAAACTTCCAGTATTGTTTTGGTCCTATCACGAAACAAAATAAACTTGATTCTACCAAAAAGTACCATAATTATGCTCATTTGAAGTTCCACAAAGAGATGATGTTCTACCAGAGTTCTACTATGATCTATCCTGGAGAAATGCGCTTTTTTTTTTTTAAGACACTATAGAACACACTCTGCCCATTAGTTATCCCCACTGACTGTCAGACCACAGTACAAGTAGTGTAGGTCTGTATCGAACCACTGCCAAAACCAGGACTTGATAAGGTAACTGAGCAGCCAAAAGCAGTTACTCCAACTCAGTACTGAGCATTGCATTAAGTGTCAGCAAGGGTCAACCACAGAGGGTGTAAGAAATATGGATACATTCTGTTAACAGGGTAATGGACTCACAACAATGTATCCCTTTTATTCTTGCATACCTGCAATTATGATTAAGCAAACAGAGATAAAGCTAAATTATAATGTATGAATTCCCTTTTTTTCCCCTTCTGGGAAGAAAAACCTATGCAACAGTAGTCAGAAACCTGCCTCTAGTTCATTTTAAAGACAAAGCAATTTAGTGTAAATTACCAAGAACTGATGTAGAGAAGCTGGCAGGTAATGGGTTGCATGTGTACCTATTCTAAAACCTGGGAAGACACACAATTGCCTTGAAACTGTGTATGTTTTTATGATGAATTCTGCAGCACCGTTTAAGATTTCAGAACCCTAAAACAAGCAATTCTGCTGGAAGCGCAGGTCACTCATTAACTCAGCCTAGACCCTTCAAATGAGCTGGCAAAACTGAAGTGTCTGTTCAGCCACCACATAACTATGACCTTCCCAGTACCAACTAAGTCATTTTCCACAGCGATGTCAAAAGCCCCTCAAATTCAGAGTGGGACATCATGGCCTTAAAAACTGAATGAAAGCACAGTCTTACAGCCCATCCAGTTGTGGATCTCTGCTTCCTGCTACAGCACAGAAAAAGTTTTCATCTCTTTTGCTGGTATGTAGAGATGAGATATAAAAAGTCTCAACAGAGATAAATGCATGCAGCCATTCCAGAGAGAGCTGCATCTTTTATACATCCACAGAGAATCTTTCCTATTTTAAGGTATAAAATACCAGAATTTCTGGGAATATGGATTAGGGCAGAATTAAAACAGAGGCAGAGCAGTAACTCTGGAATAAGATAAAACAGCTGGACAAAATCACTTTAGCCTCTGAAGTGCTGAAATGAACTAACAAAAGTAGTAATTAAAAAAGCATACAGGAACAAGTTCCTGGCTTACTGACCTAACAGAGTAAAAATCTGTGGGTAAAAAGGGTAATTAGCAATAGCTCAAGAAAATGGCAAGATTATAAACTGCTATGGATTCTTACAAACAGAAATGCTTAATCCCCAGCACAACAAACACAGAATCTTGCTGGTTTGCTGATAAAAAACAGCCTCATTAATAACTCACGTGTTACCACAGTGATTCTGACTTCAGATTTTCACACACTTCAGTAACAAGGCTGCTTGTCAACATTCTGTATTGAATTTTCCTTAAAGGTGCTTGCAGGTATTTTTTACCTGTCCACAAGCACAGTTAAATCCATTACAGATCTTCCAAAAAAGTCTACTCTATTCACTCACTACTGGAATCAGTAGTAGGTAACAATCACATTTCAGAGACCAAAAATTCCCCTCAGGTATTTAAGTGATATCATTTGAACAAATTATTTCAAATAGGAATATCAGGTACTTACAGATTAAACTAACCTGTACTGGCAGTTCTGTGGAATTTTTCTTCTCTACCAGTAAGTAGCAAATGCTGAAATTCTGCTGCTAGTTAACAGAAACACAAATTGTATTAAACCAAGGTGTTTAACCCATAATTTAGTTTTTTATTAGAAAAAAAAAAAAAGCTGCCAAACTTCAATTACTGCAATTTGTTGCTTAAGAAAAGCATGTGAAGTAAAGGCAACTATAAAACTACTTTCAATTTGTCCTGACTTTTCATACATAACCCGTAAGTTTAACAAGGTCACCTGCTGCCTACTGAAAACATAAAGGAAATTATAATACTTACATTTCCAGGTTCCTTCATTAAAGTCTTAAAGTGTGTTTTCTTATTCTGAACTTGACAAGTGAAAGAACAAAATGTATTTTTCCCACTTAAATTTATGAGAGAGAAGCTAAAGAATTCAGTGCAAGTAACTCAATGAAAAAGAGAAAAGAAAAAAGCTCTGCATGACATCTTTATCTCAAAGCCTTACATAACTTCTTAAGTTGGGAGATGGTGAAATAGCTTCCTTTGGTTGTACTGTATTGATTTCTTGTAATTAAAATTGCTGATAGCAAAATCCAGTTATACATATTTGCTACTAAGAGCAGCAGAAGCTGAAATTCTACAACCCATTTCCCCTTTCAGAATATGGTACCTGGGGAATACGGTAGAGATTTGGACAAAATTTAAGGAAAAAAGTTCAAGATGTCAGAAGCTTGAACCTTGTAAAAGGTAGTTAGCTATCAGAGAGATACACTTTAACTGCTAACAAGAGAATTTATAAGGAAGCTTTCCAGTTCTCAATATCATGTGCTTCTTTGTTTTTAGTTAAGATGATATTGGCATTAAAATTCTACTATTTTCTCAAAACTTTTTCACTTCTTTATAGCCTTAAAAAAACCCATAAGGCAAGTAAGTTCAAGACAGTATTTCTGCAGAAATCAAATTCACTGCCATTAAAACAGCAGTGTTGCTGACTGTCCCTACTGCAAGTAAGCCTGTAAGAATTTAAGAGTTATTGTAAACTTGTTCAGAAGGTGCAAGGGCCTCACTATTCCCAACAGTGTCCAGGTACATAAATACCAGGGCTTGCAATTATTCATACCAGGAACAGTCAAAACTGACTCAGCAGGATGCCAGGAACAAAGGGCTTGAGGATAATTCCCTGGATCCCGTGGCTCAGGACAGGATATGGCTGGGCGCCAAAGCAGCAGGCTCCAGTGCTCAGCCCCTCAGCCACACCTCCAGGAGCCTGCAGTAAAACTGCATTGAACAGAGCCTCACTGGGAATCTGTGCTCTGGCAATTCAGACTGCACTACGCCGCTGCTTACAGTATGCCAGAAACCTCTCACCAAGTGTTTTTCAGAACTTCAGAAAGCACCTTTAATTTACATTACACTTTACAAACACTTTGATTCATCCTGACCCCTTAAAGAGCTGTCCCCAAACTTTCTTTCCTCTGAACTACCTCCAACCTAGCCCAACCATGACAGATAAAACAGCAGTCACAGGCAGCTGCATTCTTATAGAACCCAGCCACTACCACTGTTTCCCGGGTCTGATCATTTTGACTGCATGCATATAGATTTTTTAAAAGTTCTTGGTGCGTTACTTTTCTTGTTTAATAAATCAGGTGCCAATTCACCCAATTTAGTAGAGTATTAGTAACCCTTTGTATTGGTTTGGCATTTTAAACCCATTACACCCTTGCTCCTTAAAAAGTTATGTGCCCCTACTTAGGCTTAAAAAAACCTGAATTCCAGGACCTCATTTTGTTAGCATCTATAAAAGTCAGGTCACTGAAATACTCTTTTGTAAAGAAATTTCACTGACAAAAAGATGTACAACTTTGTGATACACAAACTGCTGCAATGAGAGCTGCAATACCGGAATGTAACTAAGAACATGCTTCATCCCTCAAAATAAAGAGGCATTTGAAATTTGCCTATTTTTTATTTTGAGATTCTAAGGGATTCAGATACTTAAAGCAAGTACAAGCCCCACAATGTATTATTTTGGGTTAAACAGTTTCCTTAGACATTCTAGGGAAAGAAGAACTAAGCCAAATACTCCTATAAATAAAGCAAGTGAAAGAAATACTAGTTGCAGTTAGTCTATCTTGAAGAGTTGTTCTCATCTTCACTATTATCAGGGGGAGCACCACAATGAGAATTAGCAAAGCAAGACCATGCTCAATAACCATTCTGAAACAGTTAACATGGACATGTCAATTTTCCAGTCAGACAGGGATTTTGGGGGGCCTTCTACAGGAAAAATGCAAAGGGCAGAGTACAAACAAAGAAGGGTAAAACAGCAATGTGCAATCCACTTTTTTAAGTTAATTACAACTCTATCCTTGAATTAAAATTACTTGAAATCCCATTAGGGGTCATTATTTAGCAAAATCTTGAAGAAACAAAACAGAGTCTATGCTCATAAAAAAGCCTCACCACAAACTCTAAAAATATCTCAAAAACTTGGGAAAAAAAAAAGTCAAACCAGTTTCCTACATTTGTTTATTTAGCATTTCACTGCTGACATGCTGCAAGACCTCCTTGGGCAAAACCTGCTGTTCTGAAGCTGAAGTTGTCTTTAAGCAACCTCAAGCATTCACAACCAACGGATCTGCAACAAAATAAGCGCCTTTTTCTTCAAAGGGTAGAAATTTTTTAGTCACTGTGTCAAAGAAGGAACTTCAAATAAAGCAAATTTTGAATATGCAACAGAATTTCACAAGGTTTCAAAAAAATTTTTCAACTCTTACTATTGTTGTAATAGTCAAAACACTCTGGAATTCGATGTATTTAGAGACTGATGAAAAAGTTCTCCCTGAAAGCAGCAAACTGAAAAATCGGCAGCTTTGATTTCTCACTCTTCTGTTCTGTGTTACCAACTTGGATCTGATCTCTATTTCTTTGCAGGGCTCTACATTAATATTTGCTGAGGTGCAGCTCACACACGCAGCAGTATTAACATCTCCAACTTCTTCAAAAAACCTGTATTCTCTAATTTAGGCTACACAATTTTGTAGCACTTCACTTACTAGTTCAAACCTATTAAGCTTTTCAGCAGGTACATCTCCTCAGAAAACATTAAAAACTGGTATTTACATGCCACTAATTCAGAGACTACACAAAATCAACACTACCAAACCCAAAAACAAATACAGCACAAATGCAATGCAGGGAAAGATGGGGAGGGGCAGGGCAGCTTAAGGACTACCTGAGCAGTCTCGAAGAAAATGCACTCCATTAAGAGAAAAGGTACCCACACATCTTAGAACAGGTTCCCTCCCCTTTAGACTCTTAAAAACACATTGATAATAAAAAGATAAATATTAATATAGAGCCCATCTACCAAAAGAGAATAAAAAACCTAAATTAAAATAAATTTAGGGGCCTTCACCAAACTTGCTGCAAGTTTGGGGACATAAATATCCAACAGCCATAAAGCTGTGAAAGCCCCCAGAATGAATAAAATAAATCCCACTTGCCTCAGACTGAACAGGGCAACACTGAGACTCTGCCTCAGCCTGTCCTATGGCAGGGCTATAGGAAGAAGAAAAATTTAAATTTTAGAAAAAACATTACCCAATTAAGTGAAAGACATGCATTCAAAATTAACAAAATTCCAGTGATCAAGCAAACAAAAGAAAATGACTGCTAAAGCACCTCTTTTGTTAGGCCCAAACAGTATTTTTTGTAGCTGGTAACTACTTCTGAATTGGACAGCTTGTTTTGCTTTGTATCTTGATCAATGGAACGTCAGTCAGTTGTCTTGGGGCATTTCTCCTGTAACTGATAGTATCTGCTGCAGTAGTTCATGAAAAGATTCCACCAGCCACTGAAAATGTTCACCCTTGTCTGAAGTGCTCATGTAGAAACTAGACCAGTACAATTATTAAGACATTCACTAGGAAGTGTCATTAGTTACCATTTTAAATTGTGGCCCCAGCTCATGGACTGGTGGATCAGTCTCAATTTAACTGAAGGTCATAATGCCCTTCTTGCTATTCATAAAACTGAAGTAATCTTGGTATTTTAGTTTTCATCTTGTATCCAGAATTCTTTGATTCCTATAAAACTGTAGGTTATCTATCCTATTCAATTCCATCCATGTTTTAAGGGAGTAAGTTATCCAGTTCTATGTCAGTACTGCTCAGGAGCTCCACAGACTACAATACTGGCAGAAACCACAGAAAGCAGATGCAGCTGAATGTGTTTCTAGAAGCTTGTTTACACTGTCTCATGCATGCACAGAGCGAGGAATAGTTATCCACTGTTACTAGATAAACAGCCCAGCCTCAAATTTAGTACCAGCACCTAAAATCTCACCTGTGGAACAAAAAAAAGTAGTACAAAGGTTTCAGAAGAAATCTTCAGTCTACGTAAGCCAGCTAAGTAGTATTTGATTCAAAGCAACTTTGCCAATGGCAGAAGGCTATTCTAATGGCAGTATGGAAGCGTTACATAAAGACTTACAAAAACTAACTCAGGCTTTTCAAGGTTCTTTCATGCCAGTCTCATCCACTGTGCCCTAAAAATCAGCTGCTTATTATGATATTGTGAGACTACGCTTAAAATAATTGAGAACCTTCTATACAATCCTTGATGCTATAAAGTCTGGGGTTTTTTTTGCTAAACCTATTTTCCTACCTGTGTCTGAAATTTTCTTGTAGTCTAATCTTTTGTATTCAACATTTGCATTACATTGTAATTTCAAGACTGGTCAAAATGCACTTGCAAATGTGAATTTTACTGCAAGATCTGCCATGGCAAATATAGGCAACAACTAAAAAACAAAGCTTCTGTCTATGTAATTACATCACTAGAGTCCTGCAACAGCTATAAAAGATATGTTTTTCTGTAATCATAAATGCTTCTGCAATCTCTTTCCAGGAAGAGATTAACTAAAGCAAAACCCTGTTTTCATGGCTGCATTACATCAGGGATTTTGCTGCCAGAGCTATGTTGATTACACTTGGTACTGTAAACCAAGTATTTGTCTTTATACAACTACTACATTCAAATTAGTTTTTCTGGTTTTGGGTAAATGAACCATAAATCCAACTCTCTGAACATTAAGAAGCAGTATCCAAAGAAATGAAGGCAGGGACCAACAGACAGCACAGGCACTGAAACACCGGCCTGTTTACAGAAGAATCACACAAGAGACAAGAGTAACTGAAGACTAAAGGCAGCCATATGACAGCTCTTATTGCACAGGAATAACAGGAGCAGGAAAGTATCCATGTGAAAATCATGGAGAAATTGTTCACCTGCTTGTATGCAAACACCAACGAAATATATGTGGCAGTACTTACTCGAGGGATTTTTGTAACATTACTACTAAGGAAAAATCATTCTCAAAGTGCATTCAAGCTTGAAGTCTATGCAGTATTAGCTACAAAATGGTACCATTGTCAGAATGAAACATTCACCGTTTAAAAGAGTGAAACTTAATTAATACAACCTGCAGAATATGCTGAGTTAACAGTGCATGCAATGAAGTTTTATCCCAGGAAAAGTAGGAGTCTGAAAATAACATATGGAAAATTACAGAAAGACACCAAGGGAGAAGGAATTTACTTGACTGGGGCAGAAGGGCAAAGCATCCTTAGAGCACCACTATGATCTTCGGAAAAAGCAAGAAGCTTTACAACTTTACAAGTAGTTAAGATCACTTTATAATGTACCAATTTTATGCGTAATATTATAAACAGGACAAATATAAGACCTTGTAAAAATCTCCTCAGTGTTTTGTAATTATCCTAATTAGGTAAACAGAAGAAACCCGGAGTACAGAAGTGCTGCCTCAGCAAAACAAGTTTTATCTGTTAGATTTATGTCTAAAGCAAGATGAAGAGCTAAGGAAAGAATTGACATCAAGGCCCACTCAGCACATTTGCAAGCCAAATACTGCACATCTGACAGGTGATCAGTAGATACCAGTGATCAGAGAGGACTGCTTCTCAACAGAGGCTTGGAGTTATGGTCTGAAAACTGCAGAACACTTCAGAAAAAAGTGCCTGGCAATTCAGCTGTAGCTAGATTGCACTGGATGCTCTAGTGCTTTTGAGACATTCTGACCACATGTCAGAAGCTGAGACAATGTAGTATTTCAGCTGTACTGCAGTTTTGTACTTTTAAGAGACAGTACAGAGTAAAGCCACATGAAAGACTTTAGAGCAGCTAAAAAACCTCAGGACTTCCAAGAAACAGAGCCATAATGCTCAGTATTATAATAAAGTGAAAAACTTCCACCATCTACAAAAACATCTACGATGAACACAAAAATGCTGATGATCCTTCTACCCTACCCTGAAGAAGAGATATCCCCATTAATTAAACTGCAGTAAGGCTTGAGGCTGGAACAT
The DNA here is from genome assembly GCA_013397315.1 of Donacobius atricapilla. Lineage (NCBI taxonomy): Eukaryota > Metazoa > Chordata > Aves > Passeriformes > Mimidae > Donacobius > Donacobius atricapilla. The sequence goes on from WBMY01013825.1 coordinate 156,787, forward strand.
GTATTTAAAGTTGACCTGCAAATGAAAAATTCACCACTCTTTTTTCCCTGCTGAGAAGAGGCTGGAGAGGCTTTTACTTCCCTCCCCTCCAAAAAGTCTCCCTCTGCATTCTCATTAGAGATACAAGACAGGAACACACGATGTCAGACTTAATTACAACATTAACAGGAACTTGTCACTCTACTCTCATCAACAAGGAAATGACTAGTTCATAGAGGGAAGACCTCTCTTTGATAAAAAAGTCTCATACTCCAGAAACTTGCACTGAATGGCTCAAGAAAACTCAGACATCTGACCACAGGACACAACAGATGGTTACAGATGGTTCATCTTTCAGAGACTGCCAAAACACGAAATTCTGAACATTTAAAGTAAAAACACAGCATGTAACACATTACTCTTGAAATGTACTCTTGCCTGCTTTGCCTCTTCTATGCATTAAGAGGGCTAAGTTACCATTTCTCTTTTGCAGGTCAACTTCAATACATCAACTGGAAGTCACTCACCCATGTGCCATGCACCTAAGCTTCTAGAAATCTTGACCTAAAAGGTTGTTAAACCTCCATTTGCACATTAAAAAGTGTCAGTTGCAGAGTGAACTAATGGGACATACCAGGGCACTAGGATGTACTCAGAGCACTTTCACATCCTACAAGCAAGTGCCAGGACTAGAAATCATTTAAAATTTATTGAGGACAAGAAATCACAAATAAAAAAACGCATAAGCATTAAGAGAAGTTACAACCAAGAGTTAGGATGTGCCTCCTGCAGCCTCACTTTTGAGGAGTCAGTTAATAAGTGTACAGGTCTTTGTCTCCTCAGATGTACAGCTAAGGAGTGACTTTTTAGAACAAGGAACTCCGTCAGACTCTTATCAAAACAGCACCGATAATTGTGTTCATTACACCAACGGCTACCAAGGCATGCATCTGTACAAACCTTTCAGGCAGTTGTCCACAGCTGGTCACGAATAAAAAGGCATATAAATTTTTCTCCTCTTTTATTACAATGAAGTTTATAACAGTACAGAAAAGTCACATGACCTTAGTGGGTCAGTTTACTTAAACCCTGGAACAGGAGGAACTCTAAATACATTAAATATTGTTACAAGTTCAGACTTTCATGTACAAGTAGTTGGGAACAGTTACAGCCCTCACCAAACTATGTTGGGGACATGAAGTCCAACAGCACTTGAAGTGCTGTGAAGGCATAATTTCACAAATAGCAACATAACATTACAGAACTTGCCTTTAAGGTGGTATGTTCATGTAATTCCAGCGCCTTCACAATTTAACGAACCATATTTACTATACTTCACTTCTAAAAACCTAGATGAGACATGAAAAAGAAGCCATACAGTATAAATTGCAACACCAGGAAAAGTTCCTGTTATTATTCCAAATAATTTTTCCCATGTAAAATAAGAATGTCCAATAGCTCCTTGCATGTGGGAAGACACTTATTTGTTTTAAAGTCACAATGAAGCCTTAATTGACGGAAGCTGGGCTATATTAACAGCACAAGATGAGAAAAGGTTTAATCTCCAAACCTATTAGAGCGTGAGTAGGAGCGTCAGTAGCGGCCCCCCTGCGACATCACGGGCGGTCTCATTCCCATGGGAGGGCGCGGAGGTCCACTCTGGTACGGGGGCACCATCGGAGGTCCCTGACCATAGGGAGGCATTGCTCCAGGAAGATATCCTGGCATGCCCTGGTGATGAGCACCATATTGACCTATAAACAGAACAGTTAAGATGCAAAGAATAATTTTTAAATTGTTTGTTGGTTTTTTTTTATAAATAGTGAGAAGTGCATTTTGTGAAAAGCTTCACCCCTCCCTGCTAGCACAGGTAACTTGACAAATCTTTCCAAAAACAGGAAGCTGGGAAAGTTGTGATTACCATGAGGTGGCATGGGAGGCCTCATTCCTTGTTGTTGTGGAGGAATTCCTGGCTGTGGTGGCATCATACCTCCAATTGGTCCAACCGGTGGATTACCCAGGGCAGCCTGGCCTGGGCGAGGGAGATTGCGCTGGTATTTAGGCAACTGTGCCCTTCTCTCTTCCTAAAACCACAAGGGACAACCTTCTGTTAAAACCCACCGAAAGCAAAGCAAACAGAGGTGAAACAAAGTAGATTAAACTATCTTAACTACCTTACAAATTCAAAGACTAGTAGTAACATTACACAGCAGCAGTAGGATTTTTTCCCCTTTCTGCAGTCTTTTTTCCATAATACAGACCAATTCGAGCATTCTGCATGGAACTCATTCTCCCCTTCCCCCAGCTGAATAAAGCCTTTTTCTCTTAAAAACACAATTCTAAAGATCTCTGAACTGTAATTAGTTTGTTTTATTCATAAATTCCGTATTTCTAACTGCTGTAATAGCATCAAAACAACATCAAACTGTTCAGTCTTTTGTTCTACACTTATTACCCAGACCTAGTTAACTTCAAGTTTAAGACACATGCAGTACAAGTCCAAACTGTATTTTGGATTGAGAGATTTCCCACCACCACCAAAACTAAGGCTTAATCTGCAGCAAGATCACTGCAATATGCCAGTCATCACTTTGCAATCAAAGAAGTTCTCCCAGTTACGTTTGTTCTGCACGGTTTGCACTCCCACCATTACTAAGACACACACCATGCAGAGCACAGGTGAAATTCCATTTAACCTGCCCTATCATCACAAATCACATTTCTCAGGAAGACAATGAAACCGTGCTAACTTACCAGTGATATATCCTCATCTGGATGGATCAACTTACTGGTTGCACTGGTTGTGGTGAGGGTAGCAGGCTTACTTGTGATAGATGTAGCTGCTTTAGCTGCAGTGCTGTTTGTCGTGCTAGTGGTTGAGGCTGTAGACTGTGTGTAAGCAGGGAATGTTGGTTTGGGGGGCTCCGTTGTTGTTGCAGGGGTGGAATTCAAAGGTTTGAAATCAGTACCAACTGGCCCTGGCACAGCTGCTGCAGCCTGTGAAACACAGAGACGGGTCAATATTGATTTCTCAAAGCATAAGAAAACTTAAATGATGACTGTTAGACCTCTGAACACTTCCAGTGAGGTACATAATTATAACAAGCTTGGCAAAAGTAAAGTTCAGCCCTACTGCATACTAGAGCAACTGAAACCAAGACAAAATAAACCCCAGTATGTACACACACACACACACACACTGGAAAGTCTCAAATTTGCAGGTAAAAAGCCACAACAACAAAGGAACAACAAAGGAAAAATCACCCCACTATTTTATCTCAAACACTGAATTCGGCAAATATGTAAAATCTTTTCTGTACCACTATTTTTTAGAAGCCTCTGAGTATAAATTAATATTCTTTCACTAATTAACATATTTTAGCAACCATTAGTTTAGTGTACAGCTCAAAGTGCTAGTATTCATTAAAATTAGGTATTAAAGAAATATTTTAATCAAACATTTAAGAAAGCTCTACTGTGTCAGGGCTTTAAGCGTTCTCTCTATAAACACATTGCAGTATTTTCACAAAGTACTGTCTTCCTACAGAACTTTAATCTGATTTGTGAATGAAGAATCAATGGAAGCTGGTAAGAGGTCCACTAGGGATTCCAACATTTCATCTCTCCTACTCTTCTGTTACAAAAACCCTGTAGAAGTCTGTTTTGCAAAGCTGTCTCTAAAGACACAGCAATCTCCAAAGCAAACCTTAGTTATGAGAGAATGCTTTGTTTCTAGTCACTGCATATTTGCAATTATCTGAACCCCCAATCAAAAAAAAAAAATTAACATTTTGCACATAATGCAAATTTAAAATTTCCCTACATTATGATGTGCCATATTAAACAACATAAACTAAAAAGCCTTCACCATGCATCAAGCTAACCACTGCCCACTAAAATGCATTTAACTGCTTTCATGCTTTTTTAACCCTTTAGAACCAGGATGTAACATTTCATTCTTTCACACTAAGAAATATTGGGCACTTTGACATGCCATTTCTGGTAAGATGCAACTCAAATCAAGGACTCTGCAGTTTTACCAGCTAAACATAATCAGGAACGTAACAGAAATTATCTGAAGATGTTTAGTCAATTTTAGATTTTACAGAACGGTCCAAAGGGTTAAGTTGCAAAGCAATTTGTTTTAAACTGTGACTTCCTGCGTACTTGTGCTGTGCTAGGAAACAGAGCGTTAGAAGATGCTGAGAGACTTTCTGAATTGGAGGAAGCTGTACTTGAGCTTGTGACAGGTGTCCCCATCTGTAGCATAAAAGAAAGGAAACAGTGAAAAGTCTCCAAACGAATGGGTGGAAAGTATCCAGATGAGAGGATTTCTTATACTAAGCCCTTTCTTATGAAAGGACTGTATTTTTGTACACGTGTCTTCCCTGCAGAAGCCCAAAATGCAAACAGCACATTACAAAGGCTTCTGCAAGGTACTTGAAAGCAAGTCCAAGACCTACAAACAAGTGCATTCAAAGGGAAGAGGTCACAAGCCACTTTCAATTCCCCACTTCCCCCCCCCAAACCATTGAAATTAACTTTTCACTACACTGATGTAACTCCTAAACTTTTTGATGTAAAAAACCCTCCTAACTCAGGCAATATTTAACCAGACTACAGAACAAAGTCAGCCATTTATTAGTAGAGAGCCCATTATGAGAACAGCTGAGAACAAGTCATATCAAGATTTTTAATTTGGAAACTTTAGGTAGAGTTCTATGCAATCCTGTAGCTAACACATCTCTTCACCCACCCCAAGTTCCCTTATAAACAACAAACTACAGGCGTTTAAGAGTGTTTTGCCTGCTCCTTTCTTCCCCAGTGCTTACAGAACTTCTGTCTGGTTTCACAACTGTTTTAAGACAAACAAAAGAATCTTTTAAAATTCCTTCAAGCACGACACTGAATTAAACATCAACTCCAGTAAAAACCTGAACCAGTCATCCCTTGGACATCCTCACTAATAAGTAGGCCCTACTGACACAGCAGCAATTGGGAGAAGGCACCACGAGGTCTCGGGCGGCGGGAGGCCTTACCTGCCCCGCGCTGGGGAAGAGCGGTTTGGTGACAGGCGGCTGGGGGCTGGGTGCCGCTGCGGCGGGAGCTGGAGGCCGGTTCAGAATGCCCGGGGCGGTCACGGGCTGTGCCTGTGTCATCGGGGGCATGCCAGGCCGAGGCCCCACAGGCGGGGGCATCCCTATAACCACAAACAACGGGCGACGGATCAGGCTCCAGCAGCACCGCGAGTCCTTTAGACAATCCCGCTCCCAGTGCCCCTTGGAACAAAGTTTCCCACCACAAGATGCATTTTTAAGGCAACAGTAAAATAAAACATGACAAAGGGTAATGCCAGCAGTCACCAGTCAATGACCATGCACAGGCAGTAACCTCAAACACTTCAGAGCAATGCTGGATTCAGTTGGTTTTGACTAAAGCTGCAATGATGAAGTTTATGCTCTCAATAAAGCAATAAAATTAATGCAGTAACTGTTTCTGCCACACCTCACCTATGCTGCAAAGAGCATGGATGATACTGTCACAAAATCTGAGACAAAACTGTTTCTGAACAGTACCAGAACTGTGACCCAAACACCGCCAGCTTTGCTGGGGTCATCAGTAAAGTAGACTGGGACATTATGTAGTGTCACCACAACACCCGCATTTGGTGTGTGTGGAGCTCTAAGAGAGGGGCAGTGGGGAATTCCCAGCTCTGATAGGTTCCAGCAAACCAGCAAATCTCAGTTCATTACCACACAACTACTGGTCAGGTGGAACACCCAGGAAACTTAGGGCTGCTCAATAGCTGCACAAGCTGAACAAACAGCTTTTCTAGCTATGGTAAGAGACCAAAATTTCAGTTAAGTTTCTGCACGCTGCAGGCTCATTAGCTGGGTAAGCCACCAACACTATTCCCCACTCTCCACATTTTCAGTCATCACTATTTTTCAACTGCAGCCACAAACATTCATTGACAAAACAGATGAAAACACACCAGGCAACACAAGTGTGAGAAAGTGCAATAAACTCAAAAACTGTATTATATTTTTTACTTTAACAATGGTATAGAAATCTCAAATAATTATTTATAATCAGAAGCCATAAATCAACCACCTCTGCACAAGAGTGGCTTCAGTGGTAACCCAACCACATCAAGGTGGTGGGTGGTGGCATAAATCTGTATGTTCTTTACATAAATCCTAAATCTTAGTGGAAATAAATAAATATAATTAAACTCTCACCATAGTACGAGTTCGACAACCCTGACCTACCTGGTGGCATACCAGGCATAAGAGGTGGGATTCCTGGCCCAGGAGGCATCATTCCACCCATTGGCATCATCCTGTTGAACAGAAAATGAGCACTGGTATGAACACTCATGATAAAGCGTTAACACAACTGGCACAGCCCTGTATTAGGTAAGAAATGATGGTAAATAATTTGAAGAAGCTCTCAAGAGAGGCAATTTCAAACCAACTGACTCGACAAGAATAAAACCAAAACACAACCCAGCACCCAAAACCCCAAATACCTATCTGAACTTTTATTTCTCAAGATCTCACTTCCTCTATTATGAGATTTGCAGAACTAATGTCTCTGGAAATCTCTCTCAGACTACCAGCTGCAGCAGAGTGTTCCAAGAACTTGATCTCAGTACACTCACGGGGTCTGAATGCAGGAAAATCAGCCAGCTTCCATCACACTACACTCCCTGGACAGCTGCTGTAACTCCTCTCTGACACTGACTGGCACATAACCCAAAGAACTAACCATAAAATACTGACAAAAGCAGAGCAGAGGTCATAGAGCAAGAAAGCTTCTGGAGTTCCAGTTACAGAAAACACTCCATACACTAACGATAAAGTGGGATTTTGGTTTTTTAATATGTTTATATGTAACTTATCTTTTCTCCGCATTAAAAATGGGTTTGGTTCCTTTTCCTAGATGAATATGTATGAGCCCTTTACAGGGAACAAACAAGTGTAGCTTAAGTTTGCTTCATTTTTTGCAGATACTCAAAACCAGATTAGGGAAACAAAATAAAGGAATGTTTATTACTTCAGTGAGCAAGAAGAGCTGATGTGCAGCCCTCCAGCACAAACCAAAACCCCACTAAGAAGCAGTTTCTGTTTGTATGACAGTCAAGACACCTTCACCACTGCTGTTTTCAGATCAAATCCCATGAGCAGGTGAGCATTCATTCTGCAAAGTCAGATTTCTGCTCTCAACTCATCTATCCCTGCTCCACAGAACAAGCACTGCAGAGGCGGCAGTGGCTGGGAGCACAGACCCATCACCCCTTTTTTGGCTGCAGAGGGCAAAGTGTGTCTTGGCACCCTGCAGACATCAAAACAAGTGCTGGGTGCTCGCTGCCTGCTCCCCCAGGACTTCCGGAGAAACTGCAGACACAGCTACAACTGGCATCACACTAAAAACAAAGTTGCTTCCCATCTCCTGGTTCTTTGGTCATTTTTAAACAAAAGTTAATCAGGTTAAGTGAGCATAATTTTATATTAGAACAGACAAAAGCATAATGCAACCCCACCCTCTCCTCCCAAAATGAAATGCAGTGAAGTTTTGGCAAATTCATTTGTGTTTTTACAGGTGACACAACATTCACCTGAAGTGAATGACAACCTGATTAAATTTTGTTGAGTTTCCACCCAGAAAAGCTAAAGTTCTGCTGAGCATCCATGCTATGTTTGACTATGATATTATTTTTAAATTCAAAGACTGTTAAATCAGTATTTATATGTCAGAAGAGAACCAGCTTTAACCTCAGTGAACACCAGGTTTAGATTAAACTGAGCTCCTGCAGAATGTCCTGCAGTGTGACAGAGCACATGGAGCTGTTCAAGCGAGGCTTTAAGTCTCTAAGGGTCTTTTTGGTTAATATTTTGTAGAATGCATTTCACATACAGCTCTGTAATATTCATTTGATAAAAGCATAAAACCTTCATGTATTGGACAGTAACAAAACCTAACTAGACACCTTCCCCAAATTCTTAGGCAATATTCAATGGTTTACAGTAAAGCAATTTCCAGCTTAGCAAAAACATGACATAAAAATGGCATAATGAATGTACCTAGAATTACATTAATGAGATGCTTACATGTTTCCACCACAAAATGACTGCATGTATTTTCTCTGTTGATGTAATCTGTGAAAATTTATGACAAAATCAAAAATCTAACTGTGAATTTCCAAACACAATGTGATAGGGTATGGTGTCAACCCCAAACAAGCATAAAAACCAACATCTTTTGCCCAAATTACAAGAAAAATAGAGACTATCCAGTACTTTTTTCCTGTTATGTTGATGACTGATAATCAGATGCATAACATATGTGCAATACGCAAGGGAACAGTGGCTCACAGAAGGCTCTAAACCAACACAACAAAATTTTATATTAATATACTACTACTTAACAATTATTAAGTCAGGAGAAAGGTAAGATACTTTATACATCAACTCAGTTTGGCCATGTTTTACATGTTGGTTTACAGCCATCCAGCTCTTTGGTCAGTCTTAATAGTTAGGTTGCAGAGTCCACAATTCCCTATGCACATTTTAAAGTCAGCTTTATTTTTTCTGTGACAGTTTAAAAGGCACATGTATGTATGAACATGTATATTAAATCTTCCTTGCTACTCACCCAGGTGGCATTCCAGGCATAACTGGAGGCATTCCAGGCATCATAGGTGGAACACCTGCCATTAATGGGGGTATACCTTAAAAGAAAAATAAAATTTCAAGAACTCTGATAACATACAGCTGCTAACAAATGTAATCTAGTAAGTTTACATTGGATAAATGCTTTACAGGAAGATCTAAAAGATTGGGGTTTGAAATATTGCTCACGAACAGAGCAATATAAATACTATGTGCAAATTTGACTTTGGTTGATTGTCCTCAGCCCTACAAGACTGTGAATTTTTTAGTGGTCTCCAAAAAAGACATCTTATTACAAGAAGAGACCATTCTTCACTCACTGATCAAAATTCTTTCCCCCCGTACCTGTGGCCTGTTCTGTGTTAGCAGTCTCCAGACACACAGCAGCCTTTCTGCCCCGTTTCCAAAACCCCACATAATACCATGAACAAGCATCACCGGCAGACTTCTGTTTGAAGCACTAATCTGTCCTACTACCACCTGCCTTCAATCTACATGCCAGCATTAGGTACGTGCATCTAGCCCACCAAGGAAGATGTGCTCATGCACAGAACAGGGCAAGAAAATTAAGAATCTGCTTATCTGCACCTCCCAGAACTGTTCTGTGACCCCAGCATTAAAAGGGCAGACTATTACTCCTCTACAAGCAGCAATTCATGTTTCTACTGAGGTTTTCAGCAACTAGCTAACACACCCTCTCACCTGGAGGCATCCCCGGTGCACCTGGCACAGGAGGCAGACCTGGCTGTGCCATTGGGGGAATGTACCCCTGCTGTGGCTGGACTTGCTGGGGTTGAAATGAAGTTGAAGCTGCAGATTCGTCATCTTCATACTCATCAGAATCATCCTGTTGTTTCTTTTTCTGGCTCTCTGTAGACAGTACAATGCATATGGTCAAACCACACAAGTTACAGTCTATAAAATTAACTAACAGCAAAATGCAAACCATGTCAGCGTTCAAAAAGTTGCAGAAATAGAAAGACAGAATGCAGTGTGAGCCCACCTCTAACCACAAATAAAGGGAAGGAACACGACTCACACTGCCACGGCCCTGAACGCAGAGAGGGATCTGCCCTCGTGTCAAAGTCGTGCTGTCCAGCACAAAGCAAAGCAGTTCAACCGAAGTTATGTTTGAACAGCCAAGAAACTGAAGCACTTGGGAACCATCGGGACAGTTTCACCTCTAGCCTTTCCTCCCCTTACCCTCACAAATAAATGACCATGCCCATATTCAGTAGGTAATTATTGCAGCTGCTCTGGCAGGAACAGGAAAGAAAAAATCCCTCCCAGCCTCCCACATGGCTGGGAAATTGCTGTCAGAGAACATGAAATCCCACCCTCACTGAGCCACAGCTGAGAAAGGAACACACCAGGGAATAACAGACAACCAGCCACATTACACCTTACCCTGAGTTTTTTGTTCAAGTAACCTTCTCCGTTCCTCCATATCTTTTTCTGGAATGCCTTCCATTCCATAGATTTCCAGTTCAATGTCTGTTCTTCCAGGAATAGCATTTGGAACAGCATCTATTGTTTCTTTATGTACCTAAAGAGAAGAACAAACAAAAACACACCAATCCTGCTGACCACAATTCAGGGTAAATTCTCAGTGTTCTTCAGACAGTTTCAAGACAGAAAAGGAACATCCTTAATGAGAATAATCTCTCTAGCCAAGCACTTTCTTGAGCTGTGCTTCCTAATCTCTGGTAACTACTATTACCCCTAAAACCAGCTTACATAACCTTAGAAAAAGCAAGACAGCACAATTCCCTCACTCCTACAGAACTCCTGACAAAGACTTCTACTACACAGGGGTCGTTTGACTGCTGACACAGCTGGACTCCGGTGCTGCAACCAGGCCATTGCTGTCTTTTTCTCACCAGTTTTCAAGACTCTGGAAGCCCCAAACCCCCACCGTCTCAAGGACGCTTCATTTAAATTTTAGATACTGTAAAGAAAAGCTCATGTAAATCTAAAACTCCTTACCTGCATGCAGTGTATAGCTAAACCAGGTCCTGTGTACAGTTTCTTATGACATATATGGCATTTAAAGTGCTTTGCTTTTTGATGCTGTATAAGAATTTTCTCATCATCAAAATCCCTATTACAATACCTAGTGAAGACTGTTAAGGAAACATTTAATACTGGAAGTGACCTTTCAGAGAGGACTATGGTAATTAGCACCAGTGTGATTTTTCCTGAAGCAGAAGAAAAGCACAAGAAGCACCTCTGAGCGTTCAAAGGGTGGCAAGTATTTCATGGATGTCTGAAACCAAACACCCTCATCCCATCCAGCACACCCCTCTTTACAGAAGTACAAAAGTGGGAAGGTGTCTGTACACAATCACCATGATCACTCGATTCCATATTGTTTGACTCATGGTTTTCAAGTCCTACCAATTTTTCTCTTCAGGGGTGTGAATGCTGCTACAGCGCTAAAGGAGAAACAGGCTAGGAATCAGCAAAAGGGAAATGAGGCAAATGACTCAGAAGTGCCTCTTTGATGAATTACCAGTAACTAACAATCATAAAAGAGAACAAAGGTTTTAGTTAAAATTTCCCTTCCTCTTCCAGTTATCCAGCTATCAATTTTTATGCCAGATCATAATTTGCTTCAGTAACAAAAAAATTCTCTGCTTTTAAAAAGAAATATTTTAAGCAAATGACTGTTTTGACATCTATGTAACAGAGGAAGCAAACTGCACTTCCTTTCTGCGGGTCCGCATTGATATTTGAGCAAACACTCCACACATTTTCTTAGGTGAGACAAATATACATGTTATTTATTAATAGGAAAATGTTAACATCGCTAACACAATGTGTTCCTTTCTTCCACGAAAACGTGAAACAAATGTCTCAAAACAAGCACAGATGCCCTCCAAGACAAAATGGTAAAATACCTCGGAGCACCTTTTAAATTTCTTTATTAAACAATTCTAGAGAACAGAAGTGTAAGGAAAAAGGTAAATGCGCAATCGTTCCACAACAGTGAGCACATTCTGAAGAAGCGATCAAATGAAAATCCACCAATATTTCTGCATACTGAAAAATTAAACCGGATCATGATGCAGCAATTACAAACTGAAAGCTCCCCTCGTCACGAAGAAAAAAAAGTTTTTAAAATTCTCTTTTACCCACATCCCAACACCCTCTGTAAATAAATGTATTTATTAATAGCAGGATTTTCTCCCTTTAAGATCCTTCCTCACGAGGGATAAAGACCATTCTCCATTTCCCGCCGTCCCGGCTTTAGCGATCGGGCAGGAGGCCGCGGCCTCGCCGAGGGGAGAGGCCTGAGGCCGTGCGGGAAGGGGGGAGCACAGGAAGGGCACGGAGCGGGGCCCGTCCTGAGCAGCACATGGCTGGAACAGGGCCAAGCACCGCGACAAACCGTAACGAGCCTGGGGAGAAGGGCCGAGCCCCATGTCGGGACGGGACGGGACGGAACGGGACTGAGCCCCGAGCGCGCCAGGCCGCGCCGCTCCCCTCCCCCACCCAGCTCTCCGCATCCGCCGCGTCCCACACAAAAGGATACCAGCACCAAGGCTTCAGCTGCTTCTTCTTCTTACGGCCCATGGCGGCGTCACCCCGACCAAAAGAGTAGGAGAGCCGTGCGCTCCGTCAGAGCCGCAGCGCCCGCGCGGCCGCCCCGCACCGAGCGAGAGGCACAAAATGGCGGCCGAGCTCCCTCAGGCGCCGCGGCGGCCTCCGAGCTCCCAGAATGCACCGCGCCAGCAGGCTGGGGGCGCGCCCACGTGACGCGCTCGCGGTCGTACCCACTGGGCGGTCTCGTGACGCCTCACGGCGCCGCCGCCATTTTGTCCAGTCGGGGCCAGGGGTGCCTGAGTGTGTGGCGGAAACAGTCACGGAGTGGTGTGGGTTGGGCGGGGCCTTAAAGCCCGTCTTGTTCCACTCCTCTGCCGTGGGCAGGGCCACCTTCTACTAGACTGGGTTGCTCCAAGCTCTGTCCAACCTGACCTTGAACACTTCCAGGGATGGGGCAGCCTCAGCTGTTCCATGGACAACCTGCACCAGGACCTCAGCACTCTCAGAGCAAAGAGCTTCCTCCTAATCTAAACTGTTGCTTGTCTTCATGTTTAATGTAACAGGGAAACTGTGTTTTTCCCACTAAATGTTACTGTGCAAGAAGCTGCCCCTCTGTGTGGTGTTCTGGTGCCAGCTGTGTTGCTGGGTGCTGACAGCGAGGCCATGGCATGTGGGGGAGCCCAGCACCTCGAGAACACAGTAAAACCGACTTAAATGTGTTGAGCCATCACTATTCTTAGGTACCTGCACCTGGATGGGGGCTGGTCCCTCTGTTACAGTGATAATCCATAAGGGTGTGTGTCTGTGTTATCTCCATAGCTCTCCAGCTCACCACAGGTCGGCCAGGTGCTTAGAAGAGAATCAGAGAACCATTAGGGTGGAAAAGATCTGTAGGATCAAATCCAGCCATCAGCTACGACCAACCCATTGCAGTGGTCCTGCTGCAGCTGGGGGTCACAGCTGCTCCCTATGGAGCTTGTCTGCAAAAGGAGATTGTGGAGTTTCCCTCTCTGGAGATATTCCAAACCCACCTTGATGTGTTCCTGTGTCACCTGCTCCAGGAGACCCTGCCTTGGCAAGGGGGTTGGACTGGATTTATCTCCATAGGTTCCTTCCAACCCCAAAGATTCTGTGATTTGTGATTCTGTAACTACCCAGTAGCCACAAGGCCGAGTTAATAAATGTGCTGTTTTAACAAGGAAAAAGTATTTCAGAAGCAGAACTTTTTTAAAGCAGGCAGCATGGCTAACCCTGCCAAATCCCCTTCCAATCCAAACCATTTTATGATTCTAAGGTGTGATTTGAGCAGGTCCTGCCGTTAAGTCAGTGACTGGCTTTTGAAGGATTACTTGTACTGACAGAGGCACTGCGGCGCCTGTACTGCATTTTTCTGTGCATTATTACACAAACAGAGAAGCTGCGGCAGCCGGAGCCGTACGGGCCCGGCTCGGTACCGCCCTCCGTGGGGTAAGGACGCGGCCCGAGCGCTCCGAAGG
>WBMY01013854.1:0-31613 GCA_013397315.1 Donacobius atricapilla
GGGAAGGGAAGGGAAGGGGAGCTGCTGGTCCTGCTCTGCACGCCCGGCTGGCCCTGAGTGCAGCTCCAGCTCCTGGGGCTCTCTCTCCCTCACTCAGTGCCCCCTTCCCGCACTGATAAATCCCCCTGGTGAAACACCACCTTGAAATGCTCTGGCACTGTGGGGCAGCGATACCAGGCCGCGCTCAGGGCTGGAACTGCATCATCTTTAAGGTCCCTCCCCACCCAAGCCTTTCTCTGATTCTATAGAAAAAAAACCAAAAACACGAACTCCAGTTCTTTTCCCACCCCATCGCCATCCCTCAGGTCGCAGGAGAGGAGAGATCACACTGCACAGTGGGGTGGCCCACAATGCTGCAGACCCCTCTACAAAACCAAAATCAGATTAAATGGAGACCAGAGAAGGAAAAAAACCAACAAAATCCAGCCCTTTCCCTTATATAAATGCTATGAAGGTACTTGCTGGGATCAACACTTTCTCTGTCAGTGCCATCAGAGACCAGAACGTCACTGCTGGCACCGCTGATGGCACACCCAGGGGACAGTCCCAGTTCCTGTGGGGCTCATTGTCCCCAGAGCAGTGGTGTCACCTCTGGCCCCACACCCTGGGCCACCCCAGAGCGTCCCAGCCCTCTCCACTCCCCCTGCACAGCAGCAGCCTCGAGGCCCTCATCATCCACAGGGGGAGAAAATGCTTCCATCACCTGAATTCCCCCCCTCTGCCCACCCTGGACCCCAATTTCTTGGTGGCTTTGGTCACCCAGCACTCGAGGCGCTGGGCAGCCAGGTCCCACACGGGGACAGTGAAGGAGTTTGGGATCTCTCATCCCAGTTTTGGGATCTCTCATCCCAGTTTTGGGATCTCTCATCCCAACAGCCCCCGGTTTTGGCTGGCTGATGGAAGAACCCGGCACCACGATGAGTTTTAGCCATGAATCTTTGACCTGGTGGGATGAGAGTCTCTTGGACGGATGATCAATATCAAACACATCAAAACCTGAAAGGACAGGAGGCCCAACCTCCCCCCGGATCAAGCAATGGGCAAGGGATGCTCCCAGCCCGCTCAGGGAGCATTTCCTGGGGATTCAGTGGGGAAGAGCTGCAGGAAATTCTCCCTTTCCCTCAAACCTGCTGAGATCCCTTCCTCCAGCTCCCGGCCTCCTGTGAAAGTGGGAAAGCTGGAGGCTGAGGCACGCAGGGAAAGGATTCCGTGCTGGAAGAGCCTTTCAGCGGGCGGAGGTGAGCGCAGGGCGGGGAGCAGCAGCGCAGCACACGTGGGGACCGTGCCAGCGGCGCTCCCGGGCACATCCCGGGGATGAAAACCCCTTCCAGGCCTGCCTCTCATGGATAACCAGGGGACTGGAGGCTGGCGGGCGAACCACGCCGCGCTTCGTCTCCAGGAGGAGCCTGGAGGTGAAATCGTCCGGGGCAGCACCCGCGGAGTGCGGTGAACGCCTCTGCTGAGCACCCACGGCGTGGAGCCCGGGCTTGGCACCCTCCAGCCTCCCTCCTGCTCCAAAATATCTCAATATCCCGGGTCTGATACTGTCCAGCCTCTCTCCTGCTCCAAAACATCCCAATATCCCGGGCTTGGCACCGTCCAGCCTCCCTCCTGCTCCAGAATATCCCAGTGTCCCATCATTGACACTTTCCATTCTCCCTTCTGCTTTAAAATATCCCAGTATCCTGGGATTGACATGGTTCATCCTCTCTCCTGCTCCAAAATATCCCGGGCTTGACACTGTCCAGCCTCCCTCCTCCTCCAAAATATCCCAATATCCCGAGATTGACGCTTTCCATCCTCTCTTGCTCCAAAATATCCCAGATTGACACTGTCCATCCTCATTTCTGCTCCAAAATATCCCAGTTTCCTGGGATTGACACTTTCCATCCTCTCCTGCTCCAAAATATCCCCGCATTGATACTGTCCATCCTCCCTCTTGTTCCAAAATATCCCGGGATTGACACCATTCATCATCCCTCCTGCTCCAAAATATCCCATGATTGACACTTTCCATCTGCTCTCCTGCTCCAAAATATCCCAGGACTGACACTTTCCATACTCCCTTCTGCTCCAAAACATCCCAATATCCCGGGATTGACACTGTCCATCCTCTCTCCAGCTCCAAAATATCCCGGGATTGGCACTGTCCATCCTCTCTCCAGCTCCAAAACCCCTCAATATTCCCATCTTGGCCCTCCCGCAGGCTCCCAGCTGCCCCTGTGGAGCAGAAGCTTTTCCACACCACGCTGGAGATCCTTTCTCTCTCCCCTCCGTGTGTTCAGACCGTGAAGTATCCCAAGAATTTGGACTTGGAACCAGGGTGGTGAAAAGCACCAGCAGAGCCCGTGGGATGCAAATCCCCTCCCTTGTCACTCGGGGCTGGAATTTGATGATCTTTACGGTCCCTTCCTACCCAAATCATTCCATGATCCTGTGATTCCAAATAATCCCTGATTACGGCACCAAATAATCACTGGATCCAGGATTTCCCTGGATTTCTGCTCACTGCCAGCTGTGGGGTCCCATTTCTGCCCAAAGTGCCGGGATCCTGGATCCTCCCCTCCCACATTTCTGGCCGCACAAGCAGCTCAAAGTTTGGGAATGATCACCTGGATTTTCTTCTGCTGCAGTGAGAGAAAATCCCAAACCCCTGGACCAACTCCAGCCATTCCTGCCCTTCCAGAGGCACTTGGGGGGTTCCTAAAGCACCAAAAGCACGGCAGACAAGGAAATTAAAGCAGCTCAGAGCCGTGGACTCCCACACCTCCCTTTTTCCCTGCTCCAGACCGACACCAGATCGTCCCAGCCTGGAGCCGGATCAGATGCAAAAGCAGAAAACCTGGCCCAGGGAGCTTTTGCTGGGCAGGAAATCCGAGTTCCTCGCCGCTTCCCAGGTGATTTGGGAGCTTGCACAGACCTGTTCGCGCCTCCTCTGCAGCAACAGAAACGCAGGGATCGGCTGGTGGGGGCAAACTGGAAAATTCCAGCGGGCACGTGCCGAGTTTGGGGAGCCAAGGCCGTGGTGGGAGAGGAGGAGATCCTCTGGAGGGGACGCGCCAGCTTTGGGGGCCGATGCCAACCCCAAATCCCTCCAGCAGCCAGCCAGGGTCACGTCTGAGCAGCCAAAGGAGTGCAGCGGTGGCCGGGGGCCAAATCTCTTGAAGGAGCAGCAGTTTATGGAAGTGTTTTCATGCCTAAATGCATCTTGAGCCCAGCTGGCTGTTGTTTATAGGATGGAGAACAGGTTTGTGAGCTTTCCAAAGAAAGGAAAGGGCTTAAGGGATATAGGTACAAAAAAAAAAAATAATTTATATGCTATCAAATCATCAGCAGCATTCACCCAAAAGGCCATTGTTGGGTAGTCTGAAAAAATTGGGAGAAGTTTGAAAGAATTATTGATAACCAGTCACACCCCATGGCCAGCTGAGGAGGAAAGGCTAAAATGAGGAATTAAAATGGCCTGAGCTGTTTTATGAATAATTAGGACAGGCAGCTGCTCTCAGGAATGATTTCCAATACCATTTATGAGGAGAACACATCTATAAAATACACATTTTCCTTCCACAATCTTAATGCCAGCCTTTACTCTTTGAAAATTTATAAATACAATTCATCTCTGCCATTAATTCAATTTTTATCAATTGTTCTGTGCTCAAATGAGATCCCAAATCCCAATTCTCATTTATAATCTCACCTGCTGGCCTGGAAAGGATTGCTCCCAAATTCAGTTAAAAAAAAAAATTCGAGGATTTAGCCCTAAAGAGACATTTTGGATGGAGAGGCTTGGCAAATGAAACTCTCCATTTATCCACAGAGGAAACTTCGCATCTGGAATCCCAGAGCTCAACACTGCCCCAGACTCAGAGCTCTGGGTGGTCTTTAATTTGAACAAGGAGTTGAGTGCATTATCCAGGGCTGTTCACACCCCTTCCCACCCTGCAGAGTGGCAGCATTTTCCCCAAAACCCTCCTGAAAACGCTGCTTTGAATCCCAAATCCACGTTTTTAGAGGATGGTCATGAGCAGCCCATCATCACTGATAGCAGGATACCCCAAGTTTTCAGGTAGAACAGATAATTAATGCTTTAATTAGAACCCAGGCACGATGAAAATGTTCAACAGGTACCTCCCAAACAGCAAAAAAAAAAAATCCAAACAAAAACCACGTAAAACTTTTTCAAGAGTTAAATTTTGCCCCCAGAAGGACAAACCACAACACACAGGAATACAAACTCCCACCCCCTGAGGCTGAGCACCTCTTTGGGCTTCACAGGCCAAAAAAGCAGGAGCTGGGCAGCCAATTCCCCCTAATCCCAGCCGCTCCAGTGGGAATTCGAATGGGATTTTTTGCCGTGAGGCAGCACCAGGACCAGCCCCATCCGCGGAAAGGGCAGGCGGCACAAGGTGGGGTTTGTTTCTGAGCACGTTGGGATGTTCCACAGCTCTGTTCTAAGAGAGGAAATAGCTTTATAAAGGGAACAGACTTTCCACTCCTCCTCTTTTTCCAGCCTCGTCGCCTCCTCTCCAGCTCCACGGGGATGAGGCCAAGGCTCGGATGTGCCTGAGCCATCCCCAGCTGCGAAATTCAGGAGGAGCTGCTCCTCCTGCCCGCTGGGGAGGCTGAACTCAGCTGCCCTTGCCCTCTGCAGTGCCAGCCCGGGCGCCAGGGAGGAGCTGCCACCCCCTGCTCACATCCCGGGCTTGAATTCCCCCTCTGGCTCGGCCCTGAAGGCAGGGGCTCAGGCTAAACCCAGATAATCCGTCTGGACTCCGGGAGATAATCCCTGGGGATACACGAGGTGGTGTGTGAAACCAGCAGCGGGGACCTGGCACTTCCCCTCTCGTCTCCGAGCGCTGAAGAAGTTCCTGAACTCGCCCTGACCCCGCCAGGGCTTCACTGGGCACCACAAACTTCATTTTCCAGCTCCAGGTCGTCCATCGTGATCATGAGTGAAGACTGAAGGTCGGAAATTTTACGGAGCCGAATCGCTTGGTGGCAGCTCCCCAAATTTTGCTCTACACCCCTTTTTGTGTTCATTTTGATTGATAAAAGAAATGCCATCAAAATAAGAAAAATGAGATAAGGAAGGGCAAGGCCTATCTGGAGTTAAATCTGGTCAGGAGTGGCAAAAAGAGCTTCTTCAAATACATATAATAAACAAAGAAAATTAAAGAAAATGTTCATCCAAGCACACCCAACATCACCAGAATTTTGGGATTATTCCCAGGTCTGGGAATGGATTAATGCATCCCAAGGCATTTTGGTTGCATCATGCTCTAGTTGCCCTTTTAAAAAAAAAAAACATAAATCAACTCAATGCCTACAGATTTCCCTTCAGCAAACAATCTTCATCCCCATTTCCCCATCTCTAATATTCCTGTCAATTAACCACGCGACAAAACTTCCAAGCAGCTCTTTCCATTCCTAAGTTTTGTGGCCAACCCCCAAAAAAGGCCCGTTGTGTAGGTTCCCCTTTGATTTCCCAGGATTACAGGTCCATCCCGCCCTTCTGCAATGACAAACCCTTCAATTTGTTGTCTTTTCCTCCTCTGGCTGGGGCAGTGGTTCAGAAATGAGGAGAAATGAGGAGAATTCAGGGAGCTGTGTGCACCGCCCGGCTGGGCTCAAGCACTCCAGACAAGAGGCCACAGTCCTCCCGGCGCTGAGCTGCTCCCTAAACACAGAAAGGGAAAAAATCTCCATCGTTTTGGGGGATGAATCACTCGAGGAATCCAGTCCAGCTCAGAGTGGGCTCTGCCCTGACTCATTTTCACTTCTCAGCCCAGTGTTTCCAGTCAGACTCATCACCTTTCCACAAATCCCCGTTCCCTCCTCTCCCCACGGAGTTTTCCAGTTTGGGGAGCTCTGGGAAGAGCCAGAACCAGGTCCCAAGTCAGGGACGTTCTTCCCTGGGCACACCAGGCTCATCCACCCACATGGACCCGAAACAGCTCCTCAGGCCACCCCTGGCGCCTCAGCCTCTTATTCCAGCTGGAATTTCAGGACCCAGCACCCAAAATCCATTATTTCAGCGAGGATTTCGTTATCCAGCACACACGGATCAGTTATTCCAGCTGGGATTCCAGAATCCGGCACCCCATATCCATTATTTCAGTTGGGATTTCCTTATCCAGCACCCACATATCCATTATTTCTTCAGGAATTCCAGGATCCAGCACCCCATATCCATTATTTCAGTTGGGATTTCATTATTCAGCACCCACATATCCATTATTTCATCAGGAATTCCAGGACCCCCATATCCATTATTTCATCAGGAATTCCAGGATCCAGCACCCCCATATCCATTATTTCATCAGGAATTCCTGGACCCAGCACCACATATCCATTATTTCATCAGGAATTCCTGGATCCAGCAGCACATATCCCCTCAGATGAACCCACAGATGGGCTGCTCGCCTCTTGCTGAATTATTTTTTTAATCCAGCCCTTGTTTTGCTCCCAGTTCAGTTCCAGACCACATCAGCACCTTGCAACCTCACCTTTACTTCCTTTAAAATGAATTTCTGCATTTCTCTGAGAAGTCCAAGGAGGTTTGGCCACACATCTGCAAGAGCAGCAGTGCAGATTACCCACCAGCATTTCCCACCCCTTTGAGTCTCTGATCCCACGAAAAACCAGCCCTAATCCTTCTTTCCTGAGGTAACAGCATCAGGGAGCAGGCAAACATGGATTTGCTTTTTCTTTTTACCTTCAGCCACCTCCTCAGAGGGTTGGAGAGCTCTAAAATCACTGAAGCTCCCCCTGGCTGTTATAATTTCATTTTTTGGGGGGGTTAATGAACCCTGGGAAGCAGCACTGGTGTCATTAAGATTTATAGAGGGAACCCCCAGATATCCAAGGCCTCCAGACAGCTCCTAAACGTGAAGGAACGGAGCTCAGCACAATGAAGTTGGCACGGGGATGGATTCTCTGCTCCTGATCAGGACCAGAGGTGTGGGTTTGCTCTGCTGGTGATCCCACAGCAGGGATTTGGCACTGGAGCTCCCCCGGGAGCACTGGGACAGAGACTGGGAGACCCAGCTGGGTCCTGCCCCTTCCCCAGGACCCAAACTGCGGGAAGTTCCCTCCCAGTGCCCTCCAAAGGCAAAGGAAAGGAGTTTCTGCTGAGTCCCCTCCGCCTCTGAACACCCCAAACCCCCTCAAAACACTGCTGGAGATTCCCTCTCTAAGCCCATCCACATCCAGAGAAAAATCCAAAGCCTGGGCTTACCTTAGACCTGGCCTAAACCCTCTGCTAAACTCCAGGCTCTCCCTTTCCACAGAAGCGAAGCCCCTGTGGGCCAGCAGAGCCTTTCCCAGCTCATTGCACCTCCCAGCCCTGGGGTTCCCAATTCCTGGGTGATTTTCTCCCTTTTCCTGCCTTTCCTTTCCCTTTCCCCCAGCTCGTTTTCCTCTGGCCAGGCTTCCCCGTGGCTCTGTGTCCATAAATCAGGAGGCCAGAGGGGTTTGTGTTTCACAGGGGCCACGGGGCTTCCATGAATTAAGTTTTGTTTGAACTGGAGGATCGTTTTAGTAAACCAAACAAACTCCTTGACCTGGTTTGTACTGCAGCAGAACAAGCCCAGAAAGAGCTCCTGGCTGCCGCAGGAAGGCATTTTGTTAAAAAAAAAAGAGTCAATTGAAACAGCTTCTTATGGTACTGCTGAGGGAATGGAAGGTCTGAGGAGACACCCTCAGCTCCGACATTCTCCTGGGTCCAAACCTGATCTCTGTGAGGGCTCTTTATACAATCCTGGCAGCCCTTAAATTGCCATTTTGCTCTTTAAGATGCTTTTCTTGGTGTCATGTTTGGTCCCACTGAGCAGTTTTTCCTCTCCTTTGGGTCCCTGGCCTCAGCTGCAGAATCATATGAGTATTTTTTATTATGTTTTAGCCAGCTAAGATGCTCAGTTGATTTAATTTGGTTCCATCAGAGGCCACGAGGCTTCAGCCATTTCTCACAGCACCTCTGCCCCATCCCTTCCTTTAAAAAGCCAACTCTTAATCACCAAACATGACAGATTTCCCTGCCAGGATGACCATAAATCCTATTGCTAGCTGAGCTTTCACTCCACAGCCTCCAAGAGCCACAGAAAATCCAATCCCTTTCCAGCAATGCTTTTCCATTCGATTCCTCCCCAGCTCCTGCAGAGCCCTCAGCTGATGGGAGCTCCATAAACGGGGCTCAGCTCCTGCCACGTCCAACCCAAGGACAGAAATTCTGGGACTCTTTGCCCCAGTTCTGCACTCTGCTCCTCACTCGAGGGATATTTTAGCACATATCCCACTTTTCTTTTTTTTTATTATTATTATTTTTTTTAATAAGGAACCGTGTGTTTTTAAAAGCCCGACGAGGAGCTCCAGCCGAAGGATTCCATTGACAAAGGTCAGCAGCAAACATGACTAATCCATTATGCTGTTAAACAACTCAACATGCAGGGGTTAATCAATGCTAGCCCCAGGTCTAATCCCTCTTTCTGCTAAATAACTCACTGAAAACAAACTCAGCCTGCTAATGTCCCGCAAAGGAAGATAAATGCGCACCAGTCTGGAGGAGGTTCGGTTTTCAGGGCTCTCAGCTCCTCCAAAGCCTGACTACTGTCAGCCTGGCCAGATGTTATCCCCATCCTTGCAAGGAGAGGGATTAGGGGAAGGTTTGGTGGCATCCTGCCAGCTTAAAAAAAATAAAATAATAATTCAGTGAGCTGGATTGCTCCCCAAGCTGAGTTAGCCCCGCGCAGACAAAGCCAGGCCTATTCCCAGGGGATATTCCCTAGTCCTGTGCCTATTCCAGCCCCCTCCCTATTTATAGCCCTGGTTTGGGCTTTTCCAGCGTGGTAATTTCATGCTGCTCATAAATCTCCCCCTGCAAACTGGTATTTGTAGGTCAGCAAGGAGAGGAAGCCAGCGACCAAAACTGCTGAACTGGCGCAGAAACTCCGCGCAGACACCGAAATGCAATCAAAGAGTTCCCTTGTGTTGCCTCTCCCGTTGGAAGGGTTTGTTCCACGAGGATCAGCTGCAGGAGGGTTCTGGGGACGTGGGAAGAGGGTGACAGCATTTCCTTCCCCGAGGACAGAGCTCCTGGCACCACCAGGGCCTGGCAAATCCCACCAGAGGCATTATGGAGCGAGCGGTGCCTCCTGATTACCCTCGCCTTTCTCACACCTCTGGGGTGGCATTTTCCCCTTCAAAGGGAGCAGAACCTTTCCTTTGACATTTAAAGATGACATCTTTGACATTTAAAGACGTTGGTAGGAGACTAATCCTAGTTTAGGCTCCACACTATTGGAAATACAAAAGTCAATTTGTCTTTAAATCCTTCTGTGTCCCGCTGATTCTAGGGCGGCCTCGCAAACCTCCTTGGAATAAACGGCCTCACGCAGAATTCCTGCAGGTGATTCCAGCTTTTAACAAATTCCACAAGCAGGGATTGATTCTCTGGCTGCAGAGACCCAGATGCCACATTTCCCTTTTTTGTTTTTTTCCTGGCTGTGCTTCCAGCACCAATAACTCAGGAAAGCCTTCGGGCTGTGCCCATCCTTGCATTTGTCACACCCGGCGCTGCCTCGCTGCAGTAAAACAGCTTTTCCTCCAAATTCCTCACTGTTACCCATCAACAGCCTCTTTATGCTTAGAAATGATGCTCGATTCCCGAGGAAAAAATGATCAAAGTAAACCATTTTCTCAGCTGCTTCCTCAGCAAGGGCCCCTCAACTTCCAAATAGCTCCACTTCTCATCGGGGCTCTTTCTCCTGCCGCTGTTCAGCACCGAGTGACCTGCAGGAGGGTTGCTGCCGGGTTTAGCACCCAAAAAAAACTCACCCTTTTTCTAATCTGATTTTTTTTTTTTTAAAATACATCCTTGGGAATTGCCAAGTCCACAGAGTGGCTCCACGGGGAATTTGCTGCTTCTTCCTCTCTGAGCTCCCCAGCACCACCTCACTCTGATACACCGGAGCCGCCCCGTGGGAAACTGGGATTCCAGAGGAGAGTAAACCTAAAACAAACCCTTTAAACCTCAAAAAAAAAAATTTTCAAGTCTCCTCTGAAAGACCCCAGGATGGAGCAAATGTGGAAAGCAGATGTGAGAGGGGAGGAAATGGGGTTTGCAGGAGACGAGGGAAGGAAGGGCAGAGCCCGGGAGAGCAGCACCTGTCCTGCCGGACCCCGGGGTTTTCCCCCCACAAAAAAAATCCTCTGGAGCAGGGGCAGGCACTGCAAGCAAGCAGCCCTGTCCCAGAGCCTCTGCCGATTTGTCTCCACGCAGCAGGAAGCAGTCTAGCCTGGGAGACACCAGGAGACAGCAGCGGGGACTGGGATGAGAACTTCCAGCCATGAGATGTGCAGAATTCCTGCCTGGAGTGAGAGCTGGCCATGAAAACTCAGGGAAAAAGCATCTCGCTAAATCACTGGCACGGGGAAGAAGCTGAAAATATTTCCCAGCTCTCCCACTTACTCTCATGGGGTCAATCCCTGAGGTTGAACAGCAGTTCCTGCGCTGGCTGCAGAAGTTCTGTTGAGAAAAGCCCAGACTTTGGGCATTTTCTGCTGCAGAACTGATTCAGGGCACAGATTTACACCTGGCCTCCCCCTCCTCCCCAGCCAGCGAAGAGAAATGAGAAGTTTCCACAAGGTTCAGTCCCAGAGAGGCAGAGCTTGCCAAGCCCAAAGGAAGCAAACATGTCAAAATCATTCTCAGACAGCTCTGAAAAATATCCTGCAATTCCTCCACCTGTGGCTTTTCACTTGATCCAATCCAAGGCAGCGTGGAGGGAAAAACTCAGAAGTCTTTTTTTTTTCCTTTTTTTTTTTTTTTCAGGCATGGAGAGCTTTGATTCAGTGTCAATTTTGGGGTGCAGGATTTGGGTGCCTGGGCTGTGTGGAATTGAAATCGCTCAGTCACATCATACAAAATTTAGGGATTTGGGGCACATTTTATGGTAGCTGAGTTGTGTTTCAGCGTGAGGAACATCCCAGATGTGCTGGTCCAACCCTTTCCCAGCGTGCTGGGCCCCTCCAGCACCTGCATTTTTGCATCCCCCAGTGAAGAACTAAAAACCTCCGAATCTTTGTACTCCTCAAGCACAGCCTGAGCAAATTCCTCACCCAGGCTGGAAACAAATCCACCAAAACCTCAGCCCGTGGTCCCCTGCAAAATCGTTATCCCACAGATGCCAGCAGTGACTCCCTTGGCTCATTTTTCCCCCGTGATTCATTTTGCAACCCCCATCACCCCCTGGGACACGGTAGAAACGTGGCTGGGGCTGTTTGATCTGCTGCCAGCATCTGATAAGCCCTATCCGTGCCTTCCTCATCATTTCCAGTTGCTGAAATCCCATTGATACATATAACATTTTGTCATAAATTAAATAATAAGCATATATAGAAATGTATCAAAAATTATNTATATATATAATATATAAATTTAAAAAGAGTCACCAAACACTTCAGTTCACAGCAGAATTTCAGTTTTAATAGCAGAGCTGAGAGCAACATTTGCTGTCCGAAATGCCCATTCAGTGGGACTGAAGATGGCTCTCCTGCAGATCCTCGCAAAGCGTGAGGAAATTCATGCTCAAAACGAAACTTTGCAGGGAATGATGCAAACAACAGAGCAGAATCAGCATCAAGGACAAAAATACATCCAGAATCAAGCTCAGTAAATTTGGGGTGATGTCACGGTAGGACACAAAATAGATTGACTCCCTGTAGCTGTCAGCAGAGAAAGAAGCTTTATTTACAATCCCAGCAGTTTCTTTTAGAACACGCTGTGTAAAAAGGTCTGTTATTGCTCCATGGCACTGACACTGCTCTGCATTGGGTCAGGAATAGGAAACAACCCCTGGGACAGTTGTTCTGGCAAAGAGAACACTGTTTGCTGAGCCTGTGCTGAGACACGGAGAGAGATGTTTTGGAAAGAGAAACTGTTGGCAGCTTTCCCTTGGGAAGGAGCCGGCAATGGTCAGCAAGCTGAAATTCAGGCTCAGAAATGTCGACCCCACAGGGTGAAGTTTGAGCCATTTGCACAAAGCCCCTGGGGCAGGTTGTTTCCAGGATTTTCCCCAGGAACTGTGGAAAAGTGCGTATGATGAGCGCACGGCACTGAGGGAAAGCCCTGAAGAGAAGAGGGATGAGCCCAGCACCCCACAGATGTTGTCTGCAGGGATTCCACACGAATGTGGAACTCTCCATGTCCACAGAGCACCTCAGAGCCTCTCTCCCTGATTTCCTACCTCTCTCCCCAGCTGGAATTGGGGTGCAAACCCTTCTCAAGCCTCTCCTCGTGGCTCTGCCCCCAGCCAGGAGCTCTCCTTGATGCCTTGGGAAGGCTGAGCTGGAGCAGAGACTGGACAGAGCTAAGAGAATAAAGCAGATATTTATTAAAAGGCCTTTAGGACACACCTTGGGCAGGACAAGAGCCTGGCCAGGGCTACACCCAAGGTGGCCCCAAAATGGTCACAAAATGGACACAAAATGGAAAAAAATTGACATGGTCTGACACTTTTATAAGTTTTGGTCCATTTGCACATTGGGGTTTAATTGTCCAATTCCAGCTCCAGGCTGTGAGGTCCCATCCTTCTTGTTCCTCCCTCCAACCCACCCTTGTTTGTGCTTTTGGGCCTGAAAGTTGTCCTTGGTCAGGAAAAGGATTTGTTTTGTGTCCCTGCTCTGTGCAGAGCCGAGTGACACTGAGTGTGAGCTCAGAGCTGCACCCCTGGGCAGCACAAAACCTGAAAATACGAAAACTCAAACTTTCACCCCCTTCCCTCCCAGGGCTGCGGCCCTCCCTGCCCGCCCCAGCACTGCCAGCCCCATTCCTCCTGCCCAGGAAAGGTCTCCCAAAGCAGGCGGAGCATTCCCAGCGCTGTGCCGAAGCCAAATGGCAATTAACAGGGTGAGTTCAGCCCTGGCAGCCCCTGCCATGCCAGGCAGTTAATATTATTACTTCCAACAGCAGCTCTGTTGTTCCCCAAATGCTCTGCTGGCACCAAAACCCTGGGGAGGAGGAGAAGAGCTGCTCTCCGTAGCATCACTCCCATTAAAGCTCAGGAACGTGAGCAGGAGATAATCTGTGGCCTTTGTTAGCAACAGGAGGGGCTGAAAACTCAATTTTGACGATTCCACGAGCCTCCCTCCCCAGCAGCGCTGTCAAACAGCCTTTCCTGGGCGCTCAGCACTTGCTTGTTCCCCCCAAAAAACAGGAATTTCTCCAGTGTCCCCCCTTTCCCAGC
This sequence comes from Donacobius atricapilla, assembly GCA_013397315.1. Lineage (NCBI taxonomy): Eukaryota > Metazoa > Chordata > Aves > Passeriformes > Mimidae > Donacobius > Donacobius atricapilla. The sequence continues at coordinate 13,242 of WBMY01013854.1, forward strand.
TGTCACAGTGACTGCAGCAGCTTTTGGGGCCAAGTAGAAATTGAGGAACGCATCTGTGCCAGGGGAACAGCAGCAACCCAACCCTTGCTGCCACAGATCCTGAGATAAATCAGATTTGTCACCCTGTCGTGGCGCTGCCTCGTGGCACTGCCACCGTCTCTTCCCGGTGTTTTGGAAGTGTCTCTTCCCCGGATTTAGTCTGGAAAAATCCCCATATTCAGAGGTGAGAGACAAGACTCCTGCCACACTTCAGGCAAAGGTGGAAAGACGAGGAGAGTGCCATAAAAAATGTTTTTCTCCAGAGCTTGTTAAAATCCTGCATGAAAACTTGGAACTTCTGGAGAGCAGGCAGCACGAATATGGATTTAAAAAAAAAATACAAATATTTCTGTTTTACATCCGTGGAAGAGCCAAACATGAGCATTTTCAGGATATTTAGGAAGGTTTAATTATGTTTTTTTCCAAGGAAAAAACAGCACAGCACATCAACCTCCTCCAAGAGCTGAATTACTCCTGGCTTTGCCATTTCCATCACCGATTCTTCCAGAGCTTTGACAACGGTGCAGCTCCAAGGGGAAGAGCCAGGGCCAGGCTCAATCCCACCCTGTGGAATGCACCCCATCCTCATCCCTGCCTTCCAAAGCAACCCAAGAGATTTGCATTTCTCACAGCTTTTGACGCAAGGAGAGAAAAAGGGAATTTTTTGCCTTGCCAAACATATCCTGCAGCTCCAAGACACCGTAATGGATCCAGCAGCCCTCCGAGATATCCTATGGAAAAAGCTCCAGCCCTCCAGGCTCTTGGACAAAGCTTCCTTTTTCCCCTTGTTAGAGCTGGGATGGACACAGGGAACAGCTGGGATGTTGTCTGGGTTTTGAACAAGAGCGATCCATTTAATGAAATGGGAAATTTATGAGCTGCTCAGCCTTAGGAAGCGTTAAGTTCAGGGACGCTGGGATCCAGAGGGATCTCAGTAATGGAAAATTTGCCTTCTCCAAGATCTCTAAGCTGCAAGGAAGGAACTCTGAACCGCTCCGGGGCTGATGTTCCACGAGTGGCACCACAGGACAGAGGTGACATCCCGGCTGTGACCTGGAATATCCCGCTCCCAGCGTTCCCACCACACTCCACAGCTGGGATTTGCATTTCTTCTGGGCTTTTATTTCCCTCAGCTGCCCCCGGCAACACGAGCCTGGAGTTCTGGGCATCAAAGCTGCAGCTCCGAGCCCAGTTTCAGCTCAGAGATTGTAAATCCACGAGCAAAATCACTCCCGCAATGGGAAAAGCTGCCGTGCTAGGGATGCAGCACGGCTTTCCAAGGCCTGGGGAATGAGCAGCTCCTCCCTCCCTTCCCCCTCAAAATAAAGGTCCCACAAACCTTGGAGAAATAAATCCCATGGTAAGGTTGCAAAAAAAAAAAATTGACTACCTGGCACCAGCAAGGAGCTGCCATCGCACTGAGTGTGAGACAGAAACCAGCCTGCTCCGAAATGCCAGGGCAGGAAATCCATCCCGGGAGGTAACAGACGGAGCTTTTGCTACTGTAAATAGAGCTTTTCATTCTTCTGGAGCGTTTGGAGGCCAAAAGACTGTCCCAGCACGCTGGAAAGTGTAAGTCAGTGTCTCGCTCCTCTGCAGAGGAGGAACCCTGGGCAGGCAGGGCAGGACAGATGGATTCGTTCTCCCAGGGAGCTGGCGGGGCAGGGAGGACACACATCCCCAGAGCCCCCCACACGGGGTGGAAAGAGCTGGCACGGAGGGGACAGAGGTCCCTCGTGCCTCTCTTGGCCGAGCTCTACGAGGTGACACATTTGCAGGCTGGGATGGGGATTGGAAATGGTTTTTCAAACCCTGCTTATGCCCTTTCCCTTCATTTCCAAAGCTGGGAGGTCCCAGTGCCTCCTGCCTTGCAGCAGGGGAGGTGGCACAGGGTTTGTCCCGGGCAGGAAATGATTTCGGGCAGTTTTCAGAAAGAAAATGCTCCTTTTGCCTTCATTCCCAGGCTGGGAGCCCTCCCCAGCTGCTGCAGCACCCTCTGAAGGAGGAGCTGAGCCCAGAATTTCCCAAACACCCCCACACAGAGGGATTCACTCTCCAGAGCAGTTCCCTGAGGAAATCCCAGTTTTGGGAGAGGAAAGGAGCACCCATCACCCTACCACGGAGCAGGGCCTGGCTGCAGCAGCTGTGGGCGGAAAGAAGGAGGATTCTCTCCTGCAAAAACATCCCTCGCCCCTTCCAGTTGCTCTGGCAAGTGCTGAGGGCAGGATTTCCATTCTGGTGCCCAGGCCCTGCAGCCAGATGTGCTCCCGAGCTGATGCTGGTGCTTGTTTTGCTCTGCCACGCACGGAGCCAAACCCACCACGCCTCTCCAGCACAATGCATTATTAGCAATTTATTAATTAAAAAAGAAAAAAAAAAAGAGAAAATAGAAGAAGAAGGGGAAATAACTCTCCAGGGAGAGGCAGAAACTTTAATTTAGAGGTGCAAAGGCTCGGCTGCTCCAGCTGGAAACTCCTGGAGTCATGAACATGAGGTAATTCTGACGTAGGTGAGAGGTGAAGGTGGAGCTTGTCCTCGCAGGAGGGTTCAGAGGCTGCGCCTCTGGCTCTGCTGCAGCCGCAGCAAACCCTGCCATGATCCCGCTCTGCCCCTCCAGCCCCATCCCACTGGAGCTGATCCCTCAGGACAGCAGGAGCCTCCCTGGAAGAGGAGGGCAGGGAGGGCTCAGCCCTGGCGGCACGGGCACACACAGAGCCCTCCCCAGGCCTGGACACCCGGCAGCTTGGCTGCTTTTCCTTGGATGATGATCCATGAGTCGAGGTTTAGGCCTGGATTTCAGCTCTGCTCCGTGCTCTTCACGCGGCCTTAGGCAGAGTCTGTCATTGCTCCACGCTCCAAACCAGCAAATGGCTCTTTTCTACCACCCCTTGTCCCCTCTGGGTAGCTCCCCTCGAATTTTGCTCTGGCAGCTCCTTCTGATCCTGCTGGGAGTCCACAAGGAATCCCCAAATTCCCCAAAATAAAGGACATGAGCAGCTGGATCAGCTGCAGGTGAAGCTGCACGGGAGGCACAGTTACGTTGAGTTTTATCTTATTTTAGTTAGTGTTGGGATTAATTGGGTGAGACGGTGTTTTTTGTTTGCACTCAGGTGTTTATTAATTTTTATTACAGTCTCAGAAACCGTGAGTTCTACAGCACTTGTGGCTAACAAACTAAAAATGGACCCTGTCTCTCTCTCTATGAGGTCTTTTAAGGATAAATTGTCCAATCAAGAAATGACACCTAAATTATTTTTACTTTTAACCCAATAACCAACCACCCGTGGCCCGTAGTGAGGACTTTTCTACCCAATCACAAAATATCCCCCAGACCCATGGAGAAGAAGGTGAAACAGAAGGTGAAGATTTGCCCTCAGCTTGTTCCGCCCAGCGGGATTTTTGTGTCTCTGCAGCGACAAGAAATGACAACGTTCCCTAAAATCCTCCCCCTCTCTGCAGCCTGTGCCCAGGCTAGGTCACTGCTGGAAGTGGAGGGTGCAGCCAGAGCTGGGGCTTGTCTGCTGCTTCCTCAGCAAAGACAGGATTTCCATTCCCTGCTTTAGCAAGGAAATGCCATTCCTGCTCATTCCAATTTGGGAGCAGCTAAATAAGAAGTAACTCGAGTGAGGATAATTGCTGGCTGGTCAATAGAGGAGGCAGAGCCATTCCAGCAGACAGTGCCTTTACAAATTGAGCCCTTCATGGTTATTATATCATGATTTTACGGGAACTTGCCATTTTCAGCCGGGTTTTGTGCAAAACCTTGGTAAAACCTCCCCAGGAGAAGATCCGAGCACACCTTGAACTCAAAGCCCGGGGCTGGGAGGTGTGAAATTCCTGCCGGGAGCTCCAGGGAGACAGATCCTGAGCAGCATGCTCAGGGCTGCTCCAGACCCCTCTGGTGACAGTGACTGCTCCTCCGGCTTTGCCGGGCCCTGGCTCAGTCCTTGCTTTGGGAGGAGGGTGCAGCTGTCCCCACCCAGGCTGGCACAGCCGCAGGAGCATCCAGTTCTCGAGGAACAAAGCTCAAAGCACAGCTTTGGGCCCAGGCTGGGGTTTTGTGTCCTGCTGGCTCTTTGGAGAGAGCTGGCAGCTCTGCACAGCAGCCAGCCTGGGAGATGACAGCAGTGACAGCCTGGGCTCCTCGCAGACATCCAGGGCCAGCCTGAGAGCAGCATCCTCCCCGTGGCAACTCTCAGGATGAGCAGGACAAGTGCAAATCCCATCCCAGGCAGGGCTGGATCAGGACCCAGGGCGNTGGGGTTTTGTGTCCTGCTGGCTCTTTGGAGAGAGCTGGCAGCTCTGCACAGCAGCCAGCCTGGGAGATGACAGCAGTGACAGCCTGGGCTCCTCGCAGACATCCAGGGCCAGCCTGAGAGCAGCATCCTCCCCGTGGCAACTCTCAGGATGAGCAGGACAAGTGCAAATCCCATCCCAGGCAGGGCTGGATCAGGACCCAGGGCGGCAGGATCCCTTTGGAAATGATTTTTGTGCTGCTTTATCCTCCCTCTTACGTGACCAGCTGGAGGAAAAGGGCTGCCTGGGGTTAAATCTGACAAAGCAGCACAATTTCCCTCAGTTTGGGGTGCTGGGGAAGGGTTTTCTTTTTAGCTTGGAGAGGTGGAAATAGAGAGGCAGCTTGGGCTGCTGGGAATTCCATCAGAAAATTGTGGGATTGGGAAATAAAGCCCTGCACAGGGTCTGCAGTGGTAGGGAAAGGTTGGATGCAGCTGGGTCACCCAGAGCAGGAATTCCTGCCTGAAGCTTTGGGATTGCTGGAGTCCAAACTGGGATCATGGAGCATTTCCAGGTGTCAGTCAGTCCCTGGGAGATGCCGACACGGGAGAAAGGATTCTTGTTTCCTTTAGCATTTGAATGTTCCTCCAGGATGCAGCGTCCAGAGAGCCCCTCCTGGCATTTTGTGCTCCCAAAAATAATTTTTTTCAGGGGAGGTCCCCAATGTCAGGTCCCTGGCCGTGAGTGTCCAGAATGGATTTAATGACCGAGCAGAGGAAGGGAAACCTGAGCACTCCCTACCCCAGGGCAGACCCTGCACGTGCAGTTTGATCCCAGGTCGGTGGAGGAGCCCGACTCTCCTTTAAGTGGATTTCTTGTTCCTGTGGGATTCCTCTCCTGTGCCACCTAACCTTGAAACACGATTGAAGCAGAAGGGGCTGTTCCAGCCAGCGACCCTAAAAAATCAGTGGCATCTAATTCACTTCTCCAGGAAGGCTTTCGGAGCCCTGGCATAAGGAAGGGGCTGTAAAAATCCATCTCCTGCTCTATAACCCCTGTCAGTGCACGAGTTAATTGCCCATCAATATGCCAGGGTTTTATTGGGCAATTCCTTCTCCTGCACTCCAAGGAGCAGGCTGTGGAAGGAGAAAATAGAAGAAAGTTTCTTTGTTGTTTTCTGGCTTATTTTAAGCCTTCCCTGAATTGGTGTTTGCTTGTTTTCCCCGTGTTTTTAAAGCCCCCCTTGGTCCAGGTGGCAACTTCAGCTTTGGAGGAAAAATGTGGCTGCTCTGGGGCTGAGGAGCTGCTGAAGGAATCAGGGACAGATGAAAAAACTACAGCTGTGCTTCTTCAGAGGAAAAAGAGTTCTTTTTTTATGTGCTCAAGTGCACCAGCACAAGCAGGCAGTGCTAGATCCTGATTTTGATTAATAGTTGGCTGGAGATAATCTGCAACTATTGGGGATTAGTGAAACAGTCCTCTGACATGGAAATCTTGGAAGGGAAAATCTGCCTGCGAGCCAAAAAGCTCCAGCACCAGCCTAGGAGCAAAACAAGAAAGCAAAATTGCTGTGGACAGAGCCTGAGCTGGTGACAGCAATGCTGGCACCTCTGGAGATGTGTGGCATCCGTGGGCTCGGGAATTCTGAGGGCTGACGGAACTGGAAGTCGGGAAGATCAGGTGGTGCCTCCTCACACTGTTCTATGGGGATTTAAAATTATTTTATTCACTTCAAAGGTTGGAAAAAAACCCACAGCAGTGCCCCCCACACCCCCTGTGCTGCCGGAGAGGAACCTGGGCTGCCCCCAGGTGATTCCCGATCCCACACAGATGCCATTAAACACGCCAGGAAACGCTGCAAGTGGGTTTGGCTACCTGCATTCACGGTCAAATCTCACTGATTTGGCCCTATGGCAGAAGTTGTCACATTGGAAGCTGAACTGGGATCACTGGAAGTCGAACTGGGACAAACTGAGTCTCCTGTCGTCCAAAACCTCACTGAGAGCAGGTGCAGAGCCCCCAAACCCCGTGGGGAATCCCTGCAGGGCAGAGCTGCTCTGAGCAAAGCATCTCCTCCCGTCCGGGTTTCGATTCTCCGAGAGCTGTGGGTGCTTTATGTCCCTGGGGAATCACTCCCAGAGCTTAATTACCCTCCCTGCAAGGAAAGCACGGCCTGTTTTCCCTTTTTATTTCCTGTGGATGCGTTTTGCAGGGAGGAGGAGGAGCTGGATCAGGTGCTGGGAAGATCATTAGGAATGTGCACACAGCCAGGGCTGATTTTCTTCCCTCTGATAGGAAAATAACTCCCTGAGGAATATTTAGGAGCTTTGCTCAGGTCTCTGAGAGCAGGGCTGACCTCAGCTGATTGCATTCTCAGACAAAAAAAAAAAAACTCATCTGAAAACCACGTGGTTCTTCTCCAGCAAGAATTCGGACAATAATTTCCTGGCTGGGAGAAAGGTGATGTTGGTGTCTCTGTAAATAAATCAGCCAGGGGATGCATTTCTGCACAAATCCAGGCTGTGAATGCAGCAAGGGCCTTCCCCAATTTTAGGAATATAATCACCAGGAATCAGGAGTGCGGCTGGCTTCCACAGCTGCACAATTCCTTGAGTTCGGCTATAAATCTCCTCAAAGATGCACAGGCACCTCAACACGTTTGTCTGGTGAAATCTCAACGTGCTCCCAGGGAAATTCCCTTATTTGCCTTCATTTCTCAACCCTGGGTGTTATAAAGTTACAAATGATGGTTTCTCTGTTTCGTTAGTGTGTGCTTGATGACAGAAAATAATTGTCATTATGATTTCAGACATTCATGGATTCAAGTTTAAGAAGAGATCCCTCACGGATTATTTTTTCTTCGGGCATTAAAGACATCTGCTTTATGAATGCCTTCTAATAAACCAAGGACTGGATTTAATGGCAGAGAGGTTTTATAGATTTCTTAAAAATATTAGCCAATTATTGAAACCATACCTGCTGAAACCCAGCAAATCTCTGAGGGGGCTCTACCCACAGCCCAGCGAACCCTCAATAAAAATTTATTTACTAATTTCATTGAGGATAAAAATAAATATTTATGTCATAACCTGGATTCGTGGTCCAACACCCACCTTGCCCAGGACAGGAGGTTTTCCAGCGCTTGGTAAAGATCTGTTCTCCCATGTCAGAGGGGGGAAAGGATCTGCCTCCACATCCCAGTTTCAGAAATGGAGTCCCACCAGGAATTCAGGGACCCCCCCTGGACCTGGGCACCCCTCTCAGACCTCCCACTTGGATACAGCTCGATTCTGGTGCCAAAATGGGCACTGGCTGCTCCTTCTCCCCAGCATCAGCACCAGGGACCTCCCCGTGGATCCTTCCCTCCCAAGTGCCACCCCCAGGGAATTCCTGGCTCTGGATATCCCAGACTCTGTCCTGACCTGCACAGAGCGGAAAAGACAATAAAATAAATGAAGCAGCAGTTCCCGTGCCAGGCAGAGGGGAGCAGGAGCTGGATTTGCTGGAGGCTGGACCGTCCCACTCCTCTCCTGAACATCCCTGTCGGCTCCGAGTCCAGCACGTGCTCCTCAGCCTTGGCCACTTCCTGGCAAAAAACCCCACAAATCCAAACTCCATTCCCGATTTTCCCATCCCTGATGCCACGGCTGAGAGGTTTCCCTCAGGCGAGCCCCTGGCAGTGAATCTTCCAAGCCTTTGGATGGAGCAGGATTGGCCAGGGGGGTCCTGGCTCCTCTGCCCCCGGAGCTGCTCAGCCCCACGGAGCCGAGCCAGGCCATGGATTTTGGGAGTCATTCCCCACCCTGAGCCCGGAATTCCTGTGGTGCGCACAGGTTTGTGTTGGCCTGCTGCACGTGAGCTGCGAGGGCCAAGGCAAACAGAGGCGGAGAAGTGATTCCAATTATTGGATGCATTCAAGGCGCTGCCACTTCCAGGAAAAACACGGGAGGTGAGATGAGGCTTTTTCCTTTTGTGTGGCAGAGCTCGGGGCTTTCGTATTTTTCCAGCTCTGGCACAAAGCATCACTTGTGAGCTGTGCTCAGGGATGCAGAGGATAAAAGGCAGCAGCAGAGCTGAGGCACACGTGGGTGCAGCCTCCAGGAGAGGTGAATTCATGGAAAACCCGCCGGATTGGCAGAGGAAACGCTGCTCCTGGTGCTGGGAGCTTTGCACAGCACTGCTGCAGAGCTCCCCACTTGCTGTGCATCAGCAGAGCTCAGCCAAGCTGGGAACATCCCAAAGACATGTGGCAGCATCACCAGCCCCGCAGTGGGCTTCCAGAGCCGCCTTCCTCCTTTTCCTTGGGAATTTTAGCAGGTTTGAACAACGCCAGGATGCTCAACCCAGCAGCGGTTCCAGCTGCTGCCCTGCCCCAGAGCCCAGATTCTCTGCAGAATTAATTTTGCCACTCAAAGCCCTCCTGCAGTCCAGCCGTGACGTGTTTGCAGCACCAGTGGCCATTGGCAGGTGGGTGGCAGCTGCCCGGGCCCTGCTGGCACCGGGGGCAGGTGTGGGGAAGGAAAACTCTCCACATCCAGCAGGTTCCTGCCTGTTCCCGCTCCTCCCAGGGCTGTCTGAAGGCATCAACAGCAACGCTCAGCTCCTCCACTGCCACGTAGCATCCTCCTCCCTCCAGCTCATTTGCATCTCCCAAGTGGGACTCACGCTGCAGCAATTACTTAGCAAAAAAAAAAAAAGGAGGACACTAATTAAAAGGCTCGTTAATGGGGTTACTGCAAGAACCGCTTAGGCAGAGATCTCCCTTCGAGGCAGAGAGCAAACAGGGAAGTGGCCTGGGAGCGCGGAGGTTGTCCCTGGCCTTCCAGGAAGGGATTCCATGGTGGGGTTTGCTGGGTGAGATTTGGGATCCCCTGTGAGTGCTGGCGACCCCAGGAGCAAAGCTGAGGTTGCTGTGAAATTCAATTACAGCTTCGTGCAGGCCCTCAGCGCCGGAGTTTGAAATACCAGCATGAAGTGCTTTAGGCTGGGGTAGAGGACGCGGGTTTGAGCTGGGAGTGTTGCTGGGTCCATCTCCAGCCCAAGCTGGACCACAGCCGGCAGCCCAACCCCAGCTGCTGCCAGGGGAGGGACAAGGATCACCCCAAACCCTGCGCTAAAAACCGGGGAGGTGGCTGAAAATACCAATAAAACATCCGGCACTTCTGGAGAGGGGGGAGAAAAGGAAAAAGAAAAGCCCTCCATGAAGTTCTGCTGCGTTGAGGAGAATCCTGGTGGCCGCAGTGGGAAAGCTGGGCACGGGCCAGATCCCGAAGGATGATCCCTCAGGGCAGGGATTGCAAAGGGCCGCTCGTGGAGCCAGGGAGCAGCAGGAGGAGGCTGGGAAGGGCTGCCGGGGACGCAGCTGGCAAAGCCCCCTGCGGGCTGACACATTTTCCATCCAAAAGGGCCAGGATCCACTGGCCAGACAGCGCTGCCTGCACGGAGCTGGGCGCAGAGGAGAAAATAGCCCCGAAGTTCAGGAGAAGGGCAAGTTTCTGGAGCTCTCTCTGGCATGGGCCGTCCAGTGGTGCCTCCAGGGGAGCCAGGAACATGTGCTGGAGCTTAAGTGAAGGAGACAAGCCCTAATCCTTGCACAACCTGCAAAGTCGCACAGATATAAAAGCACATCCCTGCAAATGAGCTCTGTGCAGAGGTCGTTCCCTTCTCTTTAGGCCACCACAGGCTGACCCTTTCTTGAGATTCCTCAAAGCCTGGTAGCTGGAAAATGGAAAGACAGGGAAGAAATAAAGCTTGCATGGGAAAAGAGAAAACAAGGATTTCCTGACCCTTCCCAGGCATGATTTGTCCTGTTAGATTCGGTTGGTGCTGCTATTTTTATTTGTGTGGCTTCCAATTGCTTTCTCATTCATGAAAAACATGTGCTCCCTCCTCGGCTCAGGGAACAGGGGAAGTGGTGGGAGAAATCCGTCAGCTCTGTGCGCTCCCATCCCTGCTGACAGCGCAGCGGGGAGATGAGGCTGCGTCCCGTGGGAATTGGACAAGGAGATGTAAAGAGGAAGTTTGGGATGGTGGGGCTGGAGGAGGAGAAGGAGAAGCACGGGGCAAGTTTCCCCTGAGACAGGAGGTTCTTCAGGGACAGCCTGATGTGGGACAGAGGCCCTTGATCACACAGGAATCCGGGCCTCGTTTGGTGTTAATTCAGCCCTGGGGGCAGGAGAAGCACGTCAGGAAAATGAAGGTGGCTTTTTGACACGCGCCCTGCAGGGAGGGCACCGCGCTGGGGGTGAGGTGGGTGGGCACCGGGGACAGGCTGGATTTGCTCCGGGATGGCAGCAGCCAGGAGGGTTCTGGATGTCCCTGGAGCGTTTGCTGAGGATTTGGGGAGGATTTGCTTTTTGCATGACCAGGAGAGTCCTCCTTGAGACGCTCCAATCCCCTCTGTAAAGATCGTGGTCTTTTCCCGGCCAGGCTTCCTCTGCGCTTCGCACCTGCAGCTCTGGATGTGCCGAACCTGAGCTTGTGCGGGGAAAAAGTCCTGAGGATTAAAAAAGGAAGAGCTCACCGGGTCACCAGCCTCTCCTTAGCAGGAGGGTGAGCTGCCTCAACCCAGAGCTCCTGAATCCAGAGTTTCTGCCTCCATGGCTTCTAAAACCAGTGGGAGTGAGGGTGGAGTGGGATCCTGGGATCCCAGACAGCTTTGGGATAGAAGGGACCTTAAAATTTATCCCATTTCATCCCCTGCCGTGGACAGGGACACCTTCCACTATCCCTGGTTGCTCCCAGCCCTGTCTAACCTGGTTTTGGACACTTCCAGGGAAGAATTCCTTCCCGATATCCAATTTAAACCCGACCAGATTTGAGACTCCCCATCTGGCCCAACTGGTTTAGGATAAACCTAAAGAAGGGGCGCAGGAAGGGCTGGCTCAGAGGTTTCCACCTCTGTCCTGCACAGGAACTGCTGAAGAGCAGCTGCCAAGCCCTCAGCTGGTGGCACTCCGTGGGTGACACCGAGTGCTGGAGACATCCTTTGCCTCAGGGCAGGGCAACTGCAGCTCCTGCAGCACCTGCAGCTCCTGCAGCTCCTGCAGCCCTGGGGGAAAACTCTCCAAATCCAGCAGGTGCTGGGGGAGAGCCCCGCTGCAGCCCAGCCCCAGGACTCGGAGGGACTCTGGGTCATGCCCAAAGCAAACGCTGGAAGTTGCACCAAGGGAATCAGCCATGGAGGGTGGGACGTGGATTTTCAAGGCTTGGATGTGTCAGGGCACTCGAAGAAAACAAAACAGAGTTTGTGTTTCGTGTCCTCCTCTTGACTCTTTCACCTCCACGCTTTATTGATTCACCAGGACTTTGGAAATGCAGTTAACAGCGTTTTTAAATGTTTATGTTTGCTGTGCTTATGTTGATTAAGGAAAGGCTTCTTTTTAATATTGGCCTTTTCTTTCTCCTTCAGCTGGCAAGCAGCCCCCAGAAGCTTGTGCTGATTCTGATCAGATGCCTCAGACTTTCCACGCAGGACGCCAAATTAACATCTCTGCCTGCAGAAATGGCTGGGGATAAACACATGTATATCTAGGAAAAACAAATGCTAAGGAAAGGATACACAGAGCTGTGTGTGCAATAAAAATGCCTCCCTCCTTCTCCGTTAGAGCCCTGCCAAAATGTGAGATGGGGAGCAGGAGGGGGGGGGAACGGGAGGGGAAGGATGCAGCTCTTCCCTCAGTGCCCAGATCTGAGTGCCCATGGTGATGCCAGGGGGTCGGGGAAGGAGAAACTCTTGTGCAGTGCAAAGGGAGGAGGAAAAAGTGGCACCAATAAAACGCATCTCCATGAAGGCTGATAGCACGCTCCTGCTTTTCCAAGGTAATAAATAAAGGGAAAGCTCCCAGAGCAGTGGTTAAACCAGAGAGAATTGGCAGACAGCATTCTCAACATCTGCTCTCTTTAAAAACATATGTCTGTGAAACACGAGCGCTGCACGGAGCTCTCTGAAGGTCCCAGCTCAGGGAAAGGAGCTGGGAATTGCAGGGCAGGGTGGGATGGAGCCCACCCTGCTGTGCTGCACTCGCCTCTCCCTGCGGATGGAAAAGCATCCAGGAGTTTGCCATGAGCTGCGCCCAGGACAAAAGGCTGAACAGAGGTGAGCAAACACCTCTGGCTTGGTGAAATCTGTTTGTTCCTCCTCTTGTGGCTTCTCCAACAGCCTTTAGTGCCTCTCTTGCCTGGCACTTGCATCTTGTCACCCCCAAATCCTGCCTCTGATCTGGGAGGGGCTCATTAAAGGCGTCCCTCTGTGCAGCCCTGTCCCCAAATTGCCACTGAGTGCCAAACCAGACCCGGCAGGCTTGAGCATGAAGTTAGGCATTAGGCGCACGTTTAGAGCTCTGCTCTTCCTCCTCCTCCTCCTCACATGCTGGCTCTCCTGGCTCACCAGGATGTGATAAAACTGATGCACACTCGGGGAATGTTACTCATCCCGAGCTTGGAACCTGCAAGGGAATCTGTCATGGGAATGTGGAAGGCACCAAGGAGGCCTGGATCCCTGCACTCAGAGCAGCAGCACATCGGGAGGGAGACAAAACTCTGCTGCAGACCCCTACGGGCTCTTCCTGAAGCTGCTTCATCACCTTTAACATCCTGCTGAAAGAAGAACTGCCTGATTTTAGGGAAAGGCTCATCCCACTCTCCCAGAGCTTTCTCCCTCTTCAAACTCCATCCTCAAAGCACGTCTGGGTTTGGTGACACCTCCATTTGTGCCACTCCCCATCCCATAAGGGCATCACAGATCCCAAGGGGTGTTCCTGGGACACTCCCTGCTCCTCGCTCAGAGGCTCTCCACGGCACTGCCAGCACCCTGTCCCTGCCATGTCACCAGGGCTCGGGTCGTGGCTCAGTCGCATGCAGATGAGCAGCAGTGTCCATGTGGCACCGTCTCCTCCCACAAAGCCAGCCCTGCATCCCCTTCCCTTCCCTTCCCTTCCCTCTGGAGCAGCAGGGACAAAGTCCAGAGCTGAGGTTGCCATCTGGGCCTTGTCCATCTCGAGCTGCAGCTGATGAAACGCGAGAGCTGGACTTGAATTTCCCAATAGCTCACGAATGTTTCACTGAACTCTCCACTCCGTGCTGTGCGTTTAATAAAGGGTTGGTTTTTTTTTTTTTTTTGGTTATGTTCTGTATTCACAGCAATGCTTGCATAGGAGCGGGCTCTGCTTCCAGTTACTCTGGATTTCTAGAGGTCATTCCCCAATTTCTGCTCGTGGAGGGAGGAGAAGATGGTCTGTCATTTTAACTGCTGTTTGAAATACCCGTAAAGGAAAGTGGGTTTTCTGTCTGGTTGAGAAGCCGAGCTGTTGGCAGATGTTTCCAAAAGCCTCATTATAAATGCAAACAAAACCAAGTTTTTGCACTCAGAAATGTGCCAGGGGATGCAGGAGAAAGCAATAAAACCCTGATAGGTGATTCACAGGGCAGCCACCCAGGAGACTGAAAATATATATATTTACCATCTGGTGCAATCAGACGCCTTCCAAAATCATCCAAGCCTTCCCATTTTCCTCAGAAGTATCTTAATGAGCAAGGGACAGAGGCATCCTTGGAGGCTGCCAGACCAGGGCCAAATCAAGGACAAATCTGGAGGAACAATTCTCTCCTTTCCCCTCCATATTCTGTTTCTAATTTCCACTAATCATGTACATGTTATTTTTAATTTCTCCCGTGTCGGGATTCAGCCTATCATGAGGAAGAGGGCGGGTCCTTTTCCTCAGGGAATGAGGGCTCAGCCTGGGCTGTGTTTTAGGGCACACTGGTGGCCTTTTGCCTTTTTGGGGAGAAATCAGGTCAATCCCTTTTAGGCACAGCAAAGTTCATGGAACCCCAGAATGGTTTGGGTTGGGAGAGGCCTTAAAGATCTCCCAGTTCCAACCAGTTCCATGGGCAGGGACACCTTCCCAGGTGCTCCAAACCCCGTCCAACCTGGCCTTGGACACTTCCAGGGAACCAGGGGCAGCCACAGCTTCTCTGGGCTGTGCCAGGGCCTGCCCACCCTCACAGAGAAGGATTTCTGCCCAACATCCCATCTAACCCAAATCTCTCTCAAATTTAAAGCCTTTAAGCGTTCCTTCAGACCCCCCGATCCTCAGGCACTGCCATTTCCCTCACTGCAGAACAGCGATGGCTTAAAAACAAGGGGAAACCTCTCCCTTTTTTAGAGGCAAAGCCATTTTTGGAGTAGTTCCTGGACACTTGGAGCCGTTGAGAGCAGGAAGGTGAGGGTGGCCCCGGCAGCAGCAGCAGCAGCAGCAGCAGCAGCTGGGTGTGCAGGAGCAGATGTTCTGCACAGGAACGTGTCGGGGCCATCCCAAGAGGAACATCTGCTCTGAGCAGGGCTGGGATGATCCTGATTCGTGTGGACAGCACCTCCTTCTCCGCAGTGAAAGCTCGGCTGCACCCAGCGCCGCTGGAGCGGATCCAGGCCGGGAGCAGGTGTGGGCAGAGCTGCCTCCCAGGACATGGGTGAAGGAATGTTCCTGCCCAGGAGCTTTCAAGGAGCACATTGCCTTAACAGGGATGAGTTTGGAGAAGGCTGCTCACCTCGGAGTACCCCAGGAGTGATGGGGAGCTGTGGTTTCCAATATCAGGGCCACACTGCATCTCCCTGTCCCCAGTTGTCACTCATATCCCACTGCCCAATTATCCATTTTATCCCATTCCCCAATTATTTATTATATCCCTCTGCCCAGTTATCCATTATATCCCACTCCCCAATTGTCCATTTTATCCCATTCCTCAATTGTCTCTTATATCCCACTCCCTAACTGTCCATTATATCCCACTCCCCAATTGGCCATTTTATCCCACTCCCCAATGGGCCATTTTATCCCATTCCTCAATTGTCTCTTATATCCCACTCCNTCCATTATATCCCATTCTCTACTCTTCCACTATATCCCACTCCCCAATTGTCCCTTTTATCCTGTTCCCCAATTATCCATTATATCCCACTCCCCAATTGTCTCTTATATCCCATTCCCCAACTGTCCATTATATCCCATTCTCTACTCTTCCACTATATCCCACTCCCCAATTGTCTCTTATATCCCATCCCCCAACTGTCCATTATATCCCATTCTCTCCTCTTCTACCATATCCCACTCCCCAATTGTCTCTTATATCCCATCCCCCAACTGTCCATTATATCCCATTCTCTCCTCTTCTACCATATCCCACTCCCCAATTGTCCCTTTTATCCTGTTCCCCAATTATCCATTTTATCCCGTTCCCCTATTATCCATTTTATCCCACTCCCCAGTTGCCCATTTTATCCCATCCCAGGCCCATCAGCACTCCAAGTGCCCCAGCTCCAGCCGCGTCTCCTGCTGAAAATCCCAGAGCAGAGAACCCCCCGGCAATGGCAGGACAGGTGAGGGCAGCCGGTGGCAAAAGCCACGCTGAGGAGCCTCTGCTCCCCTCACACAGCCCCTGCACTTTCCAAGCACCCAGACTGCATTCCTCAGCCTCGTGGATGAGGGGAAAGGCTTTTCCAGAGGCTGTCTGCAGCCCAGATGCACTCAAGGGACAACTGGGCTCTTCTTTCCAGGAGCTGCTTTGATCTCGGACAGAGCTTTATTAATATTTCTCTTTTTTTTTTTTTTCCCTTCTCAGCCTGCGTTGCCATCTCCAGGAGATGCACAAGACATGGGACATTTGGTTGTCATAAAATGATGGTTTCAATTAGCTGAGCCCTCCTGCCCCCTTTTCAGCCCCCTGGCCTGTCCTGATGGCATCTGGGGGACACGTTGGGAGCTGAAGAGGTTCTCGGGAGCCTCCTCTTCCCTTTTTTTGTGCTGTCCATGGAAAACATGCTGGTTTAATACAGCCCAAATTAAAGTGTCACTCACTCAAAGACCTGATCCTTTTGGATGGATTTTTTTGGAGGCAGAAGCCAGGGGAAGGTCAAAGAAAATGTTGTTTTGCCTTTTTTTTTTTTCCTCCTTTCTCTTTTTTCCTTTCTTTCCCCCTATTGGTTCCACATCATAAAAGGAGCTGGGAGATGGCTCCAAAAACGGACAAAATGTGAGAAATTACAGCTGGCCGTGCCATGCCCACATTCCCGAGGGCAGCGTGGTGCCCAGGGGTGGAATGCAGGAACACCAGGACACGCTCCAGGACATCCCCACCCAGGGTGCCCATCCCTGGAAAGCAGCTGCCTGCCTTTCTCCCCTGGGTGCTATTTCTGGCAGAATCCCTGGATTTCCCCTGGCATTCAGGAACTCCCCTCTACACCCCACCGAGCAAACACTGCCATCACTTTTCCACAAGGCAGTTTCCTGCTCCCTGGAAGTGAGGGCCGAGCGGCCATGAACCAACCTCCAGATGTTTCTCCTCTCCCTCCCCTTCTCCCACATGCTCAGGAAGAAGCTCAGGGGCTGGAACCGAGCTCTTGAATCCCAGATCCCTTTGCTGCTGAGCCACAGAGGAAGCAGAGATTCCTGGAGATGCATTTCCAGTGCTTCCCAGCCCCTTGGAGGAGGAGGAAATTCGTGGCAGGAAGGAGTGTGGACGAGGAGAGGAGATCCCTGAATTCCTGGTGGCCTTCGCAGCACCTACGTGATGCAACCACCATTCCACAGGCGCATTTTTAGACTGTGAGTCAGGTTTCGTGGAAGTTTTGCAATCATCCCAGGAGCAGGGTGGATTTACAGCTGCTTCCCACCAGAACACAGGGAAGGACGCTCCAGCTCTGTTAAGAAGAGCTGGAAATTATGCAGATGGGGATTCTCACAACAAATTAAACTTGAAGGACAATTCTCCTTGTCTGTGGAAACTGCACGTTGGTTTGGGTTTTTTTTTTGCCTTGTTCCCTCAATCAAAGAAGCCCCAGACTGGAATTAGCATTTAGAATAGAATTGGGGATATCTGGATCCAGCCCTAGATTTAACTCCAGCCTGCTCTGAATGCAAACTGGATTTAATGATATTCCTTTCTGAACACAGCCACGTGACTCCTGCTCTAATTCCATCACTTCACTCTGGATTTCTGAGAGAAAACATCTATTAAAAGATGCAATTAAAAGGGAAGTTTCATGCTTGCCACAGGACAGCAAAGCACAGCAGAAGCTGCTGGGCTCTGCTTGGATGTAAAGACTTTAATGACATTTTAGGATAAAATAAAATCATGGTCCTAAATTATTGCCTTGTGACTCTAATTAAACACATCCTAATAAGCAATGAGCAGGGTTTGTGTCGTTCTTTGCTTGCTGGGCTGCCTAGAAAATGACTCTGTCCCCTCTGCTCCCTCATGATTTGGGGAGAAGGAGCCACCTGAGAAAGCGATGGGTGCTGCAGGAACTGGGATTAAAACTCCCACACTTTTCAGCGGAGCAGAGCTCCAGGCTGGACATCCCCTTCAGGAAACCCCAATCCCTCTGTCCATGCCCTCATTCATCCCTTCCTTTAGGGCAGCATCCACTGATCCTGAGCCTCAGGGGTGCAGAAAAATGAATTCCAGAGGTTTTGTGCTAATTACAAAGTCTTAATGAGGGCGTCGGTTCCTGCTCCTTGCAGGAGGACAAAGGTGCGGCGCGGACAGGAGCTGCTCCCTCGGGACAATTGGACACTGGATATTTCTGTGTGCACGGAAAACACTCCGCACTGTTGCTCCCAATTAACTCCTGTACTTGGCTTCGTTTGAAGGGATTTGTCCCGGAGAACAAGAACCTCAACACAAAAATAGGCACCGTGGGGCCTTGCCGAGTCTTCCCAGATAGGATGGGCTGGGACAGAGCCAGGACCGGAGAGCAAAATTCCAAGAGTTCAAGACACGCTGGGAAATGGTGACCAAGACTGGGAGATAAGGGCTGTGAGAAAGATTTCCTGGCCATGAGGAAACTTGAACTGGGCTGGTGGAGAGGAGCTGCAGCAGCAGCGAGGTCACGGCCATGGCTCTGCTCCCGATCCGGCTTTTTTTGGGAGAGAGCAGGGCCTGGATGGGTGACTCAGCCTTTGATGCACTCCAGTCGTCTCCTCTGAAACGGGGCAGAATAAGGACTCCACAGCTATAATAGCAGTTAGAGCAGGATGTATCTATAATGTATTTTTATTCATTTAATTTATTTTTTTATTCCATTTTAAATTCTTTTTA
>WBMY01013854.1:31740-68738 GCA_013397315.1 Donacobius atricapilla
TCTTTTTAAATTATTATTTAATTTATTATTATTTTTGATTGACGTCGAGGTTCGTAGGGAATAACCTCACTCAAGACACCCATGAATACTAGAGAGTTTGGCCCCTCCATTATTCTTTGAGGCCTTACATTGCACAATCTGCTTCATCCAGATTCACCCTCTGGCCCTGCCTGTCTTTGCTCTGCATGCTAATTAACTTTTTGGGCAGGCTTCGTTTGTCCTGGTGGTCTCTGAGGGTCTCTAGAAGATGAAGGAAATGGAGTCTTCTTCAGTGAACTTTTATCTCACTTGTGCTTTGCTCTTTTTGGCACTTTTTCAAGGCAAGAAGTCAGTTTCTGCTGGCCAAGAGTTCGTGGGTTGCTTTTTTTGTTTTGTTTTGTTTTTGTTTTGTTTTGTTTTGTTTTTTTAATCTGCATTGTTAGTTTTGTTATCCTAGTGTTTAGATTAGTCTTTTTTCTTGTTATCAAGGGGCTCTAGGTGCCTGCACTGCCTTAAAATATGTAAAGGATAACAGACACAGCGCTTGATATTTACTAAATGCCTTCTAAAATGTACTTTAAAATACGTTCTAAAGCACTGTTTAAAATACATTCTGAAATATAGTGCATGCTCTTAAGTTTACTATAAAGATTAGCAAGAATTCTCAAACTTTTGTCTCACTTCCTGCACCAAGCTGAGAACATCAGCAGGAGAAAATGCAGTGGATGGAGCCCGGGAGTTCTCCTTGAGGGGAGGTAGGCCTGGATCAGGCTCTCTCCCATTCCTCCAGTTTGTGTTTTGTGCTGTTCCACATTCCCACTCCTTATTCTTCCCTGCCAACACACCACCTCTACAGGTATATTTCCAATAAATATTTTTTTTGGGGGGGAAAAAAAATTTTCCCCCCAAAAAAATATACTTATTGGAAATATATCCATCTATTTCTCAATTTTTATATTTTGGGAGGTATGTTTATATTTTTGGGGAATATATATATATTTATATATATTCAAAAAATGTTTTCTTTGAAATATTTTCACTTTAGACATGGGAAAAAAGAGGTAATTTTCAATCAGCTTCACTGCTGAACCCCAAATTTCAGCAGTCTTCAGGATGCTCTGGGCATCCCTGAGCTGCTGGGGATAGAGGTTGATTCCTGCCNTGCCGAAACCCAAATTTCAGCAGTCTTCAGGATGCTCTGGGCATCCCTGAGCTGCTGGGGATAGAGGTTGATTCCTGCCTGTCACAGTCAAGGAATCTTTGCCAAATCATCTCCTACTTTAAATTTAAACCCTGAGTTTTTCTGCTGTAGGAAATAAAACACTCTTGTAGCTCCAGTCCCAATTAATGTTTGGATTTAAATATCAAGTTTTACCAACCAATGCGGATTTGGCTTTAGAAATGCTGGGAAAACAACCAAACTTTGCTAAGAATATTCCTCCTCAGCTGGAACACATCTGGTTTGAACAAAGGTTTGAGCCCAAGCTTTAATATTGGTCTTTTTTTAACTGAAAACCCCAACCTAATAGATCCAGTCTTTTCAATTATCATATGTATTTACTTGCTGCTTCTATAGAAATGTAAATCTAGAGTTTGTTCCTTACAATTTGCTGTTCCTAAACAATTTTGGGTGCTTCTTTTTTTTTTTTTTTCCCCAAGGATGGAATTAGGGGTTCAATGCCCATTTTTAAGGCACTCAGCCATTTTGGGATCAGGCTGGAAGGAGGAAATGTCACCTCTCTGGAGTGACAATTCCAACAAATGAAAGCAGAACCCCCAGAGCAATGGGGGGGGGTGTGTGCTGTGTTTAATCACATCCACACACAGGATGTCCCAGGAATGTTTGCAAAGCTGGAGAAACCCAAGGCTTTTTCTAGGAAATCATCTCCTCGAGGCACCAGCCATATCAAAAAAGCTCCAGAGGTTTTTCTGACGTGGACTGCGCTGAACCTGAACGTCGGACAAAAATGAAAAATTGGGCTTTAAGGGCCTGGCGAAATCCAGAGTGACATCTAAGCTCTCCACAGCAGGAGAGGGAAACACCACATCCTCCAGAGGTGGGAGAGCAGCGAGGGATGACGTGTTTAGAGAAACATTCCCGATCCTGGCTCCTTTCCAGCACATTACTCGCAGCCCAGGAATGCCTTAAACTGCTTTTGGAAAATGTATGTTGGAACCCCGAGATGTATGGAGCTCCGTACGTGCCCTGTCACCGCCTTTGGGGCTCATGGCCGGCATCCCAAAAGGCGGAGCAGGACTGGGAATGCATCCCCAGCCCCCTCCTGCCCCTTTGGGGGGTTTTATCCCAAAATTCCCAATGCAATCCCAACTGCTCTGCCTCTTAACGCCCAGGACTGCAGAGAGGCAGGGGTGGGAATTTGTACCTGAGGAAAACCTGCAGTTCATCAGCTCAGTCCTGTCGGAGTCCAGGGCAGGTGGAAAACCCCTCAAACTGCCCTGGGGGGGCCCAGNAGTACTAGACCCTGAGAGACAGAAAACCCCGAATTAGGGGAATGGCGGGGTGAAAATCCCGTCACTGTCCTAATCCTGTTGCAACTGGGAATAATTCCGGCTATTCCAACACAACGGGGGAAGCAGTGCCAGTGGAACACCTGAAATCAAGGAACACAAACGCTGAAGGGAGCTGTGGGTGCAGTGCAGGGATGGGGTTGGGTTCCTGCAGCCCCGGCATCGGGAGCTCCAGCACCGGCGCCTCGGGAATCTCGGAGCGAGGGCCCAGATTCCCTTTTCCCTGCTGGTCAAACCTGTTAAATAACAACTCCTTTGCCTCCGTGGCTCCTCTGTTTCATTGCTTCCAGGTACTGGTGGGGTCAGCTCAGGCCAAGCAAGTGGTGCTGGTTAAGAGCTGGCAGCGTCCGAGCGGCCCGAGCGAGGGACAGCCGGACCTGATTCCTGGTGGGAATGCGTCTGTCTGGGTCAGGATGGGACCTGCTCGCCCTGCCCTGCTCCAGGAAGCCTCAGCATGGAGTTATTCCTCTTTCTTCTCTTCTTTTATTCCTCTTTCTCTGTGCTGAGGTTCCCTGGAGTGCTGGGAATGTCCAGAGCCAGCAAAAAATAAAAAACAAACGGGTTTGTGTCTCTCCCCAGTTCATCCCATGGGATGGATCTGTTCTGGGGAGAGGGGTCCCCCACCGGCCAGCCAGGCTTTAATCCCAAATCCTGGGGAGAGTTTGGACCTGGAGATTCGGACTTTATGATCTCAGATATCTTTTCCAACATTAATAATTCTATGATGTCGCTTCCTGTTACTAAACAAGAGCCTCATGTTGAGAAATCCTGGATAAAGTCAAGGAGATGCTTATCCAGGCAGCGAGATAAAAGTCCTTTCCACGCTTACAACTCCTGGAGTTATCTGGGGCTGCTGCAGAGCTCGAAACAACTTCAAATAGATGGAATTACAGTCGCCTTTACGAGTTATTTTTCTGTTTCTTCACTGCAGAAATAAATCCCTTTGTTCTGTCAGATAAAAATGTGCCAGAAGAGACAGTCCTTAATACAAACGCGACAGCTGATTATTCCTTAAAATAAACAAAAAAAGAGATGTTAGGAAAATAAATGGAGTTTTCTAAGGATAAATCCGAACCTTGTGTGCATTTCAGGTGGCAGCTGGGGGTCGTGGCCCTTGAGGGCACAGTCTTTGCTCGGGGTGCCCAGTTCAGTGGGAATGGGGTGGGATTGCTGAGCCCCAGGGCTGGATTTGGGCTCTGATTTCCCAATCAAGGGTGGATTAATCCTGACCCAGTGCCCAGAGCACAGAGCTGGGAATAGGTCGGGCTGTCTGCAGGAGCCTTTTGGCTGACGTGGCCAAAGGTCAGAGGTTGTGACATTAAAGCTGCCAGGAATTCTCTGCCAGAGACTTCTTTTAGTTCTTCCTTTATTTCTCAGCCCAAAGTAAAAACTTCAGCAGAAAATTTTGTCCTGTACCTTTGCTACCTTTCTCCTTAATTATCCTTTTTTTCCTCTCCTCATCACTGCAACAAAGAACCCTTTCCACCAGGAAAATAGCAACAGAAAAATTATGGTGAGAGAAAAATGAAGGAAATTGGGTTTCTACCTAGTGCCATGCTGGATCTGTGGCAGCAATTAAAGTGGCAATTCCCAAGAAACCTGTGGCATTACTTTCCAAGGAATTTAAGTGCCAAATTCCCTCAAAATCCTGAGAAAAGCACGGCCCAGGTGCCTTTGGAACGAGAAGTAACCCTGAGCTTTTCCCAGCTCTCCTGCCTTTCATGTCAGCTCAAGGGTTAAGGGAGCCTTTTACTTCTCTCAGCCGGACTGAGCCTCAATTTTCCATTTCATCTCCATCCCCAGAACTCCTATTGATGGCAATATCCTGTTCGGGGCTTTTCCTTCCTTTTGATGTTTGATTTTCTCCTGCTGGCTGCGTGCTTGTACGCAGAGGCTGATCAGAGGAGCTGACATTTACTTGAACAAGGGACAAGGGGGCCTGGGATGTTTTGTCTCGGCCTACACGCCCTGCTCGGGGAGAGGAGGGAGCTGTCAGCACATCCCGGCGCATCCCAGATGGAACACTCAGTCCCCGGGCTGCAAACTGCAGGGAAGGGATCCTGCCTGGGCTGCTGAGGGAGGGGAGCCTGGGTGAAGCCAGGCCGAGGTGAGGACAGGGATGCTGGCCACGTTCCCGTCCCGTGGCGATTCCCGGCGAGCCGAACACGCCGTGGCCAGCTGGGGCTGCTCCTGTGGCAGGGCGGTGACAGCTGCAGACTGCCACGTTTCTTGGCTGCCTCCCGGAATCCTCCTTCCCTCAAAACACCAGGATGGGCACTCCGCATCCAGCTCGCAGCTGCTTCTGCTCCAAACGTTGTTTTGATGCCCCTTGGATGAGGATGAGAAGTTGGGTTTGCTGCGTGCTCTTCCTACAGATCGTTCCTGAGTAAATAATTCCGCTTTCCCCGTGGCACAGGCACAGCAAAATGCCGTAAAAATACCTCACAAAAATCAGTATTGGTGTTGGAGCACCTGAAGGCCATGAGCTGCATTCAGGCAGAAAAAAATTGGCCGTGAAAATCTTCCCTAAATTTTTTCATAGTTCTTGATACAACTATGGCCAGCTCCGGGGTTTGGAATCCAAAATCCGTGTCCAGATTTCCTTTGGCAGCCACTTCTCCAACTTAGGATGGGCTGACACAACTGGGGAATGAAGGCACGGATTGAAGTCTGAGACAATTTGGCCTCTGCTCAGAATCCACAAGTTCAAGCCTTGTCTTTGCAAATAATTCCTGCTGCCGAGGCTGCTCGGACTCCTCTCCTCTGAGGAGGGGTCAGGGGCTTGGAAAGGGCAACTCCAGGAGCTCCTGCACCCACTGGGTGTTGGGTTTATTGCTGGAGGAGCTGACCCCACCTTCCCCGAGCTCAGGGTGATTTAACAACCAGAAACTGCTCTGGGTTTTGGGAATAACTCCGACCACAGAGAGCACGGTGGTTTTTCCGTGCCCTTCACCTCACCAGGAAAAAATGCAAACCCCACCAAGAACAACTGAGGTCTGCACTTTTCCCAGTCCCCAGAGCACTTTGCCCAGTGGCTGGAATGTTTCTGATGTGGCATTTCCTACCGTGCTGTCGGGCTGGGAGCGGCAGGGACACGGCTCAGGAGCAGGGATGGTGGCACTGGGCAGGCTCTATCCATGAGGGAATTCCCCACCCAGTGCTTCAAAGATGGGAAATTATCCTCGGGACGGGAGTAGGGGGACGCAACCACAGACCTGAAGGGCACATCTGTCACCTTCAGGCAGCCACTGCTGGTTTTCATAATTTTTTTATTATTTTTTTGTAAATTACCAGGCTCATCACTCAATCCTAATCCTTTTCCTTGCTGAGTTCACACCCTGCAATCAATAAATCAGCACATCCACAGGGATGTGGGATTCCCCAGTGGGAAACAGGGCAGATACAAAATAATTAGATCACTTTGAAACCACTTACTTCTCTCTCTTGATCAGCACAGAGCACTCTGTCTGTCACAGCAGACACAAAGGAAAAGATGATGATGATAATGATAATAATAATAATATTAAGAACAATTGGTAAGATAACAAATTGCTATGCAAATCTGCCAGCCAGCAGGAAAGCATTTCCCTGGCCTCTCTCCATATTATAGGGTTTAATTAATACAATCTATGGACAAACATGTATTTTATTTCCAGAATGGGAGTTGTAATTTCCTGAGGCTTGGAAACCCAGATGGTTTTGAGTTTAGAATATATCAGGATTTGTTTTTAAAGAGTATTTCAGTAAAGGTTGGACAGGGAGGGGGGGAGTGGGGTGTCTTTTATTTAGTTCAAAGTTTAATTTGTGTGCCTTCAGCTGAAGTTCAGAGCTTCCAATGGGAGCAGGAATAGGGAAGGGCTCAAATATGCAGACAGCCACAGGACAATAGCTGTGGGAAGCCTTGTCTGCCTTTGAAATGAGTTGTCATCCGAGGGACTGGGATGGTCCGGGGCTAGGAGAAGCCTGGGATGCTGACAGGGAAAGGGAGCAGGGATCGTGGCCTTGGAAAGCCAGACACAGCTCCCAAAATAACGCTGGCCTTGTGGCACCAGCGTGCCGTGGCACTGGGAGGGTCCCCAGGCTGGCTTTGAATGATACCCTTGAGATGAAAGTTAGAGGGTGCCTGGGCTAACTCCTCCCCAGGCAGAATAAAGATCCATTTCTTCTTTTTCCTTCTTTTCCCCTGGGTTTCTCTGCCTTGGTAGGGCTGGAATTGTGACTCACATCCAAAGCACATTAAACCCTCCTGCATGCCCGTGGATGGAGGAATCATTAAGGGCCTGAAGACATCTCAGGCACAAAAGTCAGCACTCACTGAGTCATTCCATGTTCCTGAGCTCTGGATGAAAACCACTTTGCTGTCTCCCTGCCCCTCTTTCCCAGCCACTTTTGGAAAGCTTGGGATTCTCGTTAAGGTTTCGCAGTCCCACCACCTCCACAGAGCCGAGGAAGCTTTATTCCAGATGTGCAGTGCCAGCCTCCTCCTGGTGCTGCCTCCACACTCACGGGATGGAGCATTCCTCAAAAAGAAAGAGCCATGAAGGCCAACTGAACAGAGGAATTGAAAAAGCACAGAATTCCTCATTTTCCCTCTTATCCTGTCATGTTTTTAATGCCACTGATCAGGAGAGCAATTGCAAATCAGCTCTTCTACCAGGACCAAAAATCTCTGGTTTTCTCATTCTGACCCTTTTAGGAATTAATATAAATTTAACTATATCTCAATTAGTGTCTCACTTTATTTTCCTTTGTGTAGTTTGCCAGATCAGAGAGTCACCGTTCAAAAAAACTGCTTTTAGCAGTGCTGAGCAACCCCCAGCAGCCCTGCCTGGCTGAATCAGGCTCTTCTGCAGGAGAAATCGACTGTGGCAGAAGCAATTTCGTACCCAAACCCTCCAGACCCTGCTTTTCTCTACACCTCCTCACACACCACTGTTTGTTCTTCGAGGAGCCCAACGAGTCTGAGCCAGATTAACCCTGGAGATCGACAGCGTGGCTGAGAGGCCAGTAATTGTGGAGTTTGTAACCAAACCCAGGGCTGAGAGCTGCAGAACCACTCTCCAGGATTGTCAGGGGATGGAAAACGCAGCCTCAACTCGGGCTGTGCTCAACAGCTTTAAATAATGGGGCAATTAAGTGACTTGATTTCCCAATCACAGTGAGTACCGGCGAGAATTGCACTGGAGATGTGGCCTCAAACTGTCCCCAGACCAGGGGGTTTGTGCAGTCACAGACACCTGAAGCAGATCCTGATGCTTTTCCACAGGCAGAGTGAATTTCTCTCAGTCTGAGCCTGGAAGATGTGTCCGGCCAGCAGCAGCTCAAGGCCAGGCTGCAAACTGGGTTTATCCTTAGCGTGGCTGGGACTGGGACAAGCTGAGCTGCAAGTGGAAAAGCTCAGCTGCCACACGGAGTCCCCTGGGGCATCAGTGCTTTCCCTGCAGAGGCTTTGGTGGATGCTGGGGATGAAATTCCACAGGCAGCTGGAAGCTCTGGGCTCGGGGAGTTTTAGGGTACACAGATACTCTGAAAGTCAGCATGGTCTTCTCCATGGGAGCAGCAACCCCCAGCCTTCAAAAGTCATGAGATCCCATTCAATATCAGCGTTGTCCCACCTCAAAAAGCTTCCAGCTCCCAGCTCCAACTCTTCTATGATTCCATGATTAAATTCCACCTCAGTGCTCCCATCTCCTCCCAGGAATTGAGCCTCTCGCCCAGAAGGGTTTCCTTAACAAACAGCAGAATTCTCAGTTCTGCAAAATTCAAGGGCTGCCAGTTCCCATGAGATGGTTCAAAATATCCCATTTAATTTCAGTGTTGTCCCACCTTAGAAAGCTTCCAACTCCCAGCTCCAACTCTTCTATGATTCCATGACTAAATTCCATCTCTACAGGTCCCATTTGCTCTGGCAGCCACCGGGGCCACCAGGAAAGCACCAAAATATCCCAAGACTGCTGATAAATTGAGGAGTGGCCGCGGGAACTCCATCTATCAGAATCAACAGATGCGGTTTTTGGGAAGTGATGTCAATCCCTCCATACCTTGGTCCTCTAAATTGGGACCTATAAATAGAGGAGGCTGTTGCTGTCTAGACAGATTTTAATCAAGAGCTCATTCCTTTCCCTCCTGCTATTTAGCATGGAAGTGCCATGGCTGGGATCATCTTCCAAGGGCAGAGACCTCAGGGAATTGCAGGGAGGAGGCACCACCATATCATTATCCTGCTCCGAAGAGCCTGGATAAAAATATCCCACATGTCCATGCAGGCTCCAGTGGCCGGAGGGGCAGCAGCCACCAGCTCGAAGGGATTTTCATTTGGGACAAGCAATCAGCTGCAGCACTGTGGTTCTCAGTCTCTGCTGTGGATTCCTGGCGGAGATTTGGGCTCCCATCTTCTGGTCTGGGAAATCATCTCAAAGTCCGTTGGGCAGGGTGGGACATTCCAGGTGAAGGAGGTGATGTGTTTTTTGGAGAATGAGCAGCAGCTACAAAACCCAATGGAAAACATTGCCCAGAGAATTCGTGGCTGCCCCTGGATCCCTGGAATTGTCCAAGGCCAGGTTGGAACACCAGAGGTAGTGGAAGATGTCTCTGCCCAGGACAGGGGGTGGAACAAGATGAGCTTGAAGGTGCTTCCCAACCCAACCCACTCCATGATTCCACAATTCCAGAGGTGATTTGGGGGGCTGTTGTGTGTGTGTCCATATCCTGAGGTTGTTTCCCTCTCCCTCGCAGTGCCAGAGGGAAGGAGGATGTCAAACAGCTCCATTCCTGCTCCTCTTTCCAGCCAATGTCATCTTCCTTCTGCTCATGTTCAGCCCAGGAGCCTCAGACCATGAGCTCATTTGGCTCCTCAGAGCAGAGAAAGAAGCCAGAGGAAAAAAAAGGGAAAAAAAAGGAAAAACATACAGAGCAAAGAAGTTCCCTGTTTTCCAAGGGCTGGGATGGCACCAGCTCCTCTTTCCATCCAGTCCCTTTGGCATTGCAATCCTGTATTTTCTGGGATCACTCCCTGCTCCGAGTTTTCCGTTTGTGGCTCACCACGCTCAGGACACTTCTCATGTGGTCCCGGTCCCCTCTGGAGGACACAAAGCTCAGGAATGGGAATATTGCAGCTCTGGGAGGCCTCTCCTGCCTCCATTCTCCAGAGGGACATCACACTGGGTCAGGTGGGACAACCTGGGAATCTCCCCGGGCATCTCTTCCAGGATGTGTTTAAAGAAGCCATAAAAGCCCCTCTCCAGTCCTTCCACTGCTTTTTCCACCCGCCTCATATCCAGGAGCTTCTTCCAAATCCTCCAACCCCCAAAGAATCCCGTGGGAAGGGAGAAGCTCTTGGGAAAGTTATGCTGAAACAGCAAAGCCTAGAAAGAAACATTTTCTTTTAGTGATTTTTTGTGTGTGTGTGATTTTTATTTACCAAACGCCGAACAAACCCAAAGCATTTCCATGGACATAGCAAAAAAAATATTTTCACCTTTCAGCATCAATCCCAACTCTAACTTTTCATTCCAAACGAAACATGGGGGTGGAGGAATCTCCCAGGACGAGAAAACTCTTTACTCCTTCTCCCAAAACACCTGCTCAACACCTTAACATAAAGTCAATTTTCCAACAGAAAAATAAACCCTGGAAAAGCTGTTGGGAAGGATGGCTCGAAGGTGTGTGTTATAGATTTTGAGGAACTGATAAGGGAGGGGTTTGGCTTCGCTGCAGGCCATTAGAACATGAGAACTCACCGGATTTGGAGCACACAGGATGTTGGATTCTCTCCTGGGACAGCTGTGCTAAAAAACGAGGCCGAGAAAAATAATTAATGATGATCCTGGTACCAGCCGTGCCCAGGGAAGCTCCCAGTGGATTCCAGGACTCCCCAGTGCCCTGCCCGAGTTCTTTCTCTGCTGGTTCCATGAAATGGGCAAAATATAAAATTAATGTGGGTCAGGGAAAGGAAAATAATGAGAAACTCCAAAACCAGGGCTATTTTTGTACCTGGGGAACGCACGCATAAAATATCATTGATTTCTCTCCCCAAACCAGAGCACCTTCCCTCCTGTTTGCAAACCTCTGCAATGCTCCCATCTCCTCCCAGGAGCTGAGCATCTCGCCCAGAAGGGTTTCATTAACAAACAGCAGGATTCTCCTCAGTCCTGCAAAATTCAAGGCTGTCAGTTCCCAGCACTGGGGAAACTTCAGGCTTCCCATGGCTCTTTGTTGTAGGATCGTTGGAGAGCTAATGGCCATTCATGAACTCCCAGTGCTGCAACACGATCCTGGGGTGGGGTGGGTTTTTTTGGTTGTTTTTTGGGTTTTTTTTTTTTCCAGGAATGATTTAAGAAAAAGAGGAAAATAAAATAATAAGAAAGGCTTTTAGCAGTGACATCTCAACAATTCCTTTAATGGTTACAGAAACAGGACCAAAATCAAACAGCAACTAGCTGTAATTAGACTTTAGCCTAAAAAATCCCCCAAATGTGGAATGATTGCCATGGGGGCTTCTGGGCACACTTGGCTGGCGCAATTCTTCTGAGTGTGTCCTTCAGGAGGGAGCAAATTCCTTCCCCTCCTGGTTCCTGGGTTTGAAGTTCCCTGAGGAACTTCCATCCTCAGTGATGGTTTTTGCAGTGGCTGGGGCTGAGCAGCCTGAGTGGGGATGGCTGATATGAGTGAAAAAATCAGAAAAAAAAAATCAGAAAAAAATATGGGTTTTCATTTTTTATTTAAATCGAACACATTTTATGTGTGCTGTCGGGAGTGGTGGTAATTGAGAGCTCAAGGTAGCAGAGCTGGGAGGTTTTTTCGGGTTCACACACCTGGCTAGGGCTGAGGCCTCTGAAGGACATCACATTTTTCCTGGGAATGCCACCTCAGGCATGAGTAAAACATGAATCCTCCCAGCAGCTGTGCTGAAATTCAGGATTCCCCACTAGGCAGGTGAGGCCAGGGCTGACCATCCTTTCCTGCAGGGGCAGCAGCAGCAGCAGGAGAGGTGACAATTCCAATTGTCCCCATGGAAATGGATTCTGGAGTCAGGTCAGGGCCTGTGCTGGGGTTGTTCTGCCTGCAGAGCCCCCAGGCAGCCTCTGGCTGATTTCTATTCTGACCAGCACCTCTGCCTAATCTTGACTTATGGAGGAAACATATGGAATGGATTGAAAAAAATATTGCTGTACTCTGTGCAGCTCCCCTCTCCCTTTCCTTGGAGCAGGAATATGAAACATCTGGGATGCTTTAGCACAGCCTGACTCGCTGGGCCCAGCTCTCACCCCGTGGGCCACTGCTCCATCCACCCTGCAGGTCCCTGGGGAGCGTTCGGCCGGAATCAGCCCCTCCCCAGGGAATGGGACCTGCCCTCTGAGCCCCGGGGGCTGCAGGTGGAGGAAGCCATGCCCAAACCTTCCCAAGGCTCTCAGCTGCCAGGGCTGGCTGAGCAAAACCCACAGGTCACAGGAGCCCGGATTGGGTTGGGTTGGAAGGGACCTGAAAGCTCCTCTCGTTCCAAATCCCCACCAGGAGCAGAGACACTTCCATTAGACGTTCCTGCCATCCCAGGTTGGACTGTGTCAAGGCCTCCAGTGACACACTTTTCTGAAAGCCTGGCTTTAATCATCGCAATTTTCTTCAAAAAATTACCAAACCGATTTTTTTTTTTTGTTATGCAGTGACAACAACCTTCCCGTTAGTGCATCCTGTCCCAACAATGCCTCTCCCCGGTGGAATTAGATGGGATTTTGGTGCTAGGGAGGGTTTGGCTCTACTCAGCATGGAGCTGGAGATTCCCTGGGGCTATCAGCACCTCCACTGTGCCCTGGGAGGGGGCAGGAAATTGTTGGGTGCCCCATGCCCAGCCCAGCCACGGGGAAATCCCACCTCTGGCAGCTGCCCTCCAGAGCCAACGGGCTCTGACTTGTCCTTCAGATCATCCAGGCTGCTGGAGGAGATCAGGAGCCAAGAGCTGGATCCGCCCTTCCTCCGTCCTTGCCTGTCAGCGGGAAAGGAGAGCGGAGTCAGGGGCACATGAGGACACCGCGGGTTCCAAACACACCGAGAGCTGCGGCAGCTTCTCTGGGTCTCATCCCCGCCGTGGCCCTCAGCAGCAGCTGGGGCTCTCCCAGCTGGGACAAATCTTGTTGGCCCAAAGACCTTGGGGTTTGTTCTTGAGGATTTTTGGGAGTCAGGGCTCAGCAGCATCGACTCAGTTCCTCAGGAACATCCAGGATCTCACAGGACCCTCTGCCAGAGGCTTCCCTGAGCTGCAGAAGATGGAGAAAATCCACACTCCCCAGGAGATGTGGTGGGGAAAAAAGCATCCATGTCCTCCCTGTCCACCAAACCTCCTCCAGTCCCTCCCAGCAAGCTGCAGAGCTCAGCTCTGTCCCCTTCCCAGCCCAGATCTATGACTCCAGCACCACGTCTCCAATTCCTTGAGCTCACCCATCAGATCTTATGTCAACTGCACATTCCTTCAGTGCCTGCTGTGTTTATTCAGTCCAGCCACTGGTTTATTCTCCTGAAATATCTCTTTCAGTCTGAGGCAAGCTCATTGCAGGTTCCTATTTCCCCACTGCTGAGCTCTAGGATAAAACCCCCACTGAACAGCTGAGTAAATGACACCAGTATGAGGTTGTGCTTGGCCTGTGGAACAGCTGAGGGAGATGGAGCAGAACTGAGCTAAAGATGTTCTGATTTATGGATTTGTTGGGCCTGCTCTGGGGTGGACCCTCTGTCTCTGCTTTCCTGTGGCTTGAACCAAGTGTCAGTCTGGGTATGGTGAAAAAAACCCAACATTTCTCAATTGTAGCTGGGATTGCTGCTGGGAAAAGTGGCTCGTTTACTTCTGAGGGCTCAGCATGAGCTGCAAGACCCCTGGGATATTCCAAATGGACAACATGTCTGTGCTGCCTCCCAAAAGGAGGAAGAACAAACTGCCAAGGCTGAAAGCACAGGCAGTTTCACGGGACCCAGAAGGTTCCTGTGCGTGTGTGATTGATTCTCCTGCACAGGCATTTCTCGATGTTTTTCTGGCTTTTAAGTTAAGGGAGAAAAAAGAGCCCAGGCTCAGTGTTGTGGAAGGATTTTCTGTCAGCTTCGTGCGGCTGCCTGAGGTCCCTCCTGAGAGGTAAAACCCTGTGGTCCGTGTGCAGCAGCAAAAGGATGGCGAAACAACCACGGAGCCTCCTGAAGACTTTAGGAGAGGTTTAGATTCCTCCCTGTGAGCTTCCATGAGGCCCTTTATTAGAGCTTTGTGGGTGTGGATGTGTGTTCTTTCGGGGTCTGAGCCAGCTGAACTCAGTGGGAGTCCTTTGAAAGTCTTCTCCTCTGCTCTGAGCAGGCCCCGGACTCGGCTCGGACTGGGAATACTGCCGGGGCAGGATTTACTTGGAGGAATGTTCTGTGGAAGGAGCAGCTTTTCAGGGCCTGTTGATAGAAAGCCATTACTGAAGTCATAAATAAGAGCACTGGCACTGGCAGGGGTGAATGAAGTGAGGAGTGCATTAGGAGCAGGGGTCATGCAAAGCCAAAACCCAGGCAAGAAAGGCTTTTAACTCCCAGAAAACACTCACATGCTCTCAGTCCTCCCAAAAACTTTGATTTACATCGCCTGGGCAGGCTGCTTGCAGTGTGATGTGGCAGAGGGGAGCAGATACTGTGCAAGCACTGCATTGCTGGGGTTTTGGGGTTGGCTTTTTTTGCACAGAGGGGTAAATATTGAAGTGCTGGAGCAGCGAGAGAAGTCTCCACGCCTGTGTGGTGACAGCACCTTGGGGACAGGGCTCTTCTCCTGTGCTGGGCTCCTCAGCTGCTCTCGCTGTTGGAGCGCTCTCCTGGCCTTCCCCTCGCATCAGCCGTGCCAAACCCTGAGTGGAACCATCTGATAAAAGCTGGAAGTGTATCAAAGATGGGATTTGAGCACAGTAATTCGGGCCTCAGCTGCAGGCCAGAGCCACCATCTGCTCAACGTGTCCCGGCCTGGTCCTGCGCCGCTGGGCGAAGGTCGTGCACAGCATCCCCGAGCGCCCAGAAGGAGCCCAAAATCCTCATTTTCCCCTCCTCTGGGGAAAGAGTCTGGGTTTTTATGGGCATCATAAAGAGGAGAAGAGGCTCCCATGTTGTACAGCTCATGGAAATAGCAGGACACGGTCAGGGCACCCAGCAGGATCAGTTTATAGGGCGGGAATTCGAGCCTGGATCTCCAGCTTGGCTCGGAGAGTGAGGATTGGGCAGAAAAAAACAGCCTGGAAGGGTCCCAAGGGTGTGAGCACAGAGAGCTGAGGTGAACACCTGGAATTGGACTCACAGGTGTGACTGTGAGCGCAGGAAACACAGGGAAGAGGGATGGTGCAGCACAAAGTGAGCGAGATCAGCCTCTGGCCTAGTCTTATATTGCTGCCACAAAAAGAGAGAAAATAGAGATTTTTAATTTAGCTGACCACTTCATTTATTTTGTTGCAGTGCCATTAAGCATCACCGCTTTTTTACAGCTGGTTTTGGGACTTCCAGAACAATCAAGCGAGGGTTTTGTACACCAGCCCTCTGCACAGCACCATGAGCTGTGCAGTTTTTGGAGTAGAAGTGAATGCAGATATTAAACCAGAGGATATGGAAAAATTACTGTTTTTCCACAATAAATTGGCAAGAAGGCAAGACCTGTACTCTAAAAGATTTCAGTCTCCAACATGTGTGATCGTGGAATGTCATCTATTTTTCATCTTTGACTGCCCAAATCTCTGCTGGCATAAAAAGGAACTCTCTGAGAACAGCTACACTTTATCTTAGCCCAGAGTTGTTCCTTAAAAACCTCTGCATATTCTTACATCATGCCCTGGGAAGCTGTCACTAATTAGGGACAGATGAATCAATCCAGATAAAATTAAATCCTGGTTCAACTTTTGCTCCAGTTTCTCCTTTCCTGCCGCCCACAGGAGCCTGGAGTGCCTGATTTGTTCTCACGTCTTCGGTTCTGTTTTGGTGACTGGAATTCTTTGGGAACACAGGAATGGGATGCTTTCTGTCCTATCTGAAAGAAAAGCCGTGCTTGTTTCAGCAAAGAAACCTCAGACTCAACAAGCCTCAAGGGGAGGTGAATAAAAACCAAAGCTTCGCTGCAAAAAAAAAAAAAATCAATTTGCATTAATCAAAAACCTCTTAAGAGATTTCCAACGTGTTTTTTTCCAGACTCAAGGAGCTTTGGAGGCAGAGGATTCCCACTGGCTGGGTCGGAGTCTCTGCTGGCATCCATTTGAGGTGTCTAATCCAACAGATCTCCCACTGATACCCACCAAAGCTCCCCTCTTGGAGGTTCCTTCATCAAACCAAATCACCTGCGGTCCAAGGAGCGTGTGCCTGTGGAATGACATCCAAGGGAAAACTTGGCATGTCAGCAGAAGTATATTTAGAGCTGATTTATAGGCGGGTGTGCGAGTGGAAAATCAGCTTTGCAGTGTTGGGATGGACACCAGCAGCTTTTCCCTCAGCCGGGCTGAACCCCCAGGCTTCCTGAAATTCATTTATCACCGTGCTCCCAATCTCCTTGGGAACAAGCTGAGGGTAATTCTGCATTCCACAAACTTTCCTCTCCCACTGCTGGATTCAGGGAAGGCTCCAGTTACTCCCCTGACCAGGATTTGCTCCTGCACAAATCCCTCAATCAAATATCCGCAGCAACCTTCCCTTTGGGACAGAAGGTTGAGGAGTTCTCCTGAACAGCCAGGACAGGTGACAGACCCATGGCAAATCCCTTTTACAACCTGGTTTCCAACACCTTCATTTTTAATAGGGAAAACTTGATATTTTTCCCAGAAGACATATATAAATCTCATTTCTGTGGTGTGGTTTTTTTGGTTTTTTTTTTTGCTAAAATGTTTCTTTTCCTGCATCATCCCCCTTGGAGTGTTTGCAGGTTGGGACAGAGAGGTGGAGAGAAGGGTTCAGGAGAACTTTTTTCCATGTTATGATGTGCATGTGAGCCAACGCTTGTGTGATGCTCACAATCAGGATGAGTCAAACAATCAAAAAACGGAGATACTTCCTGTCCAGGCATCATCCTGCTCCTGCTCAGTGGGACAGCATCATGGGATGGGACTCCGGTCTTTTTTGGGGTCATTTTCCATTAAAATTTCCACCTGAGAAAGACATTAAATCCCCAATATCCATCACTCTTGCCTCTGAGAAGAGGATCTGTTGGAGATGTGCAGGAGTCAGGGATGGTTTAGGGAACTTTCTGCTTCTCATCTTGTTTGTTGTTTGGGTTCTGACTTTAGTGCTGGACCTCTCCCTCCTCTCCAAACGGGCTCTGCTTTTTGTAGGGAAAGCAAGAAGTCTTTCAGCCACCACGAGCTCCAGCCAAATCTCCAAACAAATCTGTTTGAAGGTTCCTGGTCTGGGAGTGATTAATCTTAGGTGGAGGAGGGGAGAGAGAGAGAAAAAAAAAAGGGAAAATCAAGATA
This sequence comes from Donacobius atricapilla, assembly GCA_013397315.1. Classification (NCBI taxonomy): domain Eukaryota; kingdom Metazoa; phylum Chordata; class Aves; order Passeriformes; family Mimidae; genus Donacobius; species Donacobius atricapilla. The sequence goes on from WBMY01013854.1 coordinate 48,696, forward strand.
AGAAAACCTTTCTAGCAGGGATATTGCAATTATTCCGGGTTTAATTTATGAACTCTCTGGCCTCGCTGTGGTGTGTTCATCCCGGGTTTGCCTGCAGTGAACAACGTGCCTTTCAAGAAGGCCAGGAGAAACTGAAGCCCGGGTCAGGCTGTCACAAATGTTTTCATTCTTGTGATAGCCTCAAAGGCCAGCAGAAAACACCCAGTCCCCAGGCACAGGGCTGCAGCCAAGAGGGAACAAGACACAACTTCCACGGCCCCAAGGCAACCAGGGATTAAACACCATCCTGAGGATGACTCCAACAAGGGCTCTGGGTATGAATTAAATCAATTAAAGTGTTTTCAAAACACCCTTCCCAAAATATCTTGGCTTCCTCCTTGGTGAGTCAAGTGAAGAGCACCAGGAGCACGCGGGAACGTGGCCACCACGACAGCGCTCAATTCATTCTGGGGATGCTTCTTTTGCCTGGAAAGCCTTCCATAAAAAGCAGAGCAGCGCCGGGATGTGCAGGCTCCGTCCCTGCCGGGGCAGGGAACAGCTTTGCCACGGCTGGAGGGAAGGAATTCAAGCTTCAGGTTCCAGCCCTGCCGGCCACAGGAGAGGCGCGGCCACAGCTCCTTTACCTGCACCTTCCCCTCCCTCTGCCGGCTCTAGGGATGCAGGAATTGTGTCCCAGGGATGCAGGAATTGCGTCCCAGGGATGCGGGGATTGCGTCCCAGGGATGCGGGAATTGTGTCCCAGGGATGTGGGAATTGTGTCCCAGGGATGCAAGAATCATGTCCCAGGGATGCAGGAACCGTTTCCCAGGCATGCAGGAATCGTGTCCCAGGGATGCGGGAATCAGCTCCAGGGATGTGGGAATTGTGTCCCAGGGATGCAAGAATCATGTCCCAGGGATGCAGGAATCGTGTCCCAGGGATGCGGGAATCAGCTCCAGGGATGCGGGAATCNTGCGGGAATTGCGTCCCAGGGATGCAAGAATCACCTCCAGGGATGCAGGAATCGTGTCCCAGGGATGCGGGAATCAGCTCCAGGGATGCGGGAATCGCGTCCCAGGGATGCGGGAATCGTGTCCCAGGGATGCGGGAATTGTGTCCCAGCTGGTGGCAAAGCCATCGGGAGGGACAGTTCAGCACCGGGGCAGATGTTCCAGGCTCCTGTCCCAGATGCTCCTGGTGCAGAGCTCAGATTTTCCATCCGTCCCTCCAGGCTCTGCTCACTGTTTCAGGGTCCCTGCTCCGAGCCTGATGTCAAACCTCTGCTTTACGGAATACTGAGGAAAGCTCCAGCCAGATTTTCTCCCTGAGTAGTTTTCTTGGTTTGGAGGGATTTTGCTGCGGCGTGTTTTGTCACCAAATCCTGGCATCCCGTGGTGGTGCCATGGGCAGGAAGCAGATTGTTCCCAGCCAAGGATGCAGGATACAGGGATGATCACCCTGCACTCACATCCAGCCTGGCACATTCCAGGGCTCGAGTACAGCCTGGAAGGTTAATTTTGGCAGGATCCTTGCCGAGAAAGCCAGGCTCCTGCAGAGGGAGGCTTTGGGGCCACCCCTACCACCCAGGGAGAATCTGTATGGAAAAGGAATAATTAATTTTTCCCCCATCATTCTTGAAGTGCTGGCAGCCCACAGGGTGGTCTGGAGAGATGGGAACGCACAGGGTTAAAAGCAGCCCTGGCTCCACTAAAACTGATTGCAAAACCCCCTTTGGCTCCAGCGAAGCAATTTTCGCACCACCCTCACCAGTTCTGCCTTCCCAGGAAGGTGAAGGACACGCTGGGGAGTTGCAGTGAGAGCTGTGCAAGGAATGCAGATGGTTTATTAGGAATCTGCGCCGGTGCTCCTGCAGCAGCCTCAGTCCTCCTGCGGCCCTGCCTTGCAGCTTTGTTCTTGAGAACCCTCTGGGGAGCTCATTTAAACAGCAGGAATGCTCACCAAAAAAGTGACGTTCTGTCTCCCGTGAGGGGGGAAGTGGAAGGAGAAAGCAGCAGAGACCTTTGAGAAAGGCAGAGACCCATCGAGTCAGGGCACAGGGATTGTTTGCTGCAGCAAAGCCAGGATCTCACCTCTGGATTTGCTGCTGGCTCTGCCCCAGCGCTCTCCAGAGAGCTCCAGTTGTCCTATTTTTGGTTCAGGCTGCAGGCTCTCCTGGCAAACCTGGGCTCAATTATTTGGGTACAGCAGGCTGGAAGTTGACCTGCAGGTGCAAAGAAAAATGTTAATAAACCAATCATGTCTCTCCAGCAGAGAAGCAGAAACAAAACCTGAATCAGGCACCGTTTGGCTGCGGAAAATTTTGCAGAGCAGAGGTGTTTGCAGAAGCACTGGGAGTAATGTGAATGATTAGGAAATTAAAGTTGTCTTTGCTGAGACAACTTAGAAATAAATGCATAAATTAATGGGAGTTTGATGAGAAGGTTTTAATCATTTTTAAAGACAGCTGTGCACAGACAGCAGCTCCTTTTCCTGGCTGGGAAAAAAACTGTGTTAGTTCTGACGTTAAGATGCCACTGAAGGGGAAGCAGGGCGTGAGGGGAAGGCTCTGGGAAGTGAACACGTTTATTCAGGATGAATAAACCCCTTGTGGGTAACAGATTTCTCTAATCCCCCTCTCTCGTGGTGTAACTCCTCCGATGGTATCAGATCTATGCTAGAACCAGCGATTTTTCCTACCAATTACCCACGAGTTCCAGCCCATCGGCCCCTGAAATAACAGGCAGGGCATTCATGTCAGATTCCAATCAGATGATAAGGGAATTTATCGCTGAGACGATCACTGCAGCCACAGTGATGAGTGGGCTCGGAAGGATTTTAGGGGCATTATTTCCCCGCGCTCCTTTTTGTGCCTGTGGCTGCAGACCTCCACGGCCTTTTAGAGGGTGATCCCTGCACGAGGATGGACATTTTTCTCCAGGTTTTATTCCTCCTCCAGCTGTCCTCGCTCAGAAAACAAGAGAAGGACAATTAAATCCATCACAGGGACAGCGCTTTTGTTGGGGTTTGTTGTACTTGGCATCCTGTCAGCAGCGGGGCCTGCGATGAAAAAGGTGCACGTTTAAGGAGCTTTAATCATTGCTGAAGAGCCATGCAGGGTGTTAAAAATGAGCTGCTCTCCTTCTGAAGCTGCTGAGGAGATGCAGTTTGAAGATGGGCTCCCTGCTGCTGCCCAGCTCCAAGATCTGGGTTGCTCCCATCTTTCCTTTCCTTTCCGAGAAACGAGCTCCGTGGTTTGATCTGAAGCTGTCTAATAGCAAAGGTGGAGCAAAGGGGAAGATTCCCAGCTGCAGCCCGATAAGTTTGGCCGGTGGTAAAGCAGGTTGGCATCTGAGAGGCTGGTCCAGCTCATGGCTCAGGTCAGGCTTCTCAATAATGGCATCAGGAGCCACTTTCCTTCACCCAGCCCAATTTAGACCAGTGACAACAGCAAGAAGCAAAGCAGAGCCAAGGAAATCCCCAAACTGCTGCTTCTGATGGAGAGGAAAAACAATCTGATGGCTTTTGGCAGCCCTACAAAGCCTGAACACCTCGAGACAGCCCCAGCAGATCTTCCCAGACAGATTTTCTCTCCAAGCCAAACTCTTCAGTGTCCTTTTCTCATTAAGGATCATCTGTTGGATCACTCTGAGGGAGCAGTGGGATGTCCAGAGCAGCCACTGCCATCTCACACCAGCCACTGCCAGTGATGCTGTCATGCTCCAAGGAAAGAAAACAGAGCTGAGAATGCAGATCTATCGTTTATTTATGCAAAAAAAAAAAAGATACTTTAAAAATCTGGGGTGGTACCCTGATGGTGTCCTAACGAGGAAGGGCAGAGGGAACTTCCCAGGGTTTATAAGCAGCTGGAATTTTGAACCCTGGCTGGTTTTCCCATTACCAGAGATGCAGTGAGGGTTACCATGCCTTTATGTCATTAGAACCTGGTCGGCATTTTGGGTTTGGGCAGAGAAAGACAATCTCCCAATGGAAGTGCTGCCCCTTTTCCGAGCTCCGCATTTGGTTCAGCAGCCTGAAACTTGGGACACTGAAATTTAGGGATCACCGCTCTCCTGCAGCTGGGCTTCACCTCCAGTACTCATCACGACAAAAGTCTAAGGTGTTAAAAGCAAGATCCTTTGTTAAATTTGTAGAGATGCAGATTTCACTGCATCTAAAATGGACCAGGGAGCAAATGTTGGATCTGGGTTTAGCCTTTCCCCCACTTCATTAGAAGACAGCCACATTTGGGGCTCTGCAGTCTGGATCTAATACACAGCACAGCATTAATAGATGTTGGAAAGGCTTGCTACAAGCTATTACCGAGGCAAAGTAAAAGAAATCAGATGTTTATGTACAATTATGCTTTTGTACAGAGCCGCGGCCAGGAGAGAGCAGAGACAGTAAAAAGGAAAAGTGCCTTTTTCCATTTGGGGATGGCGTCGAGATGGATGGATAAGGACAAGGAGAGAAGGCACCAGGGGCTCAGGTTTCCCTCACATCCCTCTGGCGGAGCAGTGCAGGGGACAAACAAATCCCAATTCTGCTGACTCTGCTTCGGGGAAGGCGAAAGGGGTTTTGCTGTGGTGCCTCTGTTGAGTTTCGAGTCAGGAGTGGAAGAACCAGCCCAGGCCTCACCCTGCCCACGGTGACATCCGTGCCCCAGCCCTGGCACGGGCAGCAGCCCCTGCTCTGCTCCCTGTTGGCTGCAGCAGCAATAAATCCATTTTCAGACACTGCGCTGCTCCTGCACCAACCCTCTGGCTCAATAACCCACCCTGCAGCCATCGAGGTCTCCAGCAAAGCAGAGGAGATTCATCTCCACCTTGACCCCGGCGCTGACAACATTTTCCTGTGGCCAGATTTCCCTGTGCACACCTGGAGCAGCTCCATCCAAACCCCGTGGCAGAGGTTCCCCAGGGAGCTGTGGGGCTGATCCAGATCCCATCAGGGTGCTGGCCGTGCCCAGCATCCCTCACGGCACCCAAATTTAGGGACAGAGCCACCCGTGGCCCTTGGGAGCAGGACTGGTGTGTCACTGGGCAGAAGGGGACAAGTGACCAGCAGAAAGGGACACGTCACCAGAAGAAAGGAACACGTCACCAGCAGAAAGGGACATGTCACCAGAAGAAAGGGACACGTCACCAGCAGAAAGGGATACATCACCAGCAGAAAGGGATAAGTCACCGAAGAAAGGTGTAAGTCACCAGCAGAAAGGGATAAGTCACCAGCAGAAAAGGACACGTCACTGGACAGAAAGGGACATGCCACCAGCAGAAAGGAGCATGTCACCAGCAAAAAGGGACATGCCACCAGCAGAAAGGGACATTTCATGGCCTGTAGTTGCCCTCCCTACAGTCCCAGCTGTAAAAAAAACCCCGCCAGCATCCCCAGGAAAGTTCCCATCGCCAGGGCCCCGGCCATCCACGCAATCCGTGGGAGGATAAAGGCAGGGAGAGGGAGAAGGGGAGAGAGATAAACAATTCCCTACACAGTTGTGGCTCAAGCCTGTCTTACAAGAAACACATGGTCCCTGACACAATATTTAGCTCTCCTGTAACATGGTCCATTTGGAGGCTGGTGGCTGTGTGGAGAGCTGTAGTAAAACATTCCTCGCTGGTAACACACACACACACACAGAGAAAAACCCAACCTCGGGAGGAATGATTGGGGTTAACTCCATAAATCCTGGAGAAGGGGATGGCAGGGAGGTTCCTCTGGAGCAGGGATGTGCCTCAGCATCTCCTCAGGGTGAGGAAAACCCAATTCCATTGGTTTGAAAGGCTTGCCCTGATGGGTGGTGACCCCTTGGCTTTGCCCCATTAGACCCAGAGGAGAGGAGTCTTTGGGGCTGGAATTTTTTCCTTCACTGCGCCGTTCTCTGCTCGGGAAACAGTCCCGGGGAGGATCGCTGTGTTACGCCAAAAAAAAAAAAAAAAAAGCCCCTTTTTACTATTATTTTTATTCAACTTTTGTGCTCATTAGCTCAGGAACTTACAGTTGGAGTTGTCACTGAGCTCCTCCTGCCAACATCTTGCAGGGCTTCACGGGAGTTACATCATTTGGCCTCGGAGGAGCAGCTAAGTGGAAACATATTTGGGGTTGCTGGTGTTGCTCCGGCTCCTTTTCCCTCTCTGCTGGACTCCCAGGGCAGAGCAGGAGGTCGGGCAGCTCTCAGTGCCCACGGAGCACAGGGACCCTTTGGGATACCACATCCCAAGGGCTTTGCACTCCCCAAATCCTCCTGCAGTTGGTGCAGAACTGCTCCAGTCCTGGGTGAAAGCACAAAATCCGGGTATTTAACTGGCTCATCCCTTCTGCCTCCTTAGGTTTTCCCTCAGATTTCTCCTGGAGCTGTGTCCTCCCCTCCCAGCTCGCTCTGAGCCAGCATGTCCCCATGGCCAGCACTCTCTGCCCTTCCCACTCCTTCTCTTTCTGCCCTGCAGGGGCATTTCTGTTCAGGGATTGAAAACACGCCCAACACCAGCCCAGTCCTGGCAAAACCAAGGTCAATCAGATCCCACAGCAGGAAATTTGCTGGTAATGTTGCCTGAATTTTTTTCCTGACCATGACAGGACTGAGCAGTGACAATTTTTCCTACAGTGGCTTCATTTGCTCCTCAGTTCACCCATTAAAATTCCAAGGGGGGCTGACACCCAGCCTTGCCCACCAGAACTCTGGATCTTGCGTGGTGCCAACGTTTTTTCTAACCTCAAAGCCAAGGAGAAAGGGGACGATAAAGCAAAATGAGGGTCCCAGTTGCAGGCTGGAGTGGATTTTTAATTAGGTGCAGCCTGTGGGCTGGCAGCCACTCGTGTTCTGCTGTGCCCAGCCTGCCCAGGGAAGGGGACTTGGGGACCTGGCGGGAGCCAGGGCGGGTTTGGAGCTTCCCCACCGGTTCTGCGTGTCAGCGCAATCCCAGCTGCTCCTCTCCCTCGTGCCCAACGAGCTGCTGAGGAATAGCTCTTTATTTATAAAAACAAAGCCAAGAAGCTGTCCCAGCAGAGGCCACCCCAGAGAGCTCCCTGCCACCCAGGTCAGCAGCTGGACGCGGGGAGCTCTTAGCAAGGAGCCGCTTCGCAGCAGCCCTCACCAACACGCCCAGCCCCTCTCCCTGCGTCTGCCTCGCACCCCGGCACCCGCACCAGCCTTTCCTCCGGGCTGGCGACTCGCTGATGGGTTTGAATTCAATTCTTGCTCATGGTTCACTTTGGGTTTGTTGGGTTTTTTTTTTCTCTCCGTTGATGAAGCAATTCCGCTGCTGCTGCGCCTTGCGGGATGCGGTGCGGGGCTGGCTGCGCTGGCTCACGGCCCTGGGAGCCCCGGGGAGGCTCAGGGACACATCCTGCGGCATCCCGAGCCTGTCCCTCCCCGCTGGCAGCCCGGGGACCAGCGGAGAGATGGGGAACATCTTCCTCATCGCTGTCATCCATGGGAACGACTCCCGAGGCTGCGGCGACACCCAGGAGCCCCCTGAGCATCCCCGGGCGCGGCTCGGCTGCTCCGGGAGCTGGGGAAAAGGCAGGCGTGAGCACCATCTAGTGATGCCGGCGGCGGGCCCGGGGCTGTCCCCGCCGTGGGGACCCCCAGCGGCCCCAAGAGCCCCGCACGGACCGGGATGTGCTGCTGCCTTAAGTCTGAGCTGTCATGGTTTTCAGGTTCTGGACTGCCCAGGGGCAGCTCTGAGCTCACAGTCAGCGTCAGCTCTTCAGGGACACAAAATAAATCCTTTTCCTGCTGGAGACCAAGGACAACGTTACAAGTTTTCAGGCCCAAAAGCACAAAGGGTGGGCTGGAAGGAGGAGCAAGAAGGATGGGACTCTCACAATTTGAAGCTGTAATTGGACAATTAAACCCCAATATGCAAATGGACCAGAACTTATAAAAGTGTCAGACCTCATGACCATTTGTCCATTTTGTGTCCATTTTGTGACCATTTTGGGGCCACCTTGGGTGTAGCCCTGGCCAGGCTCTTGTCCTGCCCAAGGTGTGTCCTTAAAGGCCTTTTAATAAATATCTGCTTTATTCTCCAGCTCTGTCCAGTCTCTGATCCAGCTCAGCCTCCCCAAGGCATCAGTGCAGGGTGGGTTTGGTACCACTGAGCTGCATTTGCGTCCCTTGATGGGTTGGGCACCACTCTGCTGGGTGCTGTGCATGGCATTCCACCCCCGGGGAGGGAGGAGAGGAGTGCTGGCACCAGGGAAATTTGGGGATCCTGTCCCTGGGTAGATCCTGGGTGGTCCAAGCCCTCCTGATCCTCTCAAGCTCTGCAGCTCTTCATCCATCCCTTCCCACTCCTTCACATCCAACCCTTCCCAGGAGCCCATGCCAGGGCTCCTTTTTGCAGCAGAGGATGTGGAACCCTGCAGGATGCTGGAAATCCCTGCCCTGGAAGTGCAGGGGAGGCAGATGGCAGCAGGATCCTGCCTGGCCTCAGGGGACACCATGGCGCTTCCTAGGAAGGGTCTTGGGGCCACAGCTATTTTTCTTAATGATCCATTTTCCATCATCATTTGAATGTACAGAAATCTCAGCTTTTTTGTTTTGTTTTGGGGTTTTTTTGGGCATTTGGGGTTTTTTTTTGTTGTGTTTTGTTGGGTTTTTTTAACAGTATTCATTTGAATCTTGGATTAGTATGAGCTAAGAGAGTGGCAGGGTTCAGAACCTGGAAAAGCCAAGTGCAAGCTGTGCTGCAGATACTGAATTTTAGGGATGGGTGGGAAAAGCACAATTCCACTCCATGAAAATGTTCAGGGTACTGAGGGAAAATGTGGCCTGTCACACATTGAAAGTAGAATGTTTACAAGTCAGGGGTTCGAGTAAAAAATCAACCCTGACTGGGACAGCGATTTCTGATCCTGGGGCTTCTCCAGGCCCAGTTTTGTAGAAACATATTTTGAGCAATGTAGAGACACCAAAAACCTTCTTTTCTCCCGCACGAGGAATGGGGTTGTTGGTTCATTTTGTTTTAAAGTCATGGCTTTAAAGATAAACCTCCTGCTTTCTGGTACCAGCTTGGAATCAGAAATTTTGCTAACAAAGCCTCGTTTGACAGGCTCTGAACTCCTTACACAAAATATTCACCACATTCCTGTTTTGCTTTTTTTATTTTTTCCCTCAATTCCAGCTGAGGACATGCGGCACACCTTGTCCCACATACCTAAAGCACACCAGGGGCCAGGCAGGCAATTTGTGGATCGTGGCTATGGCGCGGATCACTGGAGTTAAAATAACAGGAAGCATTTGGGAAGGGATTTTCAGTCTCACTCTTCAGGGTTTAGGTGGATCTGTTGTTCCTAAAGACAGGGATGAGACTCGATAGGGACAGGAACACCCAGCAGCAGAGACCCGCATGGGTTTAAGGTCTCATTTAACCAGGATTTCCTGGGCAAGGTTCCGGTGTGTCCCTCAGCCCCGCTGCTGAACACCAGCCCGTTTTTAGGGTGCATCGGATGCCCTCAGCTTCTCCCCGTGTGAGAGGCGAGGGATTTAAAAGGACAACTGTCAAATCCAGGGATTTCCACTTCCCAGGTGGTTTGGGGCACACAGGGGCTGGGGAATGGCTCTGGTCAAGCCTGTGGGGGTGAAGGGAATGTGTTCCCCCAGAGCAGGGCTGCGGCCCACACCCCAAACCCTGAGCTGAGCTCCATCAGCCCAGCCCCATCTCTCCCGGTTTTTTTTAAGGAATACGCAGCCTGTTCCCAGGCTGGGCTGAGGACCAGCTTTCCCCGTATCCTGAGGCCCGCTGGCCCTGTCCTAGGTGAGCTCAGCAAGCACAAATGTCCTCCCTAAACAACACGGAGAGGAGACAGCTGGATCCGAGCGCGCCCGCTCTGCTGCACGCTCCCTTTCCAGTGAGTCATAAAAGTTCCTTGGCAGCTGCCTGCGTGTCTCTAACTGGGATCAGGTTAGGGGCAGCGTGGAGAGCTGAGGATGGAAAATATGTGTTGAATTTACTCCTCTGTCCCACTGCTGATCCCAGGGCTTGGGAACGCTGCTGCTGGAGCTCTCTGCCACATGCCAGCTCTGCTCCGAGCTCTCTGGGGCTTGTTGTGCCCCCATTTCCCTGTCCTTCCATCCTCTCCCACGTGTCCCTCTGCATTCCCACCTGGGAATGCAGGAGCCAGCTGAGGGAGGCAAAGAGGCAGCCAAAGTGCCAGTGGGGACAGCAGGCAGCAGCCTCCAGGCACTCAGCACAGCTCACGTTGTCCAGGCCACAATAAAACAATAAAAGCCTGAGGACTGAGGCTTTTCCAATTTTTTTTTTTTTTTTTTTTTTTTTTTTTTTTTTTTTTTTTTTGGTGTGAGAAGCAGCAATGGGCAAAAATTCTCCTTCCCGGCCTGCAGCACCTTCCTGTCTCTCTCTCCAGGAGCCCTGACTGGTGCAAAGTGTGGTAACAGTGGTAACACCCCCCAGACCTGTCTCAGCCTGGCTGGGTGATGCTCCCACTGCGTCCTGACACTCACCTGCTCCGTGGCTATGGAAATTGGAGCTGGATGGGCGCATCCCAGTAGGAAAACACCCGGGGGGAAATGCTCCCAGTCCTCTCCAGGCTTTGTTTTACCCCAGTAAAAGCAGCAGAGCCGCAGAGGAAGCACCGTGTGGAGGCACAGCTTGGATGTGCTTCCATCCCAGGAGTCTCAGTGCTCGCCCCAAACACCCACAGCGAAGGGAGGAAGGATCAGCACGAGGCTTGTGGAAAGAGATTCCCAGGAAATGGAGTTACTGAAATCCTGGAGGAAATGGAGCTCTTGGCACGGGGCAGAGCCGTGCTTGTGTGTAGATCTCCGGTTGGTTGGGAGGAGGAAAAGCCCCTCTGAGGAGCCTCGGCTCTCGAGGCAGAAAGCAGCGCCCCGGTTTGAGCAGAGCCTGGAAAAAGGAGGGAAAGTCTCCCAAAATCGTGAGGAGAAGCTGCCAATTCCCCTCTGCAGCGCTTCCCTTGTCACGGCCTCTGAGCCCTCAGTCCCACCGGCAGCTGTCAGGCACTGCTGTCCATGCCTCCCATCCTATCCCACTCCCAAACACAAGCTGGGATAAAAGTAAGCTTGGGAAGCCCCCCCACAGCACCCACAGCCACCAGGCAGATCCTCTCCAGGCCTGCAGCCAAAAAACCTGCTGGTTCTTCTTCTCTCAGCCATTTCTCTGCCTGAAGTGGACACTGAGAGAGGAAAAAGTGAGAAATGAGCAGAGAACGCTGGGCCTGCAGATGTGTGGGGCTTCCCTGCCAAAATCCCTGCTCGCTCCTTCCCCTGCATCCCAGCTTGAGGAAAACTTCCAGGGGCTCCTCGGGCTGTGAGGTCACATTTTCTACTTTTTCTGCTGCAAATGGGGAAGTGGCCAAGGCCAGGTCGGACAGGGCTTGGAGCAAGCTGGGATAATGGAAGATGACCCTGCCCATGGAATGGGATGAGCTTTGAGGCCCCTCCCAACCCAAACCAGTCTGGGATTCCGTGCCGTGTCCATATAAATCCCATTTCTTGTGGCCCAGAAGGAGCAGGAAAGGGGCAGGGAAGGCTGATCCCAGCAGGGAGGATCCCTGTGGATGCTCACCCCGAGGGATGTTTGCAGAGCTGATCCCACGCCTGCAGTCTCAACCCCAGTGTGTTATTTTTGCAAGCATCCTCCTCCTGGGGTGTGAAGCGATCACCAAAGGAACTCTGCCCTCTCTCAGCTCACACTTTTCTTTAAGAAAATAAGTTTGGCTCCCCGCCAAAATGCTGAAAATTAAAAAAAAAAAGGAAAAAAAAAAAAATCCCTCATGTTTTGAAGTTAAATTTCTCGCTGATTTTTGGCGTTCAGAGGAAAACTCGAAATCAGAAATGTCTCTGCAGAAATCCTGAAGTCGTTATTTTGACAGAATGGTTGGCACCACTAAAATTTCTCGTGGAAAAGAGATAAATATTGAAGAGCCATCCCAGCAGTGATGCTGATCCTGCAGCACCACAAGGGGCTCACAGGGCTTGATCAGCTCGGGGTTCACTTGGAATGAGAGATTTTCCCCTTCCAAGAAGAAAGGCTGAAACAAAAGCAGGGAGGAGCTGTGGTGCTCTAATTTTAGGACACTTTCTCTAGCAGATGAGAACGTCCCCCACGCAGTGGGAGGTCACTGTTGGGGTGGGATGTTGAGTAATGGGGACCACTGGGTTGATTTCAGATTTTCTCAGCAATTTTAAGAGCCCTAAGTTCCTAAAATTTCCTTTTCTACCCCAAAATTACCTTTCCTACCCCCGAATTTCCTTTCCTACCCCAAAGCAACCCAAAGGTGAGCCAGCCCTGCCACGACTCAGCAGCCACACTCTGTCAGGAGCCACAAGAGGGCATTAGATTTGTGTTTTTTCCCTATCCAAAGAAATCCAAGACATTTCCTGGATCCTACTCCATTTCCCAGTGCCCAGGTAGGACTGTGGGAATATTTAGCAAATCCTGAAGCCTTAATAAGGCAGCTTGGCTTCCTTTTCATTCCTGCAATTTGGCTTTTTGTTGCCTCTGTGGAACAAGAGGAAAAGCAGGGAGGGAGTGGGAAAAGCAGAGCATTTTGAAAATAACCAAAAAAACACAAACAAACCCAAGCCACAGCATTTCCAGTGCCTGCAGGAATTGAATGGACAGGAAAGAAATTGAATAAATTTTAAACAAACTCTTGGAAATGGTAAAGGAAACAGGTTCAGGGGATTTGCTGGGATCCAGGGATTCCTCCTGAGCCTGGATTTCATGGAGATTTTTCCTACCCAGACTGCAGCCGTGCCCAGGCTTGTCTGGTGTCGCTCCAGAGTGTCCCCCTGTCCTAAGCTGAGGTCATTCCTGCAGTGAAATGGCATTTACAGGAGCAGGACCACGTCCTGGGAGTACCCTGCAAGTGTGAAGGGACATTTTTCTACCCTAAAGTGCCATTAGGCCTCGAGGCCTTAATTAAAAAATCGTTCAAAGCAGCTGAAAGCCATCAGAAATCAGCAGAAGCCCTTGGTCTCCGAGGCTGAAGTTTTTCAGCAATATCGGCCCTGAAACAGGTGAAGAAATCAATGCAGACCAAAGTCTGCAAACATGAACCTGCCAGGTTAGAAGAGGAAGGTGCTGTTAAAAATGTCACAGCTGCTCTGTGCATCCACAAAGGAGGGAGAACATTTGGTCTGCAAGGACTAAATAAATAAATAAATTCGAAACTTGAAGCAATTGAAGGAAGATTTATTCCCTTTTTGTTCCGTGCTCTCCTGGGCTGCCTGGCCCATTTGGGAGTCCAGGGAGACGTGCGGGCCAGAGAAAAACTTCCCAGGCCAGGAGGGAAATGCAGATGGAGTCAGCCCTGGCTTTGCTTTCCCAGCTAAAACTGTGTCCTAGGGAAGCGTGGCACCAAATCCGAGGCAGAGCAGGCCTGGAGCAGCTCCTCCGCCTCGTGGTGGCTCCCAGTGCCTGGTGGCAGGCACGGCCCTGACCCAGTGTCCCCACGTGAGCCAAATCCCTCGTGGATTGGGGAAGCTCAGGAGCTGCGCCTTCTTCCACTGAGCAAACCTCTTCATCCTCAGCCCCAGGGAGGTGGAACACCAGCCCTGGGACCTAGAGGAGCTCAGCCCCAGGAAGGTGGAACACCAGCCCTGGGACCAGGAGGAGCTCAGCCCCAGGAAGGTGGAACATCAGCCCTGGAGGAGCTCAGCCCCAGGAAGGTGGAACATCAGCCCTGGGAGCAGGAGGAGCTCAGCCCCAGGATGGTGGAACACCAACCCTGCGAGCAGGAGGAGTTCAGCCCCAGGAAGGTGGAACACCAGCCCTGGAGGAGCTCAGCCCCAGCAATGTGCTCATGCCTGAGTGTGTCAGCAGGTGTCTGGGAGAAGAACTGCTCCAAACGCTCTCCAGCACCAGCCCTGAAATGCTGGGGGAGGGCTGGAGCTCTGTCTCTCTTCCTTGGGGGATTTGATGTTCTTCCAGACCATCCCGAGGCTGCCGGGTTCTCCAGCTCAATGGGAAGCAGCAAGGACCACGCTCGTTAATCCAACGAGCCTCGGGTTCCTGGTGCCAGCGTGTGGCTGCCACACATCCACTTCCCCAGCTGCCATCCTGCGGGGAAAAACGTGTGGATTCCAGCCCAGGAATACCTCCCACAGCAAAAACACCTCCCACAACACCCCCACCCCAGCCAGGCCTACATGGAGCTGAGGGAGCTTACCCGGGATGGAAAATAAACCCCAGCAAATCCCAGCGGGGAGGGGACACCCCTGCCCAGCCTCTTCCCCTGACCCTTCCCTTTCCCAAAGCCACCCTCCTCCCTTAAAACACGCTAAGCACTGGAACCCTGGTGTCTCGTGTGCTCCTCTCCTCTCTAATATGATATATTTTGCAGGCCAGATAATAAGGCCGTTAATTCCTTGGCTCCTGCTGTGAGCAGTTTAATGGAACATGACAAGAAAACAGCGTTTCTTTCGTGGGAGTAATTATTGGCTGATTTTAAGTCTTTACCTACAGCAATAGCTGTGAGAATAGTCCCATTAAAGGCAGGTGGGGACATTAATTCCTCGGAAATTGCGAGGGTTTTTTAAGCTGAAAGACAGCAGGGATGACCAGCGCTGGGACAGCCACCTTAGTGCAGATGAAATATTTCCCTGAGGGCAGAGTGGCTGCCCTGGCTGTGGCAGAGGATCTATCCTGTGCTGAAGGAGTGGACCAAGGACATTAAATTTTCAAGGAGGAGCTTGCTTGTGGGATGCACCCACCCTGACCATTAGGGAAAACAAAAAAAAGTATTTAATGGAAAAAATAAATGGGGGCAGAACAGGGAAAGACGATTAGGATGGAGGAGGTGTGAGAGCCACGGGCAGACGCAGCCCTGACCTCGAGGCTGCCTCAGACAAATGGTTTCCCTCTGCTTTCCCTGCAGGACCGAGCCGGAAAATCCTCATCAGGCAGGCTGAGTGGATGCAGCTTTGCTGTCGGGGCACTGGTCCCACTGGTTTATTGTGGTGGGGTTGCTCCCATTGCTAGGAGACGCCGTGTTGCTGTTGGCACCGGGGGAGGGCTGTTGGCCGCGTGGGAGCCCACATGTGCAGGGGAGGTGACTCATGAGAGCTGGATCCTGGCGCTCAGGCTGCCTCGAAAATGCTGGGGAGGAACATTCCCTTCTGCTGACACACGGCCACGGCAGCTCCTGACAGACACCCCTGAACCCCACGGGGACCTGAGCACCTGCAGGGCTCCCAGATCCGTGGGGAAGAGCCCTGGAGGGACTGGCCCATCCCTGGAAGTGTCCAAAGCCACGCTGGATGGCATTCCCTGGTCTAGTGGAAGGTGTCCCTGCCCATTAGAACAAGACCTTTAAGGTCCCTTCTGACCTAAATCCCGCAGAGATGCAAGATCTCATCACAGCCCCCTTTCCAGTGCTCAAAAAACCTTTGCAACACCAGTGGATTTCCCTTTTTTCCCTGGGGATCTTGCGCTAAATATTGCCTGAACATCCCTGGATCAGCTGCTCCGTGTGCCCAGGCTGAGCACAGCTTTTGCCATCGCTGTTGGTTATTTGGACAACGTCCTGTTGTTGGTCGCCTCCCCCAGCTCTTGGCACCCAAAATTGTGAGGTCCAAGCCCTTGCATGGGTGAAAAGCCACCCCTGAGGAGCCAGGTCCCAGAGTCCCCAAGGAGAGGAGCCAGGGCCAGCCCAGGGCTGGGCTGCAGCTCTGGAAGCGTGCAGGAGTTCAGGAGTTCAGCCACGCTGCATGGCTGTGAAACGTCTCCAAGCTGCAAAATCAGCCTGGAAGAGCCACGTCCCAACCCCTGGCTGCTCTTGAAAGTCCAAATCCCAAGAGCAGATAAAAACAGATTAAAAACCTCAGATCCAGCGCCTCTCCAGGAGGGTTTGCACTGAACTCAGCTCCGAGATGAGACCCAGCACCCCACAGCTCTCACCTCCTCTGTTTTAGTGATGTTTTGCTCCAAAAATCAAAAGAGCTGCAGGAATATTTACTATCACACACTGAGCTGAAGCCCAGGCCTCTGCATCCCACTTCCCTGCTTTGCTCCCCAGTTTTCCACAGCTCCTGGCAGCCTTTGGAGACACAGAGCAGCTCCAAAGTGAATGTAGGTGCACAAAACCCTGGTCACTGCTTGTACTGTGCCTTACCTCTTGCCCCTGTCCTTAAAAAGCCCTGGAATGTCTCCAATCAGCCCCTCGTGTGCCTGCTGGATCCCTGGAGGGTGAGAAATCTGGCATTCCAGCTTGCACAGAAGTCATAAAAGGAGGAAGGAAAAACCGTTCCTCAAAAGTCGCCCTTTGCGGGACAGAAATCCCACAAAGGTTTGTCCTGGTCTGTGGGGCTCTGACACGGCTCGTGGGGGTGCTGGGTGATGCCTGGCGGCATTTTGGGATGCAGTTCCCTCTGCTCTGGGGGTGTGGGACCTGCTCTGGTCCCCGGGGTTCTTTCCGGGAGCTCAGAAGTGACCAAGGGCACAGGGGTTTCAAACACCCTCTCCCTAATTCCCTCAATCCGCCCTGCTCAGGCCATCCCTGAATTTCTGCCAACCCGGAGTCGAGGCTGCCCCTTGCCCGCAGAGCTGCCAAACCTCCTCCCAAACCTTTTTGCCAACTCCTGCCAAAGCTGGCTGAGGCCCAGAGGCCCCAGGGGAAGAGTTTTGAAGAGGTTCCAGGCAAAGGTGCAGCTGGAGAAAGCCGGGAGCATCCCGAGAGCGCCCTGGCGGTGCCAGCAGAGCCACCAGCGATGCCACACGCAGAGCCCCGCTCCGGGGCTGGGCACCGGCATGCTCACACGTGGCCTCAAGCTGCCATCTAGTGTTTTCCACATGGATCCTGCTGCCAGAGCCAGGGAAAAGCAGCCCCGAGCTGGCTTTGGCCGCAGCTCCAAGAGGACCCTGAGAGCAGCAGGGCGGGAGGGGGCTGCTGGCTCCCAGCGCCAGGAATTTCAGCCATCGAGGTTATGGAATTGTCCAGATTGGGATTTTAGCTCTGCTGGGTTAGTGCCATATTCCGAGGAAATGGAGCATCCAGAGCTTAAAAGTGTTTATAAAATTCAGCAATTTAAAAACCGGCGAGATGAAATCAGTCCAAACAAAAAAGGCCCCGCTCTAGTCACGGCAGACAGAGCTGGGACGGTGTCACATAAACAGGGGAGGGGTGGCCACAGTGCTTGTTGGGAGTCAGATGGAGCCGCCAAAGACAACAATAAATGTCATTTCCCCCTTTGAGAATTCCAGGGTTTGGCCCCGAAGAAGACGCAGGCGACACCTTGGGATGCATCCCGCGTGTGCTGCTGGAGCTGCTGGAGAAAGGAGACACTGGAGGCACCGGGCACGGGGGGCAGCAGCACCCCCGGCACACGGAATGGGACGCACGGAGCTGGGGTGGCACCAAAGGTTCTGCCTGGTCTCAGGGACAAGCTCTGGCCACCTCCAGCCCCGTCTGGGCTTCACCAGCCCGGCCTAAGGGAGCTACAAACCCCAGCAGCTTCGGGCAAACAGCCTCGCCCGTCTCTGCGCTCCCATTTGTTCGATTCCCTCTCCAAACGGAGCCGAGTTCGGCATCAGGCCGTGAATTATCCCCGGCCCCCTTCGAGCACCGGATTGCTCGTGCTCAGAAGCCACAGGGGTTGGTTTGTTTTGTAAGCCAGGGCCCCTCCCGGCGCTGCTCCAGCACACCCTCCCTCCTTCCCTCCCTCCCAGCGCTGAAATCCAAGCCCTTCCCGCCGAACAGAAGCTCCATTCATCCCCTGCTCGCTCCCTGTCAGCTCAATCCCTCCCAGAACGCCCCTCAGCAGGCTCTGAGGCTGGTGTGGACAGAGGTGAGGCTGGCACCCGTCTCCTGGGATGGGATGCTTTGCCCGTGCCGCCCGCCCTGGAATGGTGTGGGACCCCTCCGTGGGCTCAGGTGCTGCACCCTGCACTCGGTGGGGGCAGAGATGTCACAGCCGCCACCTCTGTGTCACCAAGGACCGTGTCTTACATGCACCAGGCCATGGATGGGCCTGGGGCAACCTGGTCCTGAAGAGCATCGATGTTTTATGAAAATCGGATTGTTTACTTATCGTTTCCAGTTCACATTTCAGCTTCCCATTGCCCTCAGAAGAATTCCCTGCAGGAGCCAGCAGGTTTGATGGAATTCTCCTCTTCCTGGCCCTCCCTGCCCGCCCCATCAGCCCTCCAGCCCTCTTGGCTCTCAGGGCCATGACCCGAGGGCTCAGAGATGCATGCCAGGCTGATCCCACATGGTCCCAAATGCATCCCAGATGACGGGAGAGCCCAGCAGGCTCCAGCCTTGTGGGGCTGCTGGAGCAGCACTCAGGATCAAGTTTGAATTTGGGGGATGTTTCTATCTGGGGCCTCTCCACTGATTTTTTTGTTTTTGTTTTTTTAATTAATTCTGCTCCTCAGGAAGGTGCAACACCACCTTCCACTAAAGCAGATCGTTCCAAACCCCATCCAACCTTGAACACTTCCAGGGATGGGGCGGCCACTGCTGGTGGCTGCAGCAGCATCACCCAAAGCCCAAACTCTCAGGGAGGCTCTTTGTACAAATAAAAAATAATTTTTAAAAAATTTTTAAAAACATTTAAAAAGGGTCTGGCTAAAATTAAATGGCTCATCTCACTCTGACAAACTCAACGGCAAGAACCATGTGAGTTCAGCAAAAAAATCCGCTCCCTGCACAACACAAACACAAACAACCCCCGGAGCAGACGGGAGCAGCTGTCTGGGAAAATTGGTACTAATGGTTGCTTTGCTGGAGAATTCACAGCTCCTGGAGCGGGGAGAGCTCCCAGGAATGAAAGGATCAGCTCTGCTTTGGGTTTGGGGAAGGAAAAGAGGCTGNTGGCCCTCCCCGCCCGCCCCATCACCCCTCCAGCCCTCGTGGCTCTTGGGGCCATGACCTGAGGGCTCAGAGATGCATGCCAGGCTGATCCCACATGGTCCCAAATGCATCCCAGATGACGGGAGAGCCCAGCAGGCTCCAGCCTTGTGGGGCTGCTGGAGCAGCACTCAGGATCAAGTTTGAATTTGGGGGATGTTTCTATCTGGGGCCTCTCCACCGATTTTTTTGTTGTTTTTTTTTTTATTAATTCTGCTCCTCAGGAAGGTGCAACACCACCTTCCACTAAAGCAGATCGTTCCAAACCCCATCCAACCTTGAACACTTCCAGGGATGGGGCGGCCACTGCTGGTGGCTGCAGCAGCATCACCCAAAGCCCAAACTCTCAGGGAGGCTCTTTGTACAAATAAAAAATAATTTTTAAAAAATTTTTAAAAACATTTAAAAAGGGTCTGGCTAAAATTAAATGGCTCATCTCACTCTGACAAACTCAACGGCAAGAACCATGTGAGTTCAGCAAAAAAATCCGCTCCCTGCACAACACAAACACAAACAACCCCCGGAGCAGACGGGAGCAGCTGTCTGGGAAAATTGGTACTAATGGTTGCTTTGCTGGAGAATTCACAGCTCCTGGAGCGGGGAGAGCTCCCAGGAATGAAAGGATCAGCTCTGCTTTGGGTTTGGGGAAGGAAAAGAGGCTGAGGGGGACGAGTGGAACCCTAAAAGTGTCGGAGCCAAGGCACAAGGAGGCAGAGGAGCCTGCAGTGACCCAACGGTGCCGTCACCACCCAGGTACCTCCCGGTGGGAAGGTCTGACCAATTTGAGCCCAGGGACGCTTGGAGCCACGTCTCTTCTGGCAAATATCGGACAAATCCAAGCCTTTCCTCTCCTGCCTTGCCCCGGCTGGAGGAAGCAGACAGCCCCTTTGGATCCCACGGATCCCCGGGGAATGGTCACAGCACAGAGGCCGCCAGAGTTCAAGGAGCTCTGGGGCACAGGGTGGGATTGTTGGGGTGTCCCTCCCAACTCAGGATATTCCGTGATGCTCCAACCCTCTGATTGAGCCTGGATGAGCCCTCAGCACAGGATTCCATGTCCCAGGTCACCTTGAAACGGGATTAAAAGGCATTCCCAAAGTTCCTCTCTGTTTCTCAGTGAGCACCGATCCCGTCAGGCTGTAAACGCTGCAGCAGAGCCGTGCCTGAGCTCTGCTCCTCCTGCACCAACCCCTGACATTTCCAGGGAGCCTCTGCCCAAACCTGCCC